>NSJW01000645.1:0-345374 GCA_019955255.1 Castanospermum australe
CCACATCTTGTGCTTTAGAATTAATATATTATAAATAGATGAGAAGTTATCCACCTAAAAAAATCGTTATGAGAATAGAAAGTTTTTTCTATTTAAAAATATAAAAATAATTTTTAATTTTTTTTATGTCAGTTGAAAAGTCGTCCCCTCTCCTTCAGTGTGAAGTTGTCCGTCCCACCTTTTTTTAATTTTTTTTTTTTTTGTCAATTGAAAGGTCATTCCAATTTGCACCAACTTCTTAATTGATAAATTTAATCTTTTTTATTTTTATGTATGGAAGTCACTTTATTTTATGGTAACTTTTTTTTATGTAAAAGTATACCAAACAAAAAATAAATAAATAAAACGTGCAAGCAAGAAGTAGTGTTGAACTTATTACCGTTACAAAAAATAAATATATTTTAAAACTTAAATTGAAATGAGAGCAAAACCATAAATAAAAGAAGCTTAGCATTATGTTATTAAAAAAAACACAAAGCCTAGGATGTATTGCTTTTAATTGTGACATAAGTCTTCGGCAAATATTGATAAAATGTAGATTGATTTGGTAAAAGTATATTCTAGTAATAAATTTCTACAAAGACCATGGTGACTTCAAATGTTTGTTATATATATAGTTGATTGGATTTAAAATTTAAATTGATGTGATTGGTCACCTAAATATTTTAATTAACTTGCAAAATTGGTTAGAAAACTTAGAAAAAAAAAATCATCGAAGTCTTTTTATAGATCAGGATAGACCTTAATCATTCTTTTTGTTTTTATTTCAATGACTTTAAGAAGTTCAAAGTCATCCTTGCATTAGCAAACCTAAATTTAATTTTTGTTCATTTCATGAATAGCAATAAATGGATTATATATTGTTTATACATGTAACTATATTTTTATATATGAGAAAAACCAAAAAAGTAATTTTTTTATATGTATAACTTATCTCATAAATTTAATATGAATATATGTTATTGAGAATAATATTCAATTTTAAATTTTTACAAATAGTCACTCAAAAAAAAAAAAAAGAAAGGCAAACTTTGTTTTGTTTGTAAAATAACATTAAAATGAGTTCATTAAAATTTAAAATGTATAAGGAGTAGAGAATTTTATGTATTGCTTTTAGTCGTGTATGAGGTGTTTGTCTCCAGAAAAATAAAGATTCTGACATGAATTGCTTGTAATTGTATAAGAAGACATGGGTTTAGAGAATTACGTTAGATTACATTCGTGTGAAAATTTTTACGATGACCAACAATTTCAAATCTTTGTTATAGTTGATGGTCTAATTTTGTTTTCTATTTTTTTATTTATATGATTGATTTCCTTAATTTTCTAACCTGAACAATGGGTTAAAAAACATAGAAAATAACCATTGGACAAGTCCTCATTGATTCATAGAACTTTAGTTATTGAGTAAATTACTCTAACCTTCCATCTATTTATCTGTATTTTTTCACAAATACCTCCTCCATTTTTAAAATCTATATGCAAACCTCCATTCTCGATGGAAGGTATATATAGAATGTTTTTTAAAATATAAGGAATGTATATGTAAGTAATTAGGAGGCATGTGTAGATGTTTTAAAATACTTAAGGGGATATGTGTAGGTTTTGAAAATAGAAGGAGAGTTTGTGAAAATACAGGTAAATAGAGAGGAGGCTTGGAGTAATTTACTCTCAGTCATTCTTTTTGTTTTTATTGGTGTAAGAAGTTCAAAGTCATCCTTGTGTTTATTATTGAATAACATTCTATAAATATTGAATTTTATCAATTTAATTATTAAATTAAAAATTCTCATAAAATAAATTGAGTCATTAATTTTAATAAAATTCTTCATAAAATTTCTCAATTAATAATAAGAAATAAAAATCACTATCTTAATAAAAAAGATTTTCCTGTACAAAGTACAAACGAAAAGAATTGAATGGTTGATTACGCTCAAAGTAAGTGCACTATAAAAACAAGTGAAACTCCATTCACCTTCCCCATCCTTTAATGGTGGAAAAAACTTTAAAGTGAGAACAACAGGCACTATGTATTCTGCGTAGGTGCACTATGAATTGTTAATGATGCACTATATTTGGTTCGCTTTAGAATGTCTCATGGTTTCTTTAGGTTTAAAAAAAGAAATGACATTCTTTCGGCATTTTGATATAATAGAACCCTTGGTGTGTTTTTGTTTTGCTTAATTAATTTGTATCAATTAATGTATTATTTGATTTGAGAAAAAGATTTGTATATAATGGTTCACACTAACTTGACACTCTAATAACTGGATTATTTCTTGTTTCATCTCGATTACGGATTAACAAGTTGAATAGAGTTAAAATTCCTAAAATATATAAATTTACTTACACAAATCATGTGGGATGTTTCTAGTCATGTGTCTTGCTTCATTGCTCTGAAACTAAATTTGTTCTTTTGAAGCAATCCTGCAGTTAAGGTGCATTGTAGGAGGCTCCATTTTGGTGTTTTATTTTTTTGAAACTAATCATGTGAGACATTTCATCTCAATTCTTCATTTCTCAATATCACTTTCTTAAATCAACCAATAACCATTTGTAAACAAAATGAATCATTTTTGTCTTTGATAAACTAAACTTTATGTTGAGGGGAAGGCTCGCTCCAGTGTAAGGTAGCGTGGCCTCGAGCTTATTGATAAATCATAAACATTTATTTCATATATTTATTATGATATTTATTGGATATTTATCTCTAAATTGATTTGAATTTATGATTTACTATAGGGAAAATTGATTTAGAATTGATTCTGCATATAAATTAGGAAAATCAATTCAAGTCAATAAAGAAGGAGAAAAGAAGATTTAGTCAAAGGCTATTTAGGAAAACTTTTGCTGTCAAACCGATCTTCAGTATTTTAGGCATAACTCTCGTTCTAAAGATCCAATTGACCTTATTTTGGTGGCGTTGGAAAGCTAAGAGACATATCTTACAAATCTTATGTTAATCACATTCCCTGATTCTGCTATCTTCAAGTAGAAAAATCCATCACAAATCAATGCAAGTCTTTGGAGGCACTGACAGCTTGTAATCCTAGGTTCCTTACGGTTTCCTAGAAGGCTTATAAAAGGAGTACGGAAATAGTAGTTTCAGTGTGCTTGGGGCTCAGAGCCTAGCTTTGAGTTCGGAGTTTTAGTTTTTGTGTTTTATTTTCTTAATGTTTTAAGTTTTTTATTCTAGGGCTTAGATAGATCCAACTTAGATATTTTATTTATCTTAGTTAATTCAATTACATGTTTCTTTTCTTTTGAATTTTAATTCAATTCAATTATGTTCTTAATGCTTCTAATTGTTTGAGGACCAATTTAGATTATTAGAATGACCTACATGAGACCGAGAGGTAATTGTATGATAAATATCTTGAACTAAGTTCTATGAATTGTGTGCATTGACTGTTGTGCATGGTTTGTGTAGATCATTTAATAATCTATCATGAACTCTAATGCATTCTTAATATTTGATTTAGTTTATGCTTGAGAAAAGATAGATTATGGTCAGTTTAAGGATAGTTTTAATATCTACCCGAGAGGGAGTATTAAATAACTTAAGTGATTTGATCTTAAAATTTAGAATTGAAGAACAAGTGAGATAGCAAAAGGACTAACAAAGTGGAATAATAATCCCTAGATCTCTCTCATTAATTGAAACTTCATCTATTTTGCATTACTTCATATTAACTCTTTTATCTTTAATTATTCTTCTCAATTAAGATTAAAGTAGTTTCAATTTTGGTAATCAAATTCAATCTTTGTAGGGACGAATACTGAGTCCTTTTGGATTCTTTTATTACTTAAGAGAGATCTGTGCACTTGCAAAAATCTCACAACACTTTATCGAGCAACAAAATGGATCAGATAATCCTACATCCTTGATCTCTTAGACATGGTGTTTTGTGTTTCTATGCATTTTTTTATTTCTCAAGCATTATATGAAGTAATAATCATATTGGTGGACAAAGTTATGTAAACAATTATGCCACACTTGCGACGGCGAGTAAATAAGAATGTTCTCTTGTTTATAGGAAAATTTGTCAATAGTTTCAACGAAGGAAACACGAATTGACAAATAAATCCTCTAGAACTTGTCAAAGATGATAAGATTCTGATTTCAGTTCTTACACTTAAAGGGAAATCTCCTCCAAAGTGAATTCTCAAGTTAAAAAGCTTGTCAAAGATAAATATTCAAATGCAGAAAAACAGATTTGAACAGAAATGTATATTGACAGAAAACATAAAGTGCAAGATAAAGTAAATTGACAATGAATATAAATTGACAACAGAAATAAAGTGACAATAAAAGTAAACTAACAATGGAAAGTAAATTGATAATAAAAGTAAATGGGCAATGAAAAGTAAATTGTATTGAATTCAAAATATATAAAATGAAAAAAATGGAAGGCATACATGAAGGGAGGCCCAAAATCTGTTGAATTCTTCCAAAGTAGGAGCAAATTGACAATCTGAAAATGTGAAACATCTCATAGATCGGTTATAGAACTGGGCTAATGCTGTGATTGCCTCTGTTTGTACATCCACTTCTAGTAGGCTCAGAATTTTACCGTATTTTCAGGTGAGAGTCATGTGTTGTAGTTTCTTCAACGTCTGTCCCAAAGTTTTAAGGCAGTCCACATTAGCTCCTTTTGATTTGAGATTGAGAGTCTTTCTTGACATTGTCTTCGTCATGTCTTGATCTCATATCATCTTCTATTAATCAAAGATACTCATACGATCAATTCCAAAGGTTTTCCAAAGCAAAGGAAAATTGTTAGAATATGATATTAATTTTTTGTTTTTTTTTAAATGTTGTATGGGAGACAAATACAAAAAAGAAAGAAAGAAAGAAAAAAATGATCATAAGACTAAATGGGCATTAATGAATAAGTAAGTTATTGATTCTCTAATAGTGACTTATTTTATTTTCAATTTGAATGTCACATTAGTGAACTAAACAACGTTACTAGGTCCTACGTATTTATGAACTGATAAGATGCCAAGTAATGAGAGAAATATACTCCTTTTGTGTCCTAATTAGGTATGTCTTAAGTTGTGGGGATTCTACCCTAAAAAGGTCTATGGCTCCTTCTATTTTGTGAAGAGTTTCCTTGGAGGGCTCTAAGCTAAAGGTTATTGGCCTACGAAAAGAAGGGCACATTTCATGATGTTAACCATAACAGTAGGTAAATCGCTAGATGCAGGCCATCCAAGAAATGGGTCACTATCCAGTCAAAATTTTCACAATAACTAAACAAGACGTACATCCAAAATAGCTACCACTATATAACCTCTTTCTTATCCTATATCTCACTAGGGCTCGGGTATAGGATCTCGTTCAAAAGTGTGTGAATTGAAGTGTAAGAGTAGTGGGTGAAGGGAAGTATACAAACCTGAAGCCTAAAACTACCCAAAAGGAAATAATCCTTGCCTGCATAAGAACAAGATATACAAAAATATTAACTACCCTAGGGTTTGAAAAGTCAGGACAAATTGGCAAGAATAACTACAACAAATATATACAAATAAATTGTGTGAAAATTAAACATATAAAAAAATAGAATAATAATTCAAAAGGGGGTAAAAGAAATATATAAAAGTTACAATATTTTACACAATCAATCATTTTGGGTTTGACTCTCTAACTTCTCCCAGTGGAGTCCCAACTGTCACTACCGTCCCCAGAGGGTGCTGCAACAAAAATGGCGAGAGAAATTGAATAGAAAAAATAGAGTCGTCGCATCAATTTTTTATTTATTAAAAAAAATAATTGAAAAAAGTCCTTTGAAAAGAAAACTGGTTTTAAAACTATATTGGATTTAGGGAGTCTATTTATGTAAAAAAGAAGGGCAAAAATTTTAATCTTACTGTACCCTAATACATCTATCATAAGATGATTACCCTAAATTAATTATGTGAATTATTAATGACTTTAATAACATTTAACTTTACCCCTAAAAATTAAAGAAAATTAAATAATAAATTAAAATGTTTATGAAATTTGAAATGAAAGAAATAAATATTCATTTACAAATCGAAGAAAGAAAAAATTATTTACTAATTTGATTAAAAATATATTTTAAAATCTTGATAAACCAAAAAAAAAATTTATTTAGGTTAAGCTTGTCAAAAGTACCTATGTATTCCTAAAATGATGAATCAAAGCCCACGTAGTTCGTCTAGAAAATGATTGTGAATTGGTGAATTTTAATAAAATAATTAGTTAGTTTTTTTAAAAAAAATTATCAGAGAGCTATCATTGCAGCAATATTTGATGTTAAGATTTTTCTTTTGAGATTCAAGAAGCCATCACGACAACGTTTATCCCAATTAATTATTTTTAAATATGATTAAAATTTTATTTTAGGATTAAGAAGCCGTATCATGGAGACATTAATTCTAATTAATTATTTTTTAAATATAATTAAAATTTTATTTTAGAATTAAAAAGCTGTCATAGTAACATTAAACCCAATTAATTATTTCTTCCAAATTAAATAAAACTGTCGCAGCTAAAATGACTAAGAGATAATAATTATGAAATTATTTATTTTTTAAAATTTATTAAGATTAAGGATTATGATAAAGATAACCAATTTAAATTTAAAATTCTATCCTAGGCAATCAAGCAGGATATCAAGATAAAAATCAAATGCAACCAAATAGATTGGATAAGTCAAATTAAAATATCAAAGTAGATCACATCAATAAATATTTGAATTATCATGATTAAAATTTAAGATTAAAGAGTCGTCACGATAACATTAATTCTAATAAAATTATTTCCCCAAATCAAATTAATATATATATTACAAACTTTATTATTCTTTTAAAAAGAAAATTTGAATATGCTATACGACTTGAGAACAAGAGAACAAAAAAAATTTATATCATATGCATACAGAAGTGAAATTATTTTAATATTAAATATGAGACATATATATTCTCTATATTATACATTTTATCATTTAAACCTATGATTAGGAGAGATTCTTTTCAAGCACGATATTATGCTTGGGAGCAAGAGAGAATACATATATTCACTTCCACCTTTTGCTGGGCTTATGTAGATAATACAAATGTATTCAAATACAAGATCAACTGCTTCTTTAGATCAATTCAAATTATCCAATAACGTTAACAGAACCAGTCTAACTAGATGATAAATGTATATCATACATGGAGAGTTATATTTGATAATGGAAATAAAAATTCCTCAATTTATTAGTATTAACATAGAATGGTTCATAAGTCCAAATTCCATAACTACATATCAAACAAAAGGAATATTAGCACACTTTAACTATAAAACAAACATCCATAAACAATTAATCATGAAAGACAATAACGGCATAAAGGACACATAATTTAAAGGACACATAATTTACAATATTTGAAAGCTTAAAAAAAACAAGAAGATGATATTGTCTCTAGTTTCAAAAAAAGAGTGGACAAAAGTCATGGTTTTCTAATTGAGTGACTCTTACTCTTTGGATTATGAATTATGATGAAGTAACAAAGGAAGAGTGACATACCTCCTTATTGAAAACACATAGAGGACCTGAGGTGTAATGTTCTGTGGGTCATGATCTCATCTTCTCCACGTACTCCTTGTTCCTTAATTAGTATAAATACTTTTCCTCTCTCTTATCAATTTGTGTGTTTGCTCTAAATTGTATCTGAAGTGCTCTCTTTTTTTTCCCCAATCTCCTCCTCATATTTTTCTATTCTCTTTATATAGAGCCCCTTTATCTAATTAGAGGTTATCTTAAAATGATATTATATGATCTCCTATCTCAATTCAAATTAAATTCTTCTCCTTCTCTTTCTTATCCTATCTTTATCACTTCTCTTGATTAAATCTCTCTCATCCTTAATTATTTAATTTGATTATTTTTTTATCTCAATCAGTTTTTATTTTATTTTATTATTATTTGTTAGGATTAACATAGATTTAATTGTAATTAATAAAAACTAGCATTAAAATGGCTAGACAAAATATGATGTTTACAGTTGCGGTCGCTTCAATTGCGGCCATTGCACCTGCTGTGATGCGGATTTCGGCTATTGCAGCGTGAAATTTTTTTATGGTCACACAAAATGTAAAAAAAAAAATCCTATAATCATTGTAATTCTTAATATATCTTTATTTATAACTTGTATAAATTTTTACTCATTTTATAGATACTTTTTTGGGTGCTCATTTTATAAGACTTTGTATTATCTTAATGAATAATTTCAACTAAAATTTATAACAAAAGTAACATAATATTGTTCTGATAATGATTATAAATAAGTCTTTTAAAGTCTATTTTTCTGAGCATATATATTAGCAAGGGAGTAAAAAATTGACAATATATAAATTTAAACAAGTTTTGAATAAATTTGATAAAAAACAAAACCTTACCGTTATAGTAACCATGAATTTCATTTAGAACCATTAGGACTTCATTAAATCTCAAACAAAAAGTCTCTTTTCTCTTTTTCTTTGTGCAATAGGAATTGGCTTAAAGCAACTAAAACTAAAGACCGTGTGCCTTACTACACATCAAAAGCTTTTGTCTTAGGACTTCAAATTTGTTACCGTGTACCTTAACCTACACATCACAAACTCTAATCAAAGCTAAATACCTTTTAATTTTGCTTCTTTTTACTCACTTTTATGAGACTTTTGTCTACCCCCAAACTTATTTCTTTTATACTCTTGGGTGAAATACATATTGTTTCACAATTTTGCATAAATCATATCCTCTACTTAATTTTTTTTAGAAACAAATTGGATCTCATGAATCTCGATTCTTACACGTATTCAAAACATTTTTGTTTTGGTAAAATAATTTTAGAATTTTTTATAATAAAAAAATTTAGTTTGTAAATTAAAGTGAATTACAAAATATGAAATAAAGTATTAATTTAAGAAAATTATTATAACTCTTTTAGTTATACTAAAAGAGTATTAAGTAAATCTTTTTCAATTGATTCTAGAAGTACACACCCCCATCGGCCCTACTTATTTAAATAAATTTATTATATATTAATAATGAAAATATCTATAAAATATGACATGATAGTCCTTTTTTCTAGTTGAGAAAAATTAATCCTGCCAAATTTTTTTTCTCCACCTTTCTCATGAACTTGTGTTCCTCTCTATCTCACTAGCCACCGTAGTGCAGTCGTCTCGAATCGACTCGCCTTGCTATGCTGTCATATTTATTATAACAATTTTAAAAATTGAATTGGACCGGCTAGTTCAACTGGTTGAACCGGGAATCGATTCCCTCACTGGTTTAGGCAACCTTCTTAGAACTGATAGGGTCAAAAACTGGTCAAAAATCAATGAACCGATCAAAAAACCAGTGAATTATATTTATTTTAGTTAATTTGTATGTTATATTGTTATGTGAATTAATGTTATGTTGCTTATATGAATGTAATATTTTTTTGATTTATGACACTATTTTTTTTATGTTTCAAATAATTTTATTATTGATTGTATTTTTATAATTTTTATTTATTTTATTAGTATATAAATAATTATATATATATATATAAATATACTTATATTTATATGTAAATATAAATATATATTTAATTATATTCCGATTCGACTACGGTTAAATTATGGTTAAACCATTGAACCTTGAATTAGTATCTTGACCGGTTCAGTGATCGGTTTGATTTTCAGAACCTTGTTTATTATGCAATCAAAGGGGGAGAGGGGCGAGGCAAAAGGCGTGTGAGGGGGAGAGGCGAGGAACAGGAGATTTGTCAAAAATATATTTTAAAATTTATATATTTAAAATGTGGTAAAAATATAAATAATCAATTATAGTTTTTTTTATTGAATATGTAATTTATATTTTAAATTTAAAATTCATGTCTCAAAATCATAATTTTTAAATTAATAAAATTTATTTATTTATTTATTTAGTTTATTATAAATTAATATGATAAAATTTTATGCATAAAAATGTGCATAGTTTTTTTCTTGATATAATAACTTGTTTTTTGGTGTAATAAAAATATGCATAGTTAATTCTAAGTAATGACTTAGGAGGTAGGAATAGAATAAGGTGACTTATGGCCCTAGCTTATTTTTGACTTTATTAGGCCTTGATCTATTTATTATACAAGTTAGATTTAAGTTTTTATAAAAGCTTTATTTAATTAAATAGTAGGTTAGGCTTATATCGTTAAAAAATATCTATTTAACCTTAATAAATCAGAATTATTTATTATATATATATAATTAAAAAATTATAATATTTATACCATTTATCATTATCTGTTTGTATAATTTATTAATTTTAAACATAATTTAATAATTTTAATTAAAGATATGAATTATTTAAGATTTTTAAAGTATAAACTTATTTATTCAATTTGAAAGTTTTCATGTAATTTAGACCTTTTAAATAGGTTTGTAGGTTAAGTCATACTTTTTATATTTTCATAAATAGGTTATGTCGAGTCTAAAAAAAATTTTATATCAAGTAACAGATCATATTCATATATTTAAAAAATAAAATCAAACTTATTTAAAGAAAACTTAATTTAATTTATTTTTACACCTGAGTAATAACCAAAATTTAAAGTAAAAAGACATAAATCACACATCCTTAATTTTTGATAAAAAAATTAATAATTAATTAATATATATATATATATAATAAATTATATAATTATAAAAATATATTTATTTTTAATAATTAATCCTCTTTATTTTCCTATATAAAAAAAAAAACTTATCTTTTGAAAATTAACTCCTGCGAACAGGAGATATAAAATGAGTTGAACTCTCCTCTGTTTTACGTTTGGTAACCAAAATACAAGGGGCACGCGCAGAGACAGAGGGAGAAGCACGTAGCAGCAACTCGGGCTTTGGAGCTCCATGGCCGCCAAGTCCTTCTACATTCCACCGTTTCAGCCACTCTGCAGCACTCCGCTCTTCAACTTTATCTTGCTACTGACATTACTCTCTCTGGTACTCAACATGCTTAACGATGTCTTCAATTACTCTTACTTTTTCTTTATCTGTTTTCTGTTTAGTAGCTGAGAAATTCCAAGTGGAAAATGAACAATTTTGAATTTTTCAATACCCAATTGGGTTTTTCCTAAAATTCTTCTTTTGGGTTTCACTTTATATGATGAACCTTCAAATTGTCCTTTTTTGGGGGTAAATTTTCACATGATCGATCCTGTTTCGCCTATTTCTCATCAGGTACTGGGGCATGAAATGGTGGAATTTGAGCCTTATCCGTTGGTTGTGAGCACTTGGCCATTTCTAGAGGCTGTCAGAGCTGCATGGAGGGCTGTTGATAGTGGGTCTTCAGCTGTGGATTCCGTTGTTGAAGGTTGTTCGGCTTGTGAGGAACTGAGGTGTGATGGAACAGGTGGGAACTTGGATTTGGAGTCAACCAGGTCTTATTGGAAGATATCCATGGATTTCAATACGAATTCTTTGCTTTGTTTTTTTATTTTCTTTTATTGAATGAAAACTTTAAATTGTGTAACTTTTTTCCGTTTTGGTTGAGTGCATGATTGGGCTAATACTGTTCCTACAATGTAAGAATGTGTCAGAACTTCTCTCTCTATCTTGTGCTTTGGGAATATTAGATAATTGATTTTGATCAACAGCTTGTTGCAGTCTTGCTGAGTGCTTGACTGGGCTGATACTAACCCTAGGTTTCATGTATGACAGTGTTGAAAGCGCCTTTTACTTCTTCTTGTTTTTTTTTGGTCAAAATATTATTTACACGAGTTTATAACCATGAGCATTTTATACTGATATGCTTTAGTATTACAGGAAATTTAAATATGCTTTGCAAAACATAAAATAAATTACTATTCAAGAGAATCAAGACAATAAAGCATCAAGTATGACCTGTTTCATTGTGGCTTTTAGAGACACTAATGTAAGTGAACTGAAAATAACTTACTTGGAAGATTGACATTGGTAATAAAGCTTGCTTGGTAAGAAGAGGAGAGTTGTAAAAATTTCTCTTTCTTTTACCCCTATAAGAAAGGCTTAGACAAAATTTCAGTTCTGTTTTATTCTCTATATGTAGCCCTCAATTATCTTGAGCTTTGGTCCTTTTGGGGTTGTGTGCTCATGCTAAGTACACTTAGGCATGCTTTTTGATTGTCCTATTCTAAACAGTGGGTCCAGGTGGAAGTCCAGATGAGAATGGAGAAACTACTATTGATGCTCTGGTCATGGACGGGGTAACTACCAGTTACCATCTCCTTCTGCTGCTGTTAATTGTTTCTTTCATTGTAGCATTCTTCTTTGCATGCATTAGCATGATTTTTGGTCCCATGGTTTGCTAAGGACATGCATAGGTGACTATGGAAGTGGGAGCTGTTGCTGCCATGAGATATGTGAAGGATGGAATCAAGGCTGCTAGGTTAGTGATGCAACATACTGAACACACTTTGCTTGCAGGAGAGAAAGCAACAGCATTTGCGCGATTTCAATGGGTCTTCCAGGTCCCACAAACCTGAGTTCATCAGAATCTATGGAGAAGTGGGCCAAATGGAAAGATAATCACTGCCAACCAAATTTTAGGAAAAACGTCTTACCTGTAAACAGTTGTGGTCCTTATCATTCAACAAATTATCTGGAGCTTCCTGATAAAACATGCTCCAATGCTGATGAAATGCTAACTATTAATTCAAGATTACTTCATGTTGGTGTTCACAGCCACGATACTATATCAATGGCTGTTATTGATAGGGTAAGATTATCAAAATGATTTTAAAATTCATTTGCATACATCATATCAATGCAAATGACACTTTTTATTTGGCGTAGATGGGACATATTGCTGTGGGCACGTCAACTAATGGAGCAACATTCAAGATTCCTGGCAGGTAACATTGTGGATGCCAATATTAGAAGTGAATATAAAATTCAAATATGTTGAGCAGCTCTTTTCGTTTCTTGGATGGCCAAAACTTTCTTTCCTTATAAGCTATATTTTGTCTTTCTTTTGTAAAAGCCACTTGCAGTTTATTTTTATCTTTTCTGTTTTTTCTACAAATGCACATTAACTCTTATCTCTGCTATAGTTACCTTTAGGACATGTTGCTCATAAGAGCCAACAATAAAGCTTATTGCAGCTTGTAGTGTACTTTTAAAATTTACTCTTCCATCTTCAATATTGTTCTTCGGCAATGCAGAACTATCAATCTATGTCATTAGTTTCATTAAATTGTGCTAACCTCATGAGGTACATCCTCTTCACTATTATATTCCTTTTGAATTTACTAACCCACTCTTAGTTTTCTGTTGCTTCTTAATTTATCAAAACACTCATTTTTTTGACTCATTTAATTATAGTTACTGAGAGCTTATATCATGTTCATATATGTTCATGCTACATTTTAACCCTCCCCAAAACCCAACTGGTGTAAGCCTTGTGTACTGGGTTGCCCTTTTTTCAGCAATCACCATATTGCCATTTGTAGAAAACATGCACAAGAGGACTTCATCTTGGATATGTTAATTTATCATTAAACCAAAAAGGATACAACAGAAGGCACAATTTTTATGCAAGTTTGTTGTGATGGAAAATACTACACTGTTTCCTTGTTGATGTCACTTCTTGCTGCTATCTCAATTCTCAATCCTTCTGTAAAACGGCCATGTTACCTCTGTATGAATCTTAGGGTATGCTTACTTAATGAAGGGTAATTGCATCCTTACACCCTTCAACTTTGACCCATATGCAGATTAAACATTATTGTTTGGAAAGGTGCAAATGACCCCTGAACTCAACACTTTCTGCAAAGAACACCATCTGTTAACCAAACCTTTAAATATCTGACAGAATTGTCAGCAGTAGGTTTGGGTTCTTTAATTAATTGTCCAAATTGATAGAAGTAGAAGACTCATAGCATGTTTGGTTTAGTTTTTGGAGAGCTCTAAACCATGATTTGGGCAAAAGCTTGTCTCTTGTAACTTTTGCCCAAACCATGGTTTTGGAACCCTAAAAGCTAAACCAAACACACTATCAAGGGACTAATGGATAATGCATTGGTTCAAAAACCTGATGTGTTCAGTTTGATACCCCAGTTGAGTTGTTTTTTCCTCCGAGTAACATTTTTTTACCAAGTGAACTTTTAACTTTTCCTTGAGTCAAATTGAAGGTGTTTCCATTGGTGATTGGCTTGTGGCCTCTGCTAATAAACCTGTTAACAATTCGATTTTGCTTCATAATTCGGTCTCTCTCTGGAGACTTGAAGCTTGACCCATCCAAATTGCAGTGCTCTCATTCTTTGGTTTGCATCTTCCTCTGTTCTGATACGGTGGTGAATGGGTGGTGGAAAGGATGAAGCTCAGGCCTCCTTTTTCTCTCCCATGGCTTATGTGTTGCTTCTGTGTGTGTGAAAATTGTTGTGGAGAGAAGTCAGAGAGGTTGAAAGCTCCTTCAACCCTGCAAGTTTGGTCTGCCCCCTTTTCTTTGTTAGCTCCCCTCCCCTTCTTCCTCTCTGTGTTGTTGCTCCTTCCCCTTTTTCTGCCTTTTTACAGTCACCATGGTTGATCTATCTCTTTCTGTTGCTGTGGTGGTGGTTTTGGGAGGCTATGCAGATGGCTGTGGGTAAGGTTGAGAATAGAGAACAAGGAGAGGTTGTGGTGGCTGTCGAGTGTAAGGGACCTTAGCTGGAGGTGCTGGAGCTTCCTTCTACTAGCTGAATGTAGTGTCTTCTGGTGGGATGTGGCAATGGTGTGGTGTTTTTGGAAAGAAATATGGAGAGAGAGAGAGAGAGGGAGGTAGAGAAATGGAGAGAAAGATGTTCGAGGTAGGACCGGTGCTGTGGTGGGGAGTTGGTGCTGTTGAGTCAACAGCTGTTGGACAGCAACTGGACCTTTACAAGTGTCAGGGACGAGTGGGTGGTGTGATCTGTCATTTTGTGATCCTCTGCAGAAAAAAAGAAAAAGTTACACAGGTCAAAACAACTCAACTGGAGAGTCAAACCCACAACATCAGGTTCCAAACTAATGCATTACTGATCAGTCCATTGAGTCTGAAACTTTTATCAATTCGAGCAATTAATTAAAGGATCCAAACCTGTTGTCATTTCTATTAGATATTTTAACAGTTAAGGGACTGTGTTTTTCACACAAAGTGTGAAGTTCATGGGGTCATCTGCACCTTTTCAAACACTAAACTATGTACCCAAAAAAAAAAACACACTAAATTGCACATAGGCCAAAGTTGAGGGGTGTAAGCTGTAATTTATCCTAAACAATTAAAATTTAACTGAACATAATTATTTTATTTTGTTACTTATCTCTTTTAATAATCCCTTTCCTAGTCCTGTCTTTATATCTCACTGGTGGGAATGGTTCCATTTGGGCCATGGCAAATTGCTTCTGTCAATTTTTAAATACACATGTATATAGATATATAGGGGACACTCTGTATATACAGTAGATACCAATCACCCACAATTTGTTCTCTAGATGCTTTACATAAATTGAGTTTTCTTTAGAAGTTTTTTCTTTGATTACAGGGTAGGTGATGGTCCAATAGCAGGATCCTCAGCATATGCTGACGATGAAGTTGGTGCATGTTGTGCAACTGGGGATGGTGACATCATGATGCGCTTCCTTCCATGGTAGCATAGAAACTCCCTTGTTCCTTTTGTTTATATTCTGAGTTTCTTTGTGTCTTGATTGTTTGCAACCTTTTGATATTAAAATCATTTATGTCCTAAATTTGGCCTACATTCTAAAAAAAAAAAAAATTTGTGGCCAACATTTAGCAAGCAACGTCTGATCTTGTCTATATGTAAATTTGGGTAGGGTATACATAGTCAACATTCATAAAGGGGACGACGATGTTTTGATGTTGCAAAATGTGTTGATTCCAAATGATGCAACAGTTTAATGACATTCACATAGATCGTGTGACTTGATAATTAAGTCTTGCTTGTTAAACTAAACAAAGAAAAGAAAAGCAAAAGAACACAGAACTTGGGGTAATTGAAATTTTATGGAGCCTAGACTCTTCTGGACTCTTTAATAGCACACTTTCCTTCACTTACAAAATAATTGCTGATGTAATCAGCTCTAGAGTTGCTTGTACCTGATCTTAAAATTTGAACCCCTGCAGAAGCATATCAACTGTAGAATTAAAAACAAAATTAGGTAACAGCACTTACAGCCACCATTGACTGCAAAGGCCACAATGACATGAAAGAACAAGAGGAAGAAAGCCATTTTGCATAATAGTATTTGCATTTAGATTTGCTTGTAGTAAATGTCTGGCCATTCACTACTATGACTTGAGCAGCAACTTATGTTTGTGTCAAACATACTTAATCCGTCATGTAATGTTGCTTGCTCGATAGCTAAAATTTGTAATATCCTTTTGGAAGTGTAATGTGTGTAAACATTACTATTTTTTGGCAGCAATGACCCAAAAAGACATGTTTTTTACCGTATTGGTAGTTTCAGGCTGTGTTCTACTTTTAAAATTACGGATCTAATTACTTATTGTTGTTTGTTTTCTATTATGAATATAAAGATTAACACTTCTATTCAATTTCAGTTATCAAGTTGTGGAAAGTATGAGGTTAGGAATGGAACCCAAACTTGCTTCTAAGGATGCAATAGCACGAATAGCAAGAAAATTTCCAGATTTTGTGGGAGCTGTTGTTGCCCTTAGTAAGAAGGGGGCGCATGCTGGTGCTTGCCATGGATGGATATTTAAATACTCAGTAAGGAGCCCAGCAATGAAAGATGTGGAAGTCTTTACTGTGCTACCCTAAAAGAGAGACTGTTCAAGAAACTATTATGTGTTTAGATTTTGCATTCAGAAAAGTTTATAATCAAAATGCTGCAGAGAGAACTTTTGGCTGAGAAGTTGATTTTGTCTAAAAATTAAGCAAAACCAAACATGTGCCATCTTCCAACAATTAAATTTAACTCAGTATGCTAAATGTACTGATTGAGTAAAGTTGATGGCATATAAATGTTCTTATAATTGAATATTATCATCGTTTCTGATATGAACTGAGCTATTGACATAGATTCTGCCAGAGTCAAGACTTATCTATGACTATTTTTAACAATATCAATGATTGCGTGAAGATTGAAGAGTGTAGAGGATTTCGAAGTTGTCAACCCACTGAAATGAGAAGAGTAACTGCTTATTCCTTCAACTCACCAGCGTAGATGTTTGGGCTAACGGATTGCATGATATGCTTGTAGAAGTGAGAAAAGGAGCGAAGAAAGCGAAAAAGGGTAAGATGAAAGTGTCCGTTTAGATTTACAGCTTAAATAAATAAATACTTATTTGAATAGAAATAAGTTTTATTGTTAAAAATGTAATCTAAAATAAGTTAAATAGCGTTTAGATATAAAAATATAAAAATATTTATAAGTGTAGAAATTATTAAAAAGAATACTTATAAGTGCTTAAAGTTAATTTTAAAAATTTATTACGGTTAATTTTATCATAAATTATTATAAAAACAGTTAATACTTAAGTTGCTTTTGACTTTTGCAAAAGCTTATTTTTCATAAGCTTCAATTTATAGTTTATGAAAATATACAAAAAATAACTTATTAAAATTTCATTAAGCTATTTTAATAAATTTATCTAAATAAAATATTTATTTTTTATAAGTACTTATTATAATAAATAAACTTAAATAAGCTATTACTAAACTTATCCAAATGGGAAATACAAGTTCCATTTACCTATATTGGTGCACAAAATTTGTTTAATCATCTTTATTGACTAGCTTTGCTTGATATTCCCTCTTGCTCCTTTCATGTAATATAAGATGCAACAAAATCCCTGTTCTTTTGGTGCTTTGATTTTAAGTACACAAGTGTTAGTCTATCAAGTACAGCACAGACATCCCGCTGATATAACTAGTTAGTTTTGAATTTTCATAGTCTCGCTGGTAAGTATAGCCATGTCAATCTCCATAAATTAAATCACAGAAACTTTGAAAAGTAGGACTCTATTTGCCATGTCTTTAATGCAACTCGCTTGATTACGGAATATCGTTGTTTTTCCTTTTTATTTTCTCTCATTTTTTGGCAACTAAATTGACTGCGAACGTTCTCCTTGTAAATAGTAGCAAATAAATGAGAATAAATGAAAAGCCTCCTTGAATTAAGATTGCGAAACTTTGACATGATTGAAGTCGGCAGGTCAAACGAAAGAACGAGATAAGCGAGGGTCACTGCCGAAAAAGTAATTAGACAATCTATTTATAGAAAATTTATTTATAATATATAAAAACATCACTTGATTGTGTTAACATAAAATTAACATACCATATATCAATTGCTGTTTGAAAAAACCACAGCCACATATTTATAATGTAGTGAGAGAGAGCAAGCACATGAATGACATGGAAAAGGAGAAAAAAGAATTTTATGACATTTATATTCATATTTCTATATGTGCCAACCAACTTTCTTTGATACCAACATGTCACCTCGTTCGCACTTTTCTGCTAATCGATGCAATGCAATCATGTGGTTACTTTACTGGAGTTTTTTTTTTTTACCTTTGGAAGCTATGCACAACGTAGTCTTTGAGGGGGCCATTTTAATTTCTTAATTAATGCACCACCAAACTGTGTTAACTTTATTTGGTGCCCAGGGCTTCTTTGTAAAATTTGGAACCTTTTTAAGCTAAACTCTCAGCTGGTTGAACTTCTCTCTCTCTTTTACCTGATGCACTTTCTACCTCACAACGGACACAACTCCACTTTTCCTTTCGCCAACTGCTCCCTCACATGTCAAAACTCAAGCTCATCCTTTCTACGGGTTATTGATGCACAATGCGTTAATTTTATGATCCAATGACATATGAAATTACAATGTTAGTCTCTATTTGGTGAGAATAAAATTTTGAGAAACAGAATGTTTAAACAATGACTATTTTATTTAGCATTTGGCTAGAAAATTACCAACTAAAAAGAGGAAGTTCTCCTTGAGTCTCGAAAATTTCTTCAAAAGGGATCAAATATAGACCATGTAAAGGTATAGTTTCGGACTCATACAGCTTGACAGTAGTTCTAAGTTGAAAATTCAGATGAAACTCATGCCTAGTTGATCGAAATGTCCCAGTGTTTCCACACACACCGAAATAAGCCATAATATAGACATTACCCTCAGACAAAAGAGGTTTAAACTTGTAGACCAAGGTTTTCTAACCGAGGCATGAAACTTAGACCCCTAAACATTAAGCACAAAAACAATAAATAGATTAAACTAACCAAAAACTGAAAAAAAAAAAAAACCAAATTGAAATTCATAAGAACAATAGATAGGAACAAATGAGATTCATACAAATTCATCCGTGAGGACCATCTCAATAGAATTCTCAACATTTGGCTTCCTGAAACTTGGAATAGTCCACAACCTCACTATCCTAACCTTAATTCTCCATGCCTCTCTAACTGGAGTTATTTTCTCCAATGGATCGATTTGAGGAGCCATAACACAGAATCGTTCAGCAAAAACGAAACAACCCACAGAAAAGCAAAAATGCAACAAAGAACACACAACAGAGAAGCAAAATGCAAGAGAAGCAGAGAACAATGAAATGCAACAAAGAAGAAACACAAACCGCAAGCAAAAAAGAACAATCAGAAAGGGTAGGCAATAATACTCTAAACAGCATCGACACACAAAACTTCCTTCACCATGAAGAAGGCGTGCGAGGGACAGGCTTAATTTGAACAGTCAATGGAGAAGAGCAACCATGCTTAAAGTGGAAACACTTAATGAAAGAAGATACTGAGAGAGAAATAAAGAAAAGAGCAGATGGAAGGGCAATCTGCTGTGACGCTATCCAAGAGTATTGAAGAAGTTGCATCCGTTGGAAGGGAAAAGGACTTTATTGCCCTTGGATGGATGCGCTTAGTGGATTAGTGGGAGGCTGACACATTGATCGATCAAATAGTTTTGTGGTTTTACTGAAGTACCCTTATTTTTGGGCGGTTAAATGGTTTCACCATAGAGTGACACCTATCCTATAAATGGGTCTACTATATGTATAGATGTGTGAAGCAATTTAATTAAGAAAATGGGCAAAGCCAAGCAACGAAGTATGGGTAAGGGGAATTGAACCAAGCGAGCATGATTGTGCCAAGATTATGAATTTTGAGTCAAGGGATTAGAATTGGGATTGGGCCAAGGGAGTTTATTTTATGAAAATTTATTAAAATAATTTTTTTATTTTTATCATTTATTGTTATTATTTTTTGAGAACCTTATATTAATAGGAGAAAAATATGGAATTTATAAATGGGATCAAGATTGATGTAATTGACTTCCCTAGAATCTTTTCAATGCTTTGAGTACAAGAAGGACCAATTAACTTAGTGATTAATAATGTCATGTAACGTTGTGCAAGAATGGTAATGCCGTGTAACGTTATTATTAACGTTGCTACTTCAATCCAGCATCTTTTTTTGTTTTGATCCCTTGGTTTGTGAGAGTAATATCTGTAAAATTTATTTCCAAAGCAATTTCTTTCCAAAACAAATTATAACATGCCATCAATAAAGAGTAAATTAATGTATGTATATTCAAAATAAGATAGGAGGATATGCTATTTAATGGCTATTATAAAATTGCGGCTTCAATGGAATTGAATGACATCCGATTACTATTGACTAATGATTACTATAAATGCAATGTGAAAGCAATTTTGGCTTTCATAGGAATTTTGCCATTTTAGCTATTAAATTGATTCAACAAAAGCAATTATAACATTTTATATCGTATAATTATTGGCCCAATTCATGTTGTAATCATAATAGAAGGAAGGAAAATTGATACTATCTCATTCAATGGCCATTAACCATGACGCTTGAAGAATGTGAAAAATTGTAATATACTAAATAGATCAAATATATTGACTATTATTAAATAAATAATGGTAATTACTATCAGCATTTCATGTTAATTATGGTATGCTAATTATAGATTAGAATTCATGACTTGGATATTAATGCCAACTCATGACATTTATGCCATTCTAATTAATGGCATTCCTTTTTTCATGAAATTCCTCCACACCATGGAAAAGGAATGCAAGGCAAATTGGCAAAAGATATGCCAATGATGAAATTCCTGCACAGTCATTCAAGACATATAAATGGTAACATGTTATGACAGTTAATGAAAGACAACGTATAAGAGAGGCCTTTGAATTGTATGATTGGCAACGCACAGAGAGGGATTTAGCTCCTCTAAAGTGAGGGATTTACTTTAGAGGATAAAGTGAATAGTATTAGTCATTGATAACAAAATTATAGAAGTAGATTTTAACAACCTTATAGTTTATTATATATGTACATGTATTTTATTATGATCTCAACCGTTAATTTTTTTATTAACGGTTAATACTCCTCACTTTACTCTCTAAAGTAAACCTCTCACTTTAGAGGAGTTAAATCTAACAAAGAGAAGCATAATTGAATTGATAATAATTAATACATCATATCATATGTAAGAAGAATGACAATATCAAACTTTTTATGCATAGATCTTGTATAACAATTAAGAATTTGCAGATTAATGAAAAATAAAGGACAGTCAACAAAAATATAACAAATAGCATGTATATTAGATTGTGAACAGTTAACATGTTGATTAATGAAATTGCAAGGGATGAATTAATACTTATATGACTTTATTTGAATTACTCTTCATATTCTTGGCAAACCTAAAACGATGGGATTAAAGATCCATTGTGATGTTGTGGTCATTGGTTTGAGAGGGTAGAAAAAGTTTTACCTTTTTTTCACAGACGATGCTAGATGTTCTTGCCTGTTTTTAGCAAGGTGGTATTTACCTTAATCCTTGATATACCACAAAGCTTCACATCGGTTAGGCATGGTGGTAGGGATACTTACAAAGGCATTTCGATGTTCAAGTTAATTTTAGAGCTAAATGAGGATTAGGGCTTAGGTAAAGAAAATGAACATAATTCCTAAAGGTGTTTTCTATGGTGCATATAAATAAATGGGGTAAGGCCTTTAGGGTTTGAGAGGATGTGTTAAATGCATGCCACTGAGCTCATGCCTAATGTGAACTTATCAATCATGAGCGTAGCTCCAATGGGAAGTGGTCAAATGCTAGATGTTGACTATAGACACTCGGAGTTTATTGTGAATGTGAGATTCATTGACAATTTTATGGCTTATCGATTCATGGTGATGATGGCACAATGGAGTTTTTCTTCTTTTTTTTTTTTTTGTATAATGGTGATAGGGAAGTTTGAAGTTATGACTTCATGCAAACTACCTAAACCCCTTACTACTAGCCTACTCCTAATGGCTTTATGGCACAAAGGAGATAGTTGAGGCACCTAGTCGCTATGGATTAATTGATCAACATAGGCCATGAAGTTTATTACCTTACTTTTGTGCATGTTTGGATTATAGTTTGCACATCTCAAACATCAGTTTGAGGTGTGCAAATTGAGTTTCATTCACAAACATATTTAGCAAAATCATAATTGGGTTTTATTTCAACATGATTTTTGGTCTCAAACCACAGTTTGAGTAGAAGTGAAAAAAAGTTGCTTCTTTATTGAGTCAAACCATGGTTTGCAAATAGAAGTTCAAACAGGCTTAGCTATTTGTTAACTCTCAAAAGAAAGGAAAATTGCAAATCTTGCACCAACTTGTGAAAAATAAACACTTAAACTTATAAATCTTGCCAACGTAGTATATGTTTTCGCTTTTTCTGGTCTAAACAGAGTCTTGTTTTATTCTCAAAAATTGATACAAAGTTAGGATGGATAGATTTCTACCATATTATTAGTTTATTATCACTTGTGATGGTTTTCAACACTATTCTCAAAACTAGACCGAGTAGTCTAACTAGTTTGACTGTGAATCAAACACGTCAGGCCAATTTGAACCAAATAAAATCAATCAAAATTATTTAAACCGACCGGTTAAATCACTTGAACATTCCAAAGTACATTAGTGCTGTCAGAATTCACAAGGAAGAATAATTTAGAGCACACACGCAAAAATGTATGCCAGAGCACAATAGTTATTATTGCTAAAGTATAATAGTGGCAAAAATAATGAAAAAAGATATATAAAATATTATTTTTAATTCTTGTCTTTATATATTCTATTAAAAAAAACCTTTCATTTTCAAATTAAAATTTTTAGGGTGTAAGGTAAAAATTGAATTAGTGTAAAAATTATTCTTTAATTTCATAGAATTAGTACACTAAATTGGGATTTCAAATGTAATATATACAACAAACATGATAATTAAAATTGATAGCTCTAATTTCACCATGGCCTTAGAGATTCAAATTTCAAATCTAGTTGTATGGATCAAATCAGCCTGTTAATCAACCACGGAATTAGTCCAATTGATACTTTAAACTATTTTTTTTGCATCGATCCAAACAAACTCGCACAACCCGACTGACCCATCTAGTTCGACTGCTCTGACTTACTCGACCCACCCAGCTAATCTAGCCACAACATATGTTTCATTATAAAGTTTATTTTTATATTTTCTAACACTTATTTTTCTTCATTTATGAACATAAAAGAAATAAAGAATTAGTGAACTTAAAAAGAATTATTTGATTTATGTTATTCTTTAAAAACATGTACAAAATGATCTAATGTATGTTATTTGTTAGTTAAAAATATGTTTTTCTATTATATTAGATTGTATTGTTTAATTATGTATTATCTAAATATTATAATTAGATTGTGTTATGTTAAAATATAAAAGTACTATTTTATATAATAATAAGTTTTTTTTTAATTTTTTATTCTTTATCATGATTTTTTGATTCAATTACTTAATTTATAGTCAGATCATTAATTAAGTGACCAAATCTTCTAACCAGGTCAACCCCCTTTCTAAGTTTACAACTATGGTTCAAGGCCCAATAAGAAGATAGAAGTGCAAGAATAAAATTCAAATTTTGGGATCAGACAATTTTCAAAGGAATCTATAGCTCTTGAGCTCTTGTCACCAGGCCTTGTTAATATGAATATGTGACCTATCTGCCAGACCACAGAATCAATCAGATTATCCACGAGCCAATGTTGACATGCGCGTTTCAATTATTGGGCAATATCAATCCCGTTCCAACTCTTTGAATTTCTCAATATCAATAGCATTGCATTCCATCACATCTTATAGTTCTTGCTGAGCTAAGCTAAGGTTAAACGACGAGATTCTAATAATGATAGGGCAGTTCAAGCATATAGCTTCTAAATGATAGTTATAACATCACTTCTCAGATCTCTTCCTACTAGGATAGAAAGCCGCAGAGGTAAGGTCTGACATCCATACATCTCAACAAATAGGGAAACACAAATAAGGAACAGGTAAGGTCTGGCATTAATAATAGTTATTATTGCTAAAGTATAATAGCGGCAAAAATAATGAAAAATGAAATATAAAATATTATTTTTAATTCTTGCTTTATATATTCTATTAAAAAAACCTTTCATTTTCAAATTAAAATTTTTAGGTTGTAAGGCAAAAATTGAATTAGTGTAAAAATTATTCTTTAATTTCATAATATTAGTACACTAAATTGGGATTTCAAATCTAATATATACAACAAACATGATAATTAAAATTGATAGCTCTAATTTCACCGTGGCCTTAATGCTTCAAATTTCAAATCTAGTTATATGGATCAAATCAGCCTGTGAATCAACCACTAAATCAGTCAAATTGAGACTTTAGACCATTTTTTCGCATCGACCCAAATAAACTCGCGCAACCCGACTGACCCATCCAGTTCGACTGCTCTAACCTACTCGACCCACCCAGCTTACTCGGCCACAATATATGTTTCATTACAATATTTATTTTTATATTTTCTAATACTTATTTTTCTTCATTTTATGAACATAAAAGAAATAAAAAAATGAGTGAACTTAGATAGAATTATTTGATTTATATTGTTCTTTAAAAAACATGTACAAAATGATCTAATTTATGTTATTTATTAGCTAAAAATATGTTTGTCTATTAAATTAGATTATATTGTTTAATTATGTATTCTTTAAATATTACAATTGAATTGTGTTATGTTAAAAATATAAAGTATTATTTTATATAGTAAGTTCTTTTTTAATTTTTTCTTCTTTATTATATTTTTTCAGTTCGACCGCTTAATCTACGGTCATATCACTAATTAAGTGACTCACCCCTTTGACCGGGTCAACCCCTAGCCTAAGTTTACAACTATGATTCAAAGGCCCAATAAGAGGATAGAAGTGCAAGAATAAAATTCAAATTTTGGGATCAGACAATTTTTCAAAGGAATCTATAGCTCTTGAGCTCCTGTCACCAGGCCTTGTCAATATGAATATGTGACCTATCTGCCAGACCACAGAATCAATCAGATTATCCACGAGCCAATGTTGACATGCGCGTTTCAATTATTGAGCAATATCAATCCCGTTCCAACTCTTTGAATTTCTCAAAATCAATAGCATTGCATTCCATCACATCATATAGTTCTTGCTAAGCTAAGCTAAGCTAAGGTAAGCTAGGGCAGTCCAAGCATATAGCTTCTAAATGATAGTTATAAGATCACTTCTCAGATCTCTTCCTACTAGGATAGAAAGCCGCAGAGGTAAGGTCTGACATCCATACATGTCAACAAATAGGGAAACACAAATAAGGAAGAGCACTAATAAATGGAATAATGCTACTTGGACAAATATTAGAAGCACAACAGCCTATAAAGCTTACGGCTGCCTCAGAGTAACATAAAGTTCATGTGAGACTACTGGTATACTCAAGCGAGTGCGACTAATCACATAGTCACGCGTGTACTTGTGAGCAGTTATAACTGTGAAGTAATGTAAATTGAACTAGTCTCTAATATAAAACCCAACCAAAACCCTGATAAAGTTTCTAATAAGTAAATACCTGACTACATCGACTATCTGACCCAACTGAAAATTAACAGTCACACCCAGTTCATCCGGTAAAAGTTGCAGTGCTACAAAAAAGCAAATTAATAGCTTATAAGAAAGAAATAGATTGGATCTCTCTTTTACCTTTTTGTTTTTTAACAGAATTTAAAATGCCATATCATCAGTTATCTTGTTTGGGTAAAGAAAGAATGAAAGAATTTTAAAATTACGCAGAATTTAATTTTAATCAAGGTATTTCATTCCTTAAAACAGAGGATTTGAAATTACACCTAATATGGTGGAATTTCAAGAATTCCTCTGCTCCGTGCGATATGGGCTATGATGAAGGAGTCCAGATTGACGTTGATGATCTGAGTGTGCTGATCCTTGGAGAAGCCATTACTTTGGTGGTTGGTTGATAAGCGACCAACTTCGAACTTGCGAATGGGATTTGCCTGTGGCGGTGGACATGGCGAATGTGAAGAAGCCAAGCATTCCTTGAACCCTTTGGGAGAGTTATCAAATTATCAGAACAAACCCGATCACCGGAACCACACCCAACCAGATCGTGAACGGCTCAAGCATTGGACGTGAATTGGTGAAGGAACGTTTCCAGAGTGTTGCCATTTCGATCCAAAATGGGTTGGCGAATGTTGGAACCATGGATCTTGGACTTCCTATGCTATTTGTGGCACTGGACACCAATTTCCCCCTTGAAACGCTTGCGCTAATTGCTTCCTTCAATGACACCATGGCGGTGAGCATCGACAATTTAGCTTCTACCAGGATCTTCATGCTCTGCCATGACTTGTTGAATTCCACCTTTCAACTTTTTTGCTAGGAGTCCCTTCTATCTCCCCGATTCATTCCCTTTGAAGCCGTTTCATATCCCTCTTCTCTGCCATCTAGGTGGATTGCAAAGCCAACTCTAGAAAGTGAAGAAGAACAGAGAATGGCGTTCTCTTCCGAGCAACACAGAAAAGAAAGTGAAATTTATAGTTTAATATCCAAACAGTAAATTTGACAAATGAAATAAATTTAATTACTGTCATTGAATTTCTTTGCATTTCAATTTTTTCAAAATTTTGAAAGCCTTATCTATCTAAATATCATCATTTTAATCTTTTAAAAAATTTTAATATAAATTTAATTCTTAAGTCATAAAAATAACATCAAAATCATTCTTCTATATACAAATAAAAATTAAATTAATATAATTCATATAATTTAAAAATTAAATTAATGTTAATTTTATATAATTAAATAACTCAATTAATGATATTTTTTAATAATTAAAAAATTAAATTAATATTAATATATTTTATATAATTAAAATAATATCATATCAATAATTTAGAAAACTAAATTTATAACAAAATTTTTAAAAAAATTAAAATAATGACATATGCATCTTTGAAAAACTAAAAATGAGATTTAACCGAAAGAAAGTGATGACACTAGGCTGCCCTTTTTCTTACATTTAAATAATCCTGTTGGATAGCCTAACCCACAACAAGAATTACACTCATGATTTTGGTCATCTGAAATGCCAAATTACATGCGAAACTGAAAACCAAAAGCGCTGGATTTAATAATATATTGAAACACTTTGGATAGATCAATGATACTGGACCTGCATTAAGCACACAAGCAAGTATCCAATTTAGTTATTGTTCTGCAACTAAAATTACCCATTTATCATCAAACATATGATGGTTCAAATTCATTTCTAACTTTTTTCTTTCAAAAAATTATGACACTGCACTCAGATGAGATAGGGTCTACAAATTGAAAAACAAGAAACATGCTTCCAACAATGGAGAGAACCGCAAGACAATGATCCAAGCATGCCATGACACCATATCATTGAGCCCTGAAATGAAGGAGGAAATGAGTTAGGAATTTAAGCAATGGTGATATATTTTTGAGTCAAGACAGTCAAACATTTAAAGAACTTTATAACAAATTGCATCCAGATAATGTGCTAAAGGAACATGTACATCAACATCTTAAAAAAACTGCTCATTCAAAATTTGCAGGGCTTATCTTTTTCTTTTTTTCTTCTTCTGTAGGGGCAGAAGGGGGAAGGATATTTGATCTCAAAAAGCCACAGCTAATTAATGTGAATCATATATGGTGGAAATGGTACACAAAGCAGGAAGTTTTTCTCCTAACATATAACGCCAAAATAACTTGTTACAATGGAGTGAAAAGTGTTAGCCCATGCAACTCAGATAAATTTCATAATCATTCGTCTATTATATCATAAGAAAAAAGTCCTGGCCTAACTCCTAGACTTAACTTCACATTACAGCTACTTAAATCACACTTGCAAAGCTATTGTAGATTAGAAAAGTGAAAATAGACAAAGGCTCAAGGTTCAAATGTGTGTGGATGTGGGGTTGTTCTATGGACAATTAAGCTGTCATAGCTCTGTTTTGAAAGGCTAAAGCTCCTGCCAATGTTAAGTCTTTTGTTTGGACAGTAATACTTCAGGATTAACAATAATGATTTGTTGCAGGCGCATAGGTCATGTAAGGCCTTTCCCATGACATTTGTTTTTATGTCCCATAAATGTTCAGAAACAGATAGTCATCTCATCTTGCACAGTACAGTAGCTTCACAGATGCGTAGTAAATTGTTTGGGCTATTTGGATATGTCCACTGAATTCAGAGGCTTTCTCCTCCACACACTTTCTTTCAAGGATTCAGAGAGTAAAAGTGAGAATAAGGTGCATTGGAAAGTGTGCTCTTTTAGCTGGTATTTGGGTCATTTAGATTTAGATGGAGTGTAATGCCAAGATTTGCACTCATTGTTTCTTTCCTTCACCTCTTTTATAAAGCAGACTTGTTTTTCTAGCCTCAGCAAGTTTCAGCTCACAGTTTTGGGACAACGGGACTAGTTTGGCTCTTTATTGCTGACGCCCTTCTTTATTTCCCCTGCTTTAGCAGGATTTCTGATCATCCATATATGTAATTATTTTCTCTCTTAATGAATTCTCTTTTTATAATAATAAAAAAAAAGTTAATTCTATGGTGTTAGACCCCCTATCACCCATGTGTATGAGAGGAAGAGAAGAGAGAAAAGCAGAGGAGAAGCACTTGGGAGCAATTGGGAAGCAATAAGGAAATCATTTGGTATATTCAGTGTCGGGACCAAAAGTATAACAGATTGCACACGTGGCAAGAAGAAAGGGAAGCAGAGAAGGATTTGGTTGGAGGGGGATATAGGAAGTGGGGGAGGAAGGGAGTAGCTGAGGAAGAACTGCGAGTGGTTAGAGGAGATAGCAGTCCCTCAAAGAGCTGCATTTCTTTTTTTGAACTGTTCTGTTTCTTGTTTCTTGTTTTTTGTTTTTTGAGTTCTTCATGTACAGAGCTAGCTCTACCTGATAACACCATTGTATCAGCAGGGAAGTCACAGAATATACAGAGATAAACAAACAGAAGAGCTCAGTTTCTATTCAGACACCTATCATACGGACAACTAAGCAAGCTCTTACTAATAATTTGTATCCATCAAAGGTTAATGCAAAAGGCATCACAACGTTAAGAGAAATGCCCCTCTACTACCACCAACTTATGAAATCTTTATTATAAGTGTTTACTTAAAATTATAACATGCAAAGTAAAAAAATATTTTTTTGATATAATACCCACTTCATCTGAATTCCACACTTGCTATCCTTCCCACATATAGATTGGATGCGTGAATGCGTGAACAACATGGAAATAAAGCCCTTATAAGATTTAATTTACACAATAAACTATTCACCATAACAAGAACCAATAATCTAGCATAATTGCAAGGCATATTCCTCAATTTTAAGCTGAAATAGAATGCAAAATGCTCCAGACACAATGAAAACCATTAACAGGTTGTGAATTGGGAATACAATTTCACTAGCAGCACAATTGCAATGCTTAAACTACCAGCCCAACTCTTACAATACAAGCATCTAACATCAATGCGAGCTCATAGCAGGTTTGTAACCAAAAACTAGTAAATCAAGTTGAAACATAACACTGAGAAGCAAGCTCAGAAATCAAATTTAAGCCAGAAATGCAACAAAGGGAACAATAAAACAACAAAAATTACCCGCGTCAACGAGAAGGATTAAGAGCCATAAGCAAGTTCTTTCCACCAGGAAGGTAAGAAACATTGGGGGACTTGGCCAATGTGGATGCCACTTCCCTAGAGGCCTCAATCCTCCTAAGCTCAATCAACCCATTGCCCGCAGAAGCAGTGGCATCCGAAATCAGCTTGGCAGCCTCGCTCTCTCCCTCAGCCCTGATGATGGCGGCCCTCCTCTCCTGCTCCGCCTTCATCACCACGAACTTGGACCTCTCAGCCTCCTGCTGCGCCACCTGCTTCTGCTCGACGGCCCTCGAGAACTCGGCCCCGTAGGACAAATGGGTGATGGCCACATCGTCGAGAACGATGTTGAAGTCCTTGGCTCGCCGGATCAAGCTCTCGCGGACAAGGGCGGAGACGTGGGGCCGCTCCGTCAGGAGCTGATCGGCGTTGAACTGCGCAACGACGGCTTTGAGGACCTCGTTGCCGATAGAAGGGAGGACCTTCTCGTCGTACTCGAGGCCGAGGTTCTGGACGATGGTGGGGAGGCGAGCGGTGTCGGGGCGGGAGAGGACGCGGAGGGTGAGATTCACCATCTGGAGGTCCTTGGTGCCGGAGATGGAGGAGAAGGTGTGGGGGCGGGTGCGGATGTCGAAGATGTAGGGCTTCTGCACCCATGGGATCAGGAAATGGGTCCCTTCGCCCACCGTTTCCTCCAGGATTCCCCGGAAACGGTCGAAGAGGACGGCGCGCTGGCCGCCGTCGACGGTGTAGAGCGACGAGTTGAGGGCGGTGGCGGCGGCGCCGAGCCCGAAGGCGGCGCGTGCGATGTTCGTGAGGAACGACACTGCTGCTTGGCTGCTTCCCATCTGAGCAGAGACAGACAGATAGAGAGAGAGAAGGGGTTTAGGGTTTTACTTCGCTTTCTGCTTTTATTCAAGAGAACCTGCCTTAGCTTGGAAGAAGGGGCAATCTTTTTTTTTGGAAGAGATTAATACTGAAATTGATTGGGCTTGGGGCAATTTTAGGCCCACAAACTGAAGCCTATAAAGTTGCATGCAATAAATTTTGTTTTTTTTATGCAAAAAATAAATTTAACTTGTGTAATAAATATATTAGGTATAACAAAGATAAAAATAGACTAAGGCGTAATTATATGATAGGTTGCATGACTATTCCCACTCATAATTACAATCATATCGTTTCCAATTAAACTTCTTACATTTTAATATTACAATTTTTATGTGATTGCAATAAAAATAATATTAGAAAATGATACTCAAAATTGTCTCAATGTATTTTATTATACCTACACTCTTAAAATTTACACAAGCTCTTTTAATTTTCTCTCACTTCTTGAGGATTTTCTTTACTTTGTCTTAAACTCATTTTCATCCAATGTTAAACAAAATGAAATCTATAATCTGTTATATCTAACTAAAGAGACTATCTTTAATTTCTACATGACAGTTTCTGATTGTAATTTAAGAAAAATCTCTCTCTCAATTTCCTTTTTCAATCACTTACGCGGTTGTGCAATTTTTTGTTCATTTGTTTGTTTTCTTTTTTGGCATTTCTTTTTTAATTTTTTAGCATTTGCAATTGCAGTTGTATTTTGATTTCTCTAACTCAGTTGCTCCTCACTCTTTCCTCTCTCCAAGGGTTTCTTATCACGAGAGGTCAAGCTCAAATTCAATGGGTAAATTGTCCAGCTTTATAAACACCATATTTTATTCCGATCAATATTTTATTAAAAATTATAAAAATTTTGAAAAAAATGAAAAAATAAAATAAATCAAGCTTATGACTCAATACTCTTTAAAAAAAATCTAGTAGAGTAGTCCAATGAGCCCAATTCAACAAATCCAAGTCTAATCTCTTAAGTTTTAAAAAAATATTATTAAATGATCTCAATTAATGGGTGAAATTTAAATTTGAATTGCAGCGAGTTGAATAAAGGAAATTGACAATGATTGGATTAAATGATTATGTAGAGTTAATGTTGATTTAAGAGTTGATACAAGAAAACAAAGGCTGATTGAAAGGGTTAGGTCTATAATAAAGGAGCAAATTTTACCCCAGAGAATTGGTTAGAAGGAGGCGGTAGAGAGACAATTGTTAGAATGATTCTTGCAACCGAAATAGAGAGAGCCAGCATAAGAGATTGCTAAAATGACAGAGAGAGAGAGTAGTTTAATGCATAATTTTTTTTAGGGGCTTCGGACATAGAGGACAACATCTCAAACCAAGTGTGGGTGTTTGGGAAAGGATTATTTTTAGGAAAAAATCACTTCTTTTTTCAAAAGTTCTCTAAATATGATTTTAATTAAAAATTATTTTCAGTACAAAATAAGTTAATCCAAACACACACAAGAAAAAGGCTTCTTTGTTTCATTTTCTTCATGTGTAGTAAAGAGGTAAAAGTCTTTCCCTCTACGTATTTTAAATAATAAGATTCTTATTTCATCTACTTCAGCCGCAGCTACCATATTGTCTAGAGTCAATACTGGTTGCCATGTTTGGGTCTTGATGGGTTTCATTTCAATTAAAGAGCACTTGGTGATGGTGTGTATGCTTTGTTCCTATTGTTGTATTGTCACGATAGTCTCCGGATGGCATTGCAATGAAACGGCTAGAGAAATTAAAAAAAAAAATAGAGTAACCACCAATAATTATTGAGTAGGAAAAATTATTGAAAAAAATCTTTTTAAAAAAATAAAAAAAAAATAGTTTGCGAATCAAGTCAAGTTCGGGAAGTCTAATTATGTAAAGAGAAAAGTAAGAACTTAATCCTACTGCATTCTTGATATATCCGTCCTAAAACGATAACCTTAAGATTAATTGTGTAAATTATTAATAACCTTAAAAATATTTATTTTACCCCTAAAAAATAATTAAAGAATTAATGAAAATATTTACAAGTTTAAATAAAAAAAAACCACTCTTACTCAGAGTTCAAGATAGCACTATGCTACTCGATAAACCCTTATGATCCTGATGACACTTGAAGATGGTAGAACCATACACTGAATGCCATTGGCTGTTGGATGGAAAATAAAATTAAACATAAAAAATAAAGGAATAAATAAAGAATTTGAATCAAATATTTACAATTTGGCTTGCTTTGCATGCCTATATATCTCCCCTGTGTAATGGGAAAGTCAAAACTACATAGTTTTTTAGAAAATATTTGTGGATTGATTTATTTTAATTGAAAAAGATTGATTTGTTAAAAAAAAAAGGATTTGATTGAAAAAGGAATTGATTGAATTTATTGAAAAGAAACATATAACAAATAAATACAATCTTACCCTGAATTTAGGATGGCAATGAGCCATACAATAAATTCTTACAGATATGACAATATTTGAGAATGACAAAACTATACAATTAACATCGTCAACCGCTTGCATGGATTGTAAAAAAATTGATGTTCATAATTAAGTCATTTATTTTCTAAATCAATGCAAAGGTCAACAATATATAAAATTAGGAATACATATCAAAAAGACATATCATGAAAATATACAAAGAAGGAAAGTCAATAAATACAAAGATTGAATTGCCAAAAAAGGGATTTGATTGAAAAAAGAATTAAATTGATTGTTTTATGAAAAAAGAAAAATATTGCAAAGAAATCTAATCTTGCACAGAATTTAAGATGGTACTGAGCCATGCAATAAATCCCAATGGATTTGACAATAATTAAGGATGAAAAAGTCATACAATCAACATCATCGACCATTGTATGGATTGTGAAAAAGAATTACGCTATACAAAAAGAAAAGAACTTATTACTCACTTATTTTCTAAATTAATGCAAGGTAAACTATAAAAAAAAATAGGAATACATTTCAATAAAATTATTTTAAAGATAAAAAAATTAAATTAAGAAAACACCAAAAATAAAATTAAAGTAAAATAAAAGAGAATAAAATAATTGAAAAGAAAAGCACGAAAATAATCAAAACAATGAAAAATCTAATGGATAACTAAAAATGATGAATATGTGGAAATGCAATGAGACTATGTGGAGATGTGGCAACGTAAAGATGAATGAATAAATTAAGAATGAATATGTAATTAAAACTCATAAGCCAACAAGCCTTCGACAAAAGCAACTTCCGAACTAGCACACATGCTTGACCTTTTTTTATCACCAAATATTAATCTACAGCTAGCCTACATAACACACGAAACCACCATTCCATAGAGCTAATTGTCTTTAAATTTTAAGGGAAGTGGATCAATGTTGTTCATCAATTGGATAGAGACAAGCAGGAGCTAACAAATACAAGAACTAACATGGACTATCTGCATCTTAAATAAAGCAAGAAAAGATGGACTAGGACCCAGAAATATGTTGGTTTCCACGCCAATGCTTACTGTCTAAAACGGTGAAGAGTAAAAGCCAAGAATTACTTTTAACCAATATCAATATGCTTTCTATGATCTACTCATTCAGATGGACAACACTCTTGGATAAAAAGAACATATCAATATGAAGTTACACTTTTCCAAAATTCCTTTTCACTTTCTTCGTTCTCCTTTTTCTCTATGTTGAGCGTCTTTTTTCTCTCTCGTTGCCTTTCTCCAAAATTCTCTCACAGTCGTGCCTTCTCTTTGTGCCATCCCTCTCTTGCAATTGTCTCCTTTCTTATAATTGTCTCTCTTCTTCTACGCTCTGCTTCTCTCCAAAATTATGCTCTCTCCCTTTCTAACTATCCTCTTTAACAATTGTCTCCCTCTATGTTGTCTCCTCCTTTAGACCGTGCTCTCTTTTTCCGGTCTTTTCTAGCAATTGTTTCCTTTCTTTCTTTTCTAGGTTTTGCCTTTTTATACACATAACCCATTTAATTTCTCATTTATTTCTATTAATCTCCTCCAATCAATTAAGGCAATCAATATTATTCCTTTCATTAATTCAGAAATTAAATTTTAATATAGAATTATTTCAAATTAATTTTGCCTCTCAAATTAAAACTCCTCGGGCTTGAGCTTGACTTGCAAGAAATACCAAACAGAACTATAATGAGCCCTAAATAAAACAAATGGGTAAAGAGACCAGGAAGGGAGTTTAAGTCATTATTAACATTTTTTTATTTTTTTTATTTTTTGTATTATTTTTTAATAATTTTATTGGCCAGGATAAATACGATGTTCACAGTTGTTTTTTTTTTTTTTTATTAGAAAACATGAACAACTGTAGTTGTTAATAAAGATAATGAACACATATTTTGGCCAAAAATACATGAATAAAATGCCACAACATGTACAAACGATACAAAATGCCATGAGACAACATGAAAACTAATGTATAAATCTTTTTAATTAAATGAGAATAAATGAAAATATAATGGGTCAAAGCGACCAAAAGTAAATGACTTGAATTTAAATTGCAAATGGCCAGAGCGCCTAAGGGTAAATGGCAGGAATTTAAATTGTAGTAGGGCGAAACGCCCAAGAGTAAATTGCAATGGGCCGAAGCACCCAAAAATAAATTGTAGTTGACCAAAGCGCCCTTAAAGTAAATGACAGTGAGTCAAAGTGCCTAAAAGTAAATGATAAAAAGTTTAAATGCAGTGGCGAAGTGTCCCAAAAGTAAATGATGTGAAAATAAATGAAAATACAATAGGGTCGAAAGCGACCCAAAGTAAATGACTTGAATTTAAATTGCAAATGGCCGAAGTGCCCAAAGGTAAATGGCAGGAATCTAAATTGTAGTAGGGCGAAATGCCCAAGAAATAAATTGCAATGGGCCAAAGCGCCCTAAAATAAATGACAATGAGTCGAACTGCCCAAAAGTAAATGATAGAAATTTAAATACAGTGGCGAAATGCCCAAAAGTAAATGATGTGAATTTAAATGAAAATAAATAAAAATACAATGGGTCGAAGCAACCAAAAGTAAATGACTTGAATTTAAATTGCAAATGGCCGAACCATCCCAAAGGTAAATGGCAGGAATTTAAATTGTAGTAGGGCGAAGTGCCTAAGAGTAAATTGCAATGGGTCGAAGCGTCCAAAAGTAAATGACAGTGAGTCGAAGTGCCCAAAAGTAAATGATAGAAATTTAAATGCAATGGCAAAGTATCCAAAAGTAAATGACGTAAATTTAAATGCGAATGGGCTGAAGTGCTCAAAAATAAATGATAGTGGGCCGAAACGCCCAAAAGTAAATATCAAAAATTTAAATGCGGTAGGCTAAGGGCTAAAGGACTTGGGCTTGACTTGTAAAAAATTCTAAAGAAAACTATAATGGGCCCTAAACAAAACAAATAGGTAAAGAGACCAAGAAAACTAAAAGATTGGGTTTGGGTTTTGAAAGAGGATTGAATCATGAGTCTATCATTATTAAACATTTTTTATTTTTTCATTTTTTCATTTTTTTCATATTATTCTTTTTAATAATTTTATAGGCCCAAACAAAATACGGTGTTTCACATGTATTAACAAGGTTCATGAGGAATGTAGGCAAACTCGTTTAGGGCCATGGGATAGGTGGAGATGGTGGACAGCACATTTCATGTCACAAATCTTGTGGTTAACGTGTCTTTGTGATCAAAATGGAAGAATAATGTGACAAGATAAGATAACTAGAACTAAAATCAAGAAAGTGAGCATATTCTTTTTCTTTTCTTTAATTTTGATGCTTATCATATATATTTGTTTATATTTTAGTCCTAGATTAATTTTTCAATTTGCTGACTCATTTTGATAAAATTCACATGCTTTTGTTCTTTTCTAATGTTCCTTCAACAGTTGTGTTTACAATAGAAATAATTTAAGTGATCAAGTAATTATTCATTTAATGGAAGTGTGAAGTTATTTATCTTTTTAGTTATTTGGATCAAGTTTATGCGCTTGTGCTATGTTTAACCTTACTAAGGATCAAAATTTTAAATAAATAAAGATATTTTTTTCTTAATACTAAAAATTACATAATTAAAACAATCAACCTACAAATATTTTCAAAACAATGATGTGGCTTTCACTTGCTGATTGCACATGGGGGATACGTAAGCATGTAAGGCAAGACAAAATTATAAATATTTTTATTCAATTTCTTCATTTATTCTTTTTATTTTTTAAGTGTTTACTTTTTTTTCACGCAATGGCCAATGACGTTGATTGTATGGTTATGTCATCTTCAAATGTCATTAGGGTCATATGAGTTTATCATATAGCATGGTGTTATCTTGAATATTGTGCAAGAGTGGTCCTTTTTTTAAAACTTGTAAATATTTTTAATTACTTTTTATCATTTATTATTTAAGGGGTAAAATAAATATTTTTAAGGTTATTAATAATTTACACAGGATTATTCATCTTGTGAGCCATGGTAGAGAAGGAGGGAGGAGAGTTTTGCTCACTTTGTGACACCTATCATATGGCCATTTGTGCTTCGTTTTCGTTGTTCTAGACATTGTGAACTTTCATCTGTACGGTCATATTGGTATTTCCTTGTCTCTATTTGTTGGCCTGTAACACCCTTGTGAGTCATTAATTGTGTATTGTTGTTTTTAGTGATTTCTACTTTCTTGATAGTTAGTAGGGATTATTGTGGAAAGACACTTTGATACAGTCATTGATCTTTTGTAGTGTAAGTTTTAGTTGGTGCATTCAAATCTTTGTGGTCTTATGAAGACAAAAATGTTTGTTGGTGCACTTTGTGACCTTCATTGATTATCATTCAAGGAAACTTTGGGTTTATGCCTTGAAGAGGAAGGACCAAGTACTTACTGTCTTTAAGTAATTTCAGACTTCTATTGAGAAAGAAATACAAAAGAAACTGAAATGCATGTGCATTAACAATGTTGGTGAATACTGTGGATTGTATGATGAGCACTACAAATAGCAAGATATTAGACACCCAAAGATGCCCCCAAGACTCCTCAGCTAAACGGCCTGGTAGAAAGGATGAATAGGACATTAATTGATGGAGAGAGTCAGATGTTTGCTTTCAAAAGCAAATTAAGTTACTTTAGGATCTTTTTAGGGGTGAAGCTTATATATTGTTGTACATGTTATTAATTTTTCTCCTAGCGTTGCTTTGCAGGCTGATGTACTTGATCGAGTATGGTATGGTAGGGATGTCTCCTTTGACCATTTGCGATTATTTGGTTATAATGCATTTGAGCATGTACCCAAAAATGAAAGGTTCGAGTTATATATCAAGGCAAAACAATGTATCTTCATTGGCTATGGTCATGATAAATTTGGCTATATGTTGTATGACTTAGTTGAAAAGAAGCTTGTCAGAAGCCATGATGTTGTTTTGATGGAGGATGAGACCATTGAAGTTATTAATAAGGTGAAAAATTCAGAGTCTCTGAGTACTGATGGTTTGGTTTATCTTGATCTAATTCTTGAGACACATTTCCCTGATGTAGCTAAATTTGGCAATCATGATGATATACAAAATCATATTCTAGATAATCAAATTGAGAATAATGATGATGTTGCTGATGAGATATAGAAGCTCCTGCTCATAGGGTTATTGATGAACATGTTGTTCCATTTCGGAGGTCTACCAAATAGTAAATTCCCTATACTCGTTACTTATTTAGTGAATATGTGCTCCTAACTGACGGGGAAGAACCTGAGTGCTACAAAAAGGCTATGGAAAACGAGTACAAGGAAGAATAAGTTGCAGCTATGAATAATGAGATGAAATCTTTACTTGATAACCATACTTTGAGTTGGTCACGTTGCCTAAGAACAAAAAAGCTTTGGAAAATCGATATGTTTATAGGTGAAGAATGAAGAGAATGCTTCCACTTTACACATTACAAAGCTAGATTAATATTCAAAGGTTACAATCAGGAAAAAGGGAATAGATTTTTGAAGAGATTTTTCTCACTTATTGTTAAAATGTATTACATCCAAGTTGTTCATGGTTTGGCTGTTAGTCTTGATCCAGAGATTAAGCATATGAATGTGAAAACCACTTTCCTTTATGGTGATTTGGAGGAGGAGATTTACGTGGAGTAACGAGAGGGTTTTGTGGTGATGAGCAAGGAAAATTATGTTTGCAAGTTAAAGATAAGTTTGTATGGCTTGAAACAAGCTTTGAGACAATGGTATAAGAAGTTTGAATCTGTTATGACTTATGATCCAACAAGGATTCAAGAGGAACTACTTCTGATCATTGTGTGTTTGTGCAGAAAATTTCTGATAATGACATGATCATTTTGTTGCTTTATGCTGATGATATGTTGATTGTCGGTCATAATTCTTTTAGAATTGATAGGTCGAAAAAGGAGCTTGGTATTTACAATAAAAGACTTGGGACCATCAGGACGAATTCTTGGCAAGCAAATTACTCATAAAAGAGAGGTTAAGAAGTTGTCGTTATCTAAGAAGAAGTACATTGAGAAATTGCTTCAACAGTTTCATATGTATAAAGCTAGAGTGGTAAGCAATCCTCTTACTATACACTTTAGGGTTAGCACTAAACAATCTCCTGCTAGTGATAAGGAGAAAAAAGACATGCAACGTTTTCCTTATGTATCGGCACTAGGAAGTTTGATATATGTAATGATTTGTACAAGGCTTGATATAGCTCATGAAACTAGTGTAGTCAGTCATTTTCTCACTAATCCTGGTAGAGAACATTAATTGGAGAGCTATGAAGTGGATTATGAGATATCTCTAGGATACTTCTAGTTTGATACTCAGTTTTGGAATTGGGAGACCTATTCTTTGTAGGTTACACAGATTCAGACTTGACTAGGGATTTTGACTCTAGAAAATCTACTTCTAGCCATTTGATTACCTTTGCAAGGGGAGTTGTGGCTTATAATCCATGTTGTAGAAGTGTGTTGCTTTGTCTACTAGTGAAGTTGTTCAAGTTCATTGTTGCTACTGAAGCTTGTAAATAGTTGCTTTGGATATAGAATTTTGTGCATAAACTTGCTTTTTCTGAAGAGAGATATGTTTTGTATTGTGATATTATGAGAGTTATCTATCTTGGCAAAAATTCTACTTTCCATGGTAGATCTAAACATATTATTGTGCAATATCACTGGATTTGTGATGTTGGACTCTAAGTTGCTAAAGCTTGAAAATATCCACACAAATGATAGTGGTTTGAACAAGTTGATAATGACTCTACCAAGGAAAAAGTTTGAAGCTTGTCATTTGGTTGCTGGTTTGGCAGTTTCCTCCACTTGAGTCAGGGGAGTTTGTTGTGGATCCTCTACAAGTAGAGCCCACAACTTATAATAATATTAAAAAAAAAAGGAACCCTAAAAGGTGCAAGTGTGTGCCCGTGGCTTAGAGTGGAGAGAAGGAAATATTTTCCTTGTCTTGTGAGGTGTGGTGCCAACAAGAGAGAAGGAGGTAGGAGAGTTTTGCTCACTTTGTGACACCAATCGAATGATCATTTGTGCTCTATTTTTAGGTGATTTTTTAGTATGTTATTCTTGATATTGTGATTTTTCATTTGTACAGTCAGATTGTTATTTCCTCGTCTCTATTTATTGGGCTGTTATACCCCTTATGGGTCATTGTGTATTGTCATTTTTTAGTGATTTCCATTTTGTTGATGATGAGTAGGAATTATTGTGAGATCCATATATGTTGAAAGACACTTTGCTGTACTCATTGATCTTTTATAATGGAAGTTTCTGCTAGACTAAGTCCTGTGATTTTTACCTCTCAATTTGAGAGGGTTTTCCGCGTTAGAAGTTGTGTGTTCTCCTGTAGTTATTTATTTTTGTTCATTCTTAACGATATCTATTGTTTAGATATTTTTACTTGTTGTATATTTGCTGTTCACATGGTTCTTTCAAACGGGAAAGGTTTATTTTGCCCATGTTAGTATGTTATTGATTCTGATGTGTGTACACACCCTTTCTCAACAAAATTCAAAATGTTCAAAATGTGGGTGATAAAGAGAATTTAGAGTACACTTCAAAATCAAAGTTTGAAGAGTGCTTTAAGGTGATAAATGTTCCAAAATGAGGTAATGGTATATGTGCATCCATGAATAGATTATGGTTTCCTCATATGTAAGAAGTGAAGCCTGATATCTAAAATTGGAATTATAACACCTTCAAATAATTGTTATTTACAGGTAGATAATGTAAGTGATACTTATGTGGGTTAACTGAACCATGTACGGCGACAAGATTTTCCGACACTATTGTTCTTATTCATTTGAATTTCTTTCCTTTGGATGTCACAGATGTACGGACAGAGACAAAGGGTGGCATGACATTCCCAAGCCTTAAAACTTTTCGCACCCTAAAAAAAAAAAAATCTTTCCTTTTAATGTTTGTTTGTAACTTTTATAGGAAAGTTATAAAGTGTAAAGAAACAATAAAAAAAATATGTGCAGTGAAAAATAACAGATAAAGAATAAAGAAAACAAAAGAAATTGTCCTATGAAATTCATGAAATGATAAACTAGTACATCTCCATTTATAGAAGGCCCACCGTTCAAGTGTTAGTGCAGCTTCAGTTTTTGTAGTTTCAAGTTTTTCTTGTTTGGGGAATGACATATTGGTTTGGTCTATTGGCAAATATTACCACTTTAGTTCGTGCATTCGGTTACTCATTTGCTAATTAAAACCAATAATCTAGCTCGATTAAACACGAATTTGATTGACGGAACACTTTAGATTCATAATTAACTGCAAGTAAATTATTAGTTAAAAAAATTAATTAAATTAGCAAATTGAAATAATAATATTTGCTAACATGTCAATCCAAAGTGTCATTCTCCCTTTCTTTTTTTTTTTAAACAGAAATATCCTCACAGAATTTGATCTATTTGAATCGTCATATAAGTTTAATTTTTTTATATGAAGAATAATAATGATATAATCAAACATAATTTATTTCCGTTACACCAACACTTATAGGTTACTTTCTTGTTTCCTTTTGCGTGCTTTGTAATTTGCATTAATGGCTATGAAAATCATCCCTCCACATATCACAAATTTTCTCTTATTTTAATTTTTTTTCGTTTGTGGATTGAATCCACGCAAATCTTTCAAATTACATCTTTAACTCATTTTAATTAAAAGAATGGGTAATCCAATTTAGGCTTGCCGTTTTAAAAATCCTTTCATCAAAAAATATATTCTTTTTATATTATAATGATAATATAAAAAGTTTCAACTTATAATTTTTTGCAGATTATTTGAATTTCTAGTCATTTATCACTCATAATAACTTAAAAAAAACGTATACTACCTTTCAATATATTAGAGTTTTATCCGTGTGATACAAAATTTATTTATTATAAGAAATAAATAAGTATTATTAATTAGTAATAATCTATAACGTGACATTTAGTATGCGGGAATGATGATTCTATCCCATATCCATTTTATGGAATGAAACATTCCTATGTTTATTTGTAAAAAAAGTTATAGAATGTTGATTCCATTTCATGCTCCATTCCATGAAAGCAAGAATAAAGCATGTAATACATTCCCTCCTAGAGAGGTGGGATTGAGATTCCATACTCCATGGAATGGGATTAAAATTATTTATTTCCTAATACAACCTCAAAAATTTTATATAATTACACCTGTTTTCATTCTTTTGAGTAATATATATTGTCCTTTTTCTATGTTTTTTAGTTTACAGTATAATTTTTTTATGATCAAATTTTATGTATTTGATTACTTATTAACCTTAATGGTATTTTAGTTTATCATTATAATTTTTAGTCTCGACCTAAATTTTCTATATTTGATTTAAAAACTTATTTATATATAAAAATAAATATGAAATATTTACTTGATATGATAACATTATTCTTTTGAAAGATGACAATATTTATTCTAATCAAATTATTAAAAAAATTAAAATTAAACATTATTGTTAATGTTTAAAAGATTTTTTCTTATAAGGAATATTTATATCATTTATATCAATTTTGATTCTATTCTATGATGATTTTATGTAACAAATAGTGAAGTGACTTGAAAAAGCATTACATTCCTACAGTTATCAAACTATAGAGTGGGAATGACCATTTTATTATATTCCTTTTCTATTCCGATTACATAAAATCATTATTTTATATACCAAACATTACATAATACTTATTTGAATTGAAAGACTACAAAATACAAAATTCAACAAACTAATTAAATGATTTAACATAAATATGTAATTATTATTATGAAGATTCTGAAAACCGAACCGATCATTGAACCGGTCGAGGTACTGATTCAAGATTTAATGGTTCAACCGTGGTCGAACAGTGGTTGAACTGGAATATAATTAAAATATATATTATATTTATATATAAATATAAATATATTTATATATATATATATAATTAAAATGACGTCGACGCCGTCTGCATATCTGTTCTCTCATCTACAGTCACTGAATACTCTTGACTATCTTCGTAACTCACCCTTTCTCTCTCTCATTATCACAAGAAAAGTAGTATGAAAAAGAAAACGTCCTTTAATTAGATAAGACTGCCACTTCCTGCATTAAATACAAGAACCTTACCTTTCATTTCACTGTTTATCTCCATCATCTCCCACTCTGTTTCTCTCTCTCTCCCTCCGGTTCGTATTAATTAAAACTTCCCATCACTTCCACTGTCATGGCATGGGCCACACCACTCTTTCTCTTCGTAGCAGCATATTTTGTTTTGCCCCGGGACATAGATTCACCTTTTTCTTTCTTCTCCTCATTTTCTCTTCTTTTGTAGTCTGAACCCACAAGCACATAGGCCCCACTTTGTGCCGCTCAAGTTGTAAAAAGTAAAAACCACTTCATTGTTGTCATCTTTGTCTTCTTCTTCTTCCTCCGTTCCTCGTCGTCTTCGTCGCCTTCTTCTTCGCCCAGCTGATCGCAACTCTCCACGGTGTGCAGAATGTGGCCGTCGTCAAAGGTGCAGACATGGTCCTTGAAGGACCTCTTGTGCTTGAAATTGGAGCCATAGATGCAGAACCAGAGCTTCCCACAGTTCTTTTCATGCGTCCTCCAATCCCCTCACACAGCAAATGGCTTCCCGCATTTCCTGCACCCGAAATGGCTTCGCCCCGTGCTTCCTCTTGTAGTGCGTCTGAACTCTGAAGGGTTCTGAAATCCGTGGCTTTGAGTTTGGATGAGAACCGGCAACCATACAGACTGGTGCTGGGTTGACCGGTTCGGAACCGATTCACCAGTTTTTGACCGGTTTTTTACTCCACCGGTTCTGGGGGATCGTCTGAATCAATGAGGGGACCGGGTCCCAGTCCGACCAGTTGAACCGGCCGGTCCGGTCTGGTTTTCAGAACACTGATTATTATAGTTACATTTTGGTCATAACAAATAAGGAATAGTCAATAAATTGTTTTATTTTAACAGGAGAATTAAGCAAAACTAAAAAATTATTGTGAATTAAATTTATCTATGAAAGAAAAGCCAAAGTCACACTAAATAAAATTAGTCACAAAATTATAGAGTAGGGAGAAACAATAAACAAGAAATTGAAGATATTACTTGAAGGCGCCTAGCACAGAAACATAAAATTGATCTCCATCATATAACATAGAATTTTAGGAACGGAGAAACAAAATAGTCAAGCAAATAGCACAGTGAACACCTTGCAGTAACTCGTTACTATGTCAATAATCCCCAACATGAAATTATAGTAGCAAGTACCTGATGATCTTTGTTTTATCTCTTCTACTGTTTCTCAATTTCTCAACATGCTAACATGAATGTAGTGTATTTTTTATACCATAAAGAAAGAAAGGTATAAAGCGTGTAGGCAACATTTTGTCCCAATTTATGTAGGCAATAATTTTTGTATATTGATGATAAATTTGTGCCAATTTCTGTCAATAAATTAAATATCATGGAGATTTGAGATATGCCAAAATGTATTATATCAATTTGATTGATTTGTTTCCTTAAATTTTTTTTCCTAATTTATCTTGGCATAATTTTGGTGTATTTTATGATTAATTTGTACCTATTTAAATTAATTTTTGAATCCTTAAGAGTGTGATAATAAATCATAATAATCAATTAATATCAAAATAATTAATATAATATATAAAAGTAAAGCCTTAGTTCATGTCATTCTGTCAACTGCCATTCTCTAATACATACACATTATGTTTCTCTTCTTGACATGTGTCACACTTTCATACACTCTAATTAAAAAATTATAATTCAAAATAATGAATTTAATACTGAACATTTATTTAAAAATTTAATTTGATAAGAATCCTTTATTGACTTATCAAATTTTAATGATATCGATCATCAAATAAGATATGATAATTATGTTAGCCTCTTGTCAAAGATATAAATATACATAAATTGATTAATTAATATCAATCGACAATTAGAAATAATATCTCATTAATTAATTGATTAAAATTTAAATTTTCATATTATAATCAATTCTAAATATTTTCTTAAATATAATTTAGTATTAATATGATTATATATTGCATTCATAGTAGAAGTATCAAGTACATACCCTTTTCTGGTATCTCCTTTCTCTATTTGTAATCCTATACATGGTATGCGGCTGTTCATGATTGGCTTTGCGATATCCATTTTATGCAGTTCATTCTATTTATTGCCTATCTCTATGTCCCTCTTTCAAGTTTGTTTTTCTATAAAAAAATTTAATTTTGTAATTGATTTCTTACTTATTATTCGTTCTTTTCTCTCATACCAAATAAATTGGTACCTATTTTTCTATAAGTATTCAAAGTACTAGGTAAACTTGTGAGGAGCATGATGTTTGATCTATAATAGAGTTATGGTTACCTCTGTATTACTCTTCAACCAAATTGTAAACACAAAAATTCCTTACTTTTTCAACCAAATTGTAAATATATTTTTTTCCTTCTTTTATTTTTTAAAATATTGTTTAGATACTGTTATTGTAGGATCAATAGTTTTACATGCCTCTTTTCTTATATTTACTTTTTGTATTCATCTAAATTGACTTTATTATGATACTTTAATTACTCATATAAATGGATGTAAATATATTGAAAAAACTCTATTGGAGCATATATTCTTTGATCACGATATATTCAAAATCTCAAAACATTCTTGATTTTAATTTTTTATTTTCAATTTACTATTTCTGTTTTTAATTCATCATTTCTCTTGTGAGCATAGGATGAGAAATTAGCATACCAGAGCTGCTTCAAACAGATTGTGCCTTTTGAAACATTATTTTCTTATTTTTTTAAATATTGTGACTTGATTAAGGTTTTTTTTTTTTTAGATATTATTACTGTAGGATTAATAGCTTTTATGTCTCCTTTCTTACATTTACTTTTTGTATTTATCTAAATTGACTTTATTATACTACTTTAATTACTCATAAAAATACAAACAAATATGTTAGAAAAATTTTTATAAGAGCATGCATCCTTTAATTACGGTGTATCCAAAATCTCAAATAATTCTTCATTTTAATTTTTTTTTTTCAATTAACCATTTCTCTTCAAGCTCTTACTTCTTTTTTTTCTTTTATTTTCAGTCAGGTAAATGCAAGATTCTGAAAACCAAACCGGTCACTGAACCGGTCGAAGTACTAATTCAAGGTTCAATGGTTCAACTGTGGTTGAACCGGAATATAATTAAATATATATTTATATTTATATATATTAAAATTTTAATATGTATACTAGTTAATAATTATATATATATATATATATATATATATATATATATATATATATCACTCATTTACTATTTATATCATTTTTAATCATAAAAATTTATTTTATTTTATTTTTATTTTTTTCATGTCACAAAGATTTATTAAATATTAAAATTATTGTTTTTTGATAAATATATTTTATTATAAATCTACTTATTTATATTTAATATGTTAAAATAATTTTATTTTTAAATTTAATAAAATATTAGTGTGTATATATACAATATATAATATGAACTATGCAATTGATAAGTAATGATACGGGGGTAAAATAACTTTATCATTTTCAGAAAAAGCGTGTATGTTCGATCCATCGCTGCAAGGTAATCCACGTTTCTCAATTTCAGGCTAGAGTTTCTATTGATAGGCTATATTCTAAAAAAGAGTGTTGTGCCTTCTCTCCCTAGCGAATAAAGGAAATTTCTCAAGTATTGGACAATTAGCCTGCACCTAGTTTGAAACATTTCAACTTTGAAAAAGAAATTCGTATAGTATATAATAAAGAATGGGAGCATTATAGTTAAGTAGCTTAGTTGGTCAAGTGGTCTGCAGCTTGGGCGTGAATTGAAGAAGCCCAAGTTTGAATCCTGCAATGAAACTTTTGGCGTTTATGGATTTACTAAATACTGAACCGGCCAACCTGCAAATATTAAATATATAATAAGACACCTAATGTGATAAGAATTCACTTGGTTTAGTGGTTGAGAAGCTTGCCTCACCGCCCACGACCCAGGTTCGAATTATGGACAAGTGCCAAGTTGACCGGTTTAGCCGGTTCACCGGTTTTTTTGACCTTACTGGTTCTAAGAAGTCGCTCAAACCAGTGAGGAGACCGGTTCCCGGTCTGACTGGTTGAACCGGTCCGGTTTTCAGTACATAGGGTAAATGTTTATTGAATCTAATAAATACAAAGATATTAATTAAAGATATTTTCTTGATCATTTTACAATTTATACAATATAAAAAATTATTCTAATGATGTGATAGAAATCAATGCATTTAGTGTTTTATTTGATATTCAAAAAATTTCAACTTCAAAATCATGTATTTAATAGTGCATTAAAGTGTTAATAGAAGTCTATATAAAATATATACAGTAAATATTTATGTTTGTAATTTGATACCTTAATTATCGTATTTTTAACTGTTTGATTGATGACTCATTTTATGAAATAACTTCACATTAATGTATTTGATTTAAAATGACTAATTAAATATTATTTTTTTATTTTAACAATCCTGATATTAAAATCTAAATAACTTATTGATTAAAATTCAAATTTGGAAATTATAACAAATTCTAAATATTCATTTAAATTTGTTTATAAAATATAATTATTCAGAAAAATATTCAATATAAAAAAAGTTGATACCACTATTTAAATAATTTATAGTAATAAAATTAATTTATACAATTTACATAATTATTTTAAAATTTATAGAATCAATTTGTCACATGCAACATAGACGTATGAGTTAAGATTTAAAAAGGCATTTTAAGAAAATATTATGAATGTATTTTTATTAAGTTATCAATAAAATATTTTATATTTTTATCAATAAGCATTGACATTATTAGTATCTTTAAGATTATAATTTGATACTCTAATTATCAATATTTTAAATATTTCATTGAATCAACTCATTTTATGAAATAATTTTACATTAATATATTATATTCAAAATAATTAATTAAATATTATTTTGATTCTAATAATATTGATAATAAATCATAATAACTGATTGGTTAAAACTTAAAATTTTATAATCGATTCTTAATATTTCTTTAAATATTTGTTTCCTATAAATATGATTTCATTAGTAAAATAGATTATAAGTAATAAATATTGTAAATTCAAAATTTGAAATTATAATCAATTATAAATATTCCTTTTAATATTTTTTTGTAAAATTCAATGATTATGCAAAAATAAATTATATTTTTTATTTATTTACTTTCTCGCATTTTTTCTTCATAGAATTTAAATATATATCATTTTTATAATAAATTAAAAAAAGTATATATTGTATTTATAAAAAAATAATATAAAATGAATTTTTTAATACTTAATTAAATCATTAATTAAGTAATTAGTTCATAAATATTTTATAATGAAATATTATTTGCATCCTTATTCAAATTTATATATAGGAAAAAATAAGAAAACACATTCATTTAATAAAGCTAAATTAAAATTTTATTTCAATACTCAAAATTTTGAACATTTAGTTTAACTAATACTAAACGAATATTTTTTTTTATTTATATATATAAAACTAAATAAAAATATAAATGATATTTCATCACAAAATCATTAATAGACTAACAGTTTGATTAAAAAATTTATCAAGTTCCATGTAATATTTTTTTTTTCTATGGGTATTACATATCAGGTTTTATAAATATTACTTTCATAATGATATTTCAGATATACACATTTATATATATTCATATGTATGTTTTTTTTTATAGATTTTTTCATATATTATACATAAATTCATAATATGCTTATTTTTTTAATTTATTATTTATATACATTTAATAGTTATATGATAATATTTTTATATATCCATGTATCGCACGGGTGAAAAACTAGTTTATATATAATATATAAAGAGAGTCCATCTGTAAAACCCTAAAAGTATATACTGTCATGTAGTAGGTTTAAGTGATAACATGTATATACTTTCAGCAAAATATGTAAAAGTTGAGTGAGAATAGATTTTACTTTTAGATAATGTTAAAATAATTAATGTAATTATAATTAATTTTGAATGAACTTTATCTTTTATCAATCAATAACAATAATTTAAATTTGAATTATTTAAAGGTTTTAAAAACAATAATAATATAAAATATATTTATTGTAATACATTTTTTCTAAGACAAATATATATATATATATATATATATATATATATATATATATTTCTAGTTTTAAAATAAAATAATATAATATTTATTAGAGACTAATTCGTTTTTCTTTTTACATTAATAGTGGATTAAAATTAAACTCTTTAGATAAATATCTTCTACGCAATACTTTTTTTATTTTCAATGAATAGACATGATAGTATTTTAGAGAATTAGAAGCATGTATAATCTTCTGAAATAATATTTAGATTTTGGGAGAAATTAATTTTATGAAAATGAGAAAGTACTAAATTTAAAAATATTATCCCTCTTAATTATCTTATAACCTGTTATCTAGCTATATTATATCTATCTTATCAAATGTTACTTTTAAGATATCTTCAGGATTTTTTTTAATTTTCTTATTAAATTATCTTCGCATCTTCACACTCTTTATTAGCTTAGCTTAAGATATCACATAATTTAAAAAAAAATAAATATTATCCTAAAAAATTTTAATATCTAAATTATTATTTTTTCTTTATATATAAATTCCTACACATAGATTTCTTTTTTTATAATCATCATCACAATTGCTTCTTTTTTTTCATATTTAAATTCCCGTTTTTTATTTATATGTAAATCCCTCACATGAATTTCAATGTTTTAGATTGCAAATGAATTTCATCACTTTGATCATTTGATTCTTATGATAAAAAAGAAATTTAAATTTAGGATAATATGTTGATGGGATTAAACTAACTTCTAAAAAATTATTTCTATTGAAATTAATATATAGTATTTTCGATATTGAATTGATTGTGTTTTAATAATATTTATAAGATGTTATTGGTTCGATGACAGAGATTAAAACAAAGTAAGAATTTTTCAGAAATAAAAAACACATTAATAGTCATACCAAGGCAAGTTTCAGAAGCATTATCAGTACCTCAAAAAATGTTATGATAATAACTTTAAATTAATTTTTTAAAAATAATATTAGACTTTTTTGATATATTATTTTTTAACATTATTTATTCTATTTATTATATAAATTATTGTGCATCACACGGGTGCTATCTATGTAATATAAAAAGAGAGAGTGCATCTATAAAACCTTGAAAGCATACTATCATCTGGCAAGCTTAAGTGATAACATGTGCATGCTTTCACTAAAATACGTAAAAGTTAGATGAGAATATATTTTACTTTTAGATAATTTTTAAATAATTAATATAATTACAACTAAATTTAAAATAAAATTTATCTTTTTTCAATCAATAACAATGATTTAAATTTGAATTATTTAAAGGTTCTACAAATAATAATAATATAAAATATATTTTTAATAATAAAATTTTTTTAGACAAATATTATTTTGAAATTAATTAGTCTCTAAAAAATATTATTTTATTTTAAAACTGGAATATTTTATATATATATATATATATATATATATATATATATATATATAACGATTTTATTTTTAATAATTAAACATAATAGTATTTTAGAGAAATATCTTTTCATGCAATACTTCTTTTATTTTCAATGAATAGACAAGACATTGTTTTAGAAAAAAAATCTTTCCACGCAATAAGTTTTTTATTTTTAATAAATAAAAATGATTGTTCTTTAGAGAAAAATCCTTCAACGCATTTTTTGTTAAATTGAATGATTGCTAAGCAAAGTAAAATAGATCATGAAAGAGGAGCTTGCATAGTCTGACGAAATAATATTTAGATTTTTTTGGAGTGATTAGTTTTATGGAAAGGAGAGAGTACTAAGTTTAAAAATATTATTTCTTTTAATTATCTTATCACTTATTATCTATATCATGTTTGTCTTATCAAATGCTACTTTCAAGATATCTTAGGATTTTTTGGTAAATTTTCTGTTCAAGTTATCTTCTCATATCCACACTCTCCATTAGCTTAGCTTATCACATAATTTTAAAAAAACTTCAAATATTATCTAAATTTTTTTAATATCTTTCATAGAGTGTTTTTTTTAATACATAATCACCATCAGAATTGGTTTTTTGTTCATATTTAAATTCTTATTTCTTCTTTATATGTAAATTCCTCACATGAATTTTAGTATTTTAGATGGCAAATGAATTTCACCACTTCGATGATTTGATTTTTATGATAAGAGTATGAAAATTTAAAGTTAGGATAATATATTTATGGAATTAAACCAACTTCTAAAAAAATTATTTCTATTGAATTTAATATATAGTATTTTCAATATTAAATTGATTATGTGATTAGTTAGGCTATTGAGATTAAAACAAAGGAAGAATTCTTTACAAATGAAAAATATATTGATAGTCATACCAAAATAAGTATAGGAAACATTGTCACTACCTCAAAAAAATGTTTTGATAATCAATTTACATTACTTTTTTAATAATAATATATTTTTTTGATGTATTATTTTAACATTATTTATTCTATTTATTATATAACGTATTATATTATTTCGTACATCGCACGGGTGTTATCCTAGTAATATATAAAAGTAAGGCTCTGATTTATAGAATTCTAACAAGTGGTATTCTCTGGTGCAAATACTTATCTTATTTCATCTTATGACACATGTCAATCTATTAAAACACTTATTAAAAGTCCTTATTTCAAAATCATTTAATTAATTTTGCATTGCATTGATACAAAGAAAAATAAATATAAAGTATTATAATTATTTATTTACTAACTTATTTTAAAATTCAAATTTTGATTCAAAATAAAAATCAATGACTAACTCGAAAAAGCTTTATTGTCATATGAGTTAACAATTAAAATAGGATATTGTATCATAATAACTATTGCTTTTTGTAATTCAAATATTTTGATTATGATTAATGTTTCATATTTCTATCAAATATCTATAATTATTTATAAAAATTATTTTCAATATACAAAAGATTAAAATTCTAATGTCTAATATGTAAATTATTTTTATTTAATTTAGTTAATATAAGTAAGAATATTATTATATAAGTTTTTTTATTTCAATCTAATTATCTATTATTATTAATTTTCATAAATAATTACTTAAAAACCCTTTATTAAAAATTAAATTTATTATTTAATTATAGTTAATATTTTTTAAAGTTTAATTTGTGTCAAATGATAAATATGTTTTATTTTTTTAAAAAAATAAATGCATCAATGAGAAAATCATCAATCACAGATTGTATATATAAAATAATTGCTATTAAATGATATGTATCATCATTATTCTATTTTTGAATTATATATGAATTCACGCAATTTTATTATTATAAATAAATATTTAATTAAATTAAATATGTTATAATATATTTTCTTTTATAAATTTTAGTATAAATAAATGTGATACCATATATCGTGACTCTTGTGTGCCACTATTGGACTTTTTGAGTTCATAGAAATTTTATTTTTCTCTTAATTATTTCTTCAGGTATACTCAAGCATCTTTCTCTAAAATATTTTTATCTTAAATCATGATTATATGAATATGTATATATTATTTTTGCTTTCTAATCTCCTTATTTTGATTGTATTTTTATGTGTTGCTTTTATATGCTATATTATTTCTTATTGTAAATGGATGAATATGTAAAATACCTTACACATAGCAAAGATAAATATATTTTCATCATCAATGAACCATTTGGCACGTAAATTAGAGATGAGCTCAAATATTATTTTTTAAAATATTTATTTTAGATCATATTCATGTGAATTCGTATTTATTATTCTTTCTTTTTAACCTTTTTTTATTGTATTTTTTTTTTGGTATTGTTTTCATTTGTCATATTCAATTTTGTAGATGAGTGGAGGTTATTTTGTTTTGTAACTTTCTTTGCATAAATTTTTGAAGAGAGATTAATATATAAGTAGATTTTTGAATTTGAAGTAAATTCTAAGTTTGAAATGTGGTTTACGTGTACCAACAAGAACTTGCGTTCAATGGCCAACATAAGTTTTCGTGAGATTTTGATAGTTAACTGTAAACATGTATCGAGATTTTTTTTTTATTATTGTCTTGTATATATTTTGTCATTTGACACAAATGTTGGTAAGTATATATGTGTTATCCGTTTCCATAGTAATTGAAAATTTTATCATTTTTAGTTGATTATCAATATTTTTTCATAGCTTTTAATTTTAATTAATTTAATAATTTAAAGTTGTTTATGCTTTGAGGTTGCTTGGATTAATACATTTATGTCTCAAAAAACTCTATTTTACGTTTAAAAAATTTTGCAAAGAGAATTTTTAATAGAAAAATAAATTTTAATTAACAAAAATTATATTAATAAATGAGAATCAATAAACAATAAGAGTAATAAATAAATCTCTAATTCAAAATCATATAATTAATATTGTATTAAAGTGGTATAAAAAAGATAATATATATTAAAATTAATAAATATTAAGAGTAATAATTCAATGCCCCAATTTATTCAATTTATAATAAATATTAGAATCAATAAATACTAAGAGAACCAACATTATCAAACATATTCATAGATGTAAAGATATAAAATTACGGTTTATTATTTATAACATTAATGATTACTATTCTAATAATATTTGAACGACATTAAAAAATATTTACATATTTGAATAACATTAAGGGTAATAACAAATCTGAAAAAATGAATCATGAATTTGAAAGATATTTATCATCATTAAATACATATTATGACATTAAAATATATTTGAATAATATAATTAATTTAATGTTTTATATGGAAAGAAATATAACATTAAATAATAAATGCAATATTATGACATTTAAAAATATATATTTATGTATAATGTTAACATATTAAAAAAGTCTTTATGTAGAAAAATACTAAAAAGATATGTTAACATGTAGTAACGTGTGCAAAAGATATTGATAAAATTATTTAAATATAAAGTGATAATAAGTTTCTTCCCTAATTAAATATAAATTACTTCATGTAATTGATATATAATTAATGTAACTAACAATACCCTACTAAAAAAATCAATACTCGTAATATACAAATTTTTAAAAAAATGAAATTAAGCAATTAAATCCCTTTTATAAATTAAAAGTCTCAGCAAATGTTTTAATAGGAAAATATTTGATGGCATGAAATTTGGAAAAATTATTTGAATGTTAAGTGATAATAATTCTTTTCCTTAATTAAAGGTAAATTAATTTATATATAATTAATATAATTGATAATACATTTAATATATAAATGTTTGAATTTAGACAACATAATTATGTAATTATAGTCCCTCTTGTCAACTAACAAATTCAAATAGACACTTTAATATGAAAATATCTGATGAATAAAAATTTTGAATATGGATTTACAATGATATTCGAAATAATCACACATATTAAATATGATTGATTAAATCATATTCAAAAATTCTAATAGGAATTAATATGAAAGAGAGTTAATATGAAGTAATTTCTATTGTATTAATTTGAAATGTTATACAATATTAATATAAAAACTTAGAGATATTCACCATTGATTGATATCCAAGACTCTCAAGTTATTAAATTGATATTACTTGCCATTTATATGTCATAATTTTTACCTACTAAATTAATTGACACACAATGCATTAGTAAAATATTTCTATGTTGATACTGATATATAAAAAATAATATAACATTAAATTATGCCATAAGAGTAAGATATTTCTATATAGATGATGATACAAATTTTAAAACCTATTATCTTTTACTCATTATTTATATACTTTTGATTATTTTATCATCTTTTAAATCATGTAATTATTGTAAAGATAATAATTGTAAGAATATTAATAAGAAATATTCAACCCCATTATCAAGAATCCATTTTGCGATAAAGAAACAACCTTTATGTTAATTCTCTATTTTAAGCACAAAATCAAGTAAAATCAATTGTTAATCAATATAATATAAAAAAGGAGAGTCGGATTGATTTATATACTTTTTGACATGTATTCTTCTCACAATAAAACACATATCTTTATCAATATTATCATAACACTCTCTTGGTATGTTGTGATAGTTTGTCCGTGACACATGTTGAAATGTGACTCTACAAGATTACTCTATATAATTCTTAATTTGAATCTCTTGCATTTAATATTATTTTAGTCGTTATTATTTTAAATGTAATTATACTATTATATATGCATTTCATAAGTAATCATTTGTTTTGAAATTCTTTTGGTGCGAAAAATTAAAAAAAAAATAAGAGTTCTCAATAGGCTTCATATATATCATCTACTGGAACAAATATAATTAACTATTAATTTCATGAGTAGATAAAAAAATTGCAAGTAGATTTCTTAATGATGAATAATAGTATAATTGTAAACTAAACTCATCCGTTTTAATTTCTTGATGTATGTTCTACATTTTATATTTGATGTATGAACTTGAATATTTTTTATATTTAGATATTTATATCTATTTAGCTTTAGTGTTTCTCACTTTCTTGAATTAAAAAAGTTTGAGAATTGAATATGGATGTATAAATAATGAAAAATGAATATTTATGTATGTTGTGTAGTAAATGGAATGTCTTATTAATTAGGATAGTATATTTATATATCTCTTCTTCCTTCTTAATAAAGTGAGTCTACAAATGACATATATTTTTTGATAAAAATTTCATTTTATTAGGCAGTCATGCAATACAATTACTTCTTTACACAAAATTTTGCTATTATTAAATGAGTAAAGCGAAATCAATATATTTTATTGTAAGAAAATTTAATTTAAATTATTTAAAGTGCATATTAAAATTATATAATAAAATATAAATAAATAATTACTAATTATTTTTGATATAGTATTTTTAACTCCCTAATTGATAGATATATAACAATAACATTCATGTTTTATACATCAATCAATTTTAACTAAATAAAATACAGTTACTAATTAAACTCTCTCAATTATTTATCATGAAATTATGATATAAGATTTTTAAATTATTATTATTTATTTATTATTTATATACTTTAATGCATTATATCATTTATCATACATAGTATCATTAAAATAAAAGCCTATATACTGATAGCCAATCTATTAAATTTTGAGCCCTTAATTAATTCATGACCAGCATATAATTTTTTATTATATTAATTTTATATTTTTCATAATTAATAGTGCATAATTTTATTAAATTTATTATTGTGTTAATAAATTCAAGATATCAGTAATATAACTTTTAAACTGTGATAAAAAAAATTATCAACACAAAAACTGAAATTATAGAATCTAAAATTTGAGTGTATATAATTTAAAATTTAAGTACATGTAGTCATTAAATTTGATTGATTTATTTTCTTAATTTGTGTAAGCAATAATTTTTCTCATAACATAATTATTTCTTGTAAACCCTCTCTCTCTACACACTTATATGCTACTATAATATGAATAATTTTTATATGTTAATTTAATATTTGATAATTCAGTTCTTCGGATAATTTTTTTTAAATATGTGTCAAGGTATGATTTGGAATTTCTTAATAATAATAATAATTTCAATAGGAAGTTAAATTTAAGAAAAGAAATTACAAGCTAGTGCAACACCTTCTTGGTATAGATGCCGCGCAATTTCATAGGAAATTTTGTTTGTTTGTATCTAATTTTTAAGAGTAAGATTAATTGTAGTTAACCGTGTTAAGTATGAGAGTTTTGAAAATTTTAGAATTAAAGAGAAAAATAATATTTAGAAAGAGGAAAACCCTAATACTTAACTAACAAGCAACTACAAAGAAAGAGAATTTTTGCATGCATGGGAACTCAAGGGAGTAACTAAACCCTGAGGTGACCCTAGCCATGCAAAGTGAACTATGATTAAGTTTAACTATAGTGAAGTAATAAGAATAATAAATAAAAATAGGAAAAAATTTGCATGTAATTCTAGTTGTAGAAGAAATCCACTTATCTAAAATTCTATTGGACAGAAAAGAAGTAATAATAAGAAAGAGAATTAAAAAATCTTGCATGAAATATGATTGGGGAAAAAACTTACCCACTTAACTATCTTCTAGTTGGGTGAGTAAATTATAAATGGAGTGTGATATCATGTGCTCTCAATTAAAAATATCTTAAATCATTTGGACGGAACCGACAGAATTTGAGAAAAATACATGATAATTTCCTAAAGACCTAACCTAACCTCACTTAAACTAACTTAACCTCATATAAACTCAACTAAAGCCTAACTAACCTAGTCCTTACCCTAGCCATGACCAAACGTTATAACTCAGCCCCTTCACCTTCCTTAACACGAAAAAAGAACGAGAGGGAGACGTAGTGAGGGACGAGAGGTTCGAGTCGTGCATGAAGGAGGATTTAAAAACAGAAGGTAGGATACCCTAGCCAAAGAAAAAACATTGCTTTAAGAAAGTAAAGTGATGACACTTATATTTTTAGAGGACCAAAAGAAGAGTTTACTCTTTTTTTTTTTTAAATTTTAATAAGAATTTTTTCAATAATTTTTCTACCAAATAATTATTGATAGCAACAAATTTTCTAATAATTTCTCTCAACATTTCATTGTAGAGCCCTTTGGAGATGGTCATGACAAAGAATATAAACAAAATATGCTTTATTGATATAAAAGTGATATTACAACCTAATGGACATATTCTCCTACCAATACCAAATTCCATACACTGTTGAGACTCCTAAATAGACAGTTCAAAAAAATAAACTACATTACACTTTACTTTAGACCCATACAATAATTGACACAACAAAATGTCAAAGCCATTATAAAATTCTAAACGACATCCACACTCTGCTTCTTCTTCTTCTATGCATAGCAATCTTTCTTCAAGCTTCAAAAGTCTGTGTCTTTGAATATTCACCAATTCTTCAGCAGCATCGAATGTACCATCCTCAACCACCCACAGAAAATAACCACACTCTCCAGCAATTAATCTGAACAAATTGAAAACAATGAAGTTAGAGTTAGTTTACTTAACAAAAATAACACTACCAAACACATCGAAGAAACACTACCTTGTACTTGGGTTTTCTTTCTTCATGAGGTTAGCACCGTAATCCTCTTGCCACAGTCGCACAATTTCCTTCATTTCCAACTTGTCGTTGACATAGACTATGAATGAGAGGAAGTGGACATGATGTCTGTATAGAAGAAATGCAAAAGCTCATATTGAGGTAAAGAAAGATAGGGTTTACTGCTAATGAAATTTGGGGATTTCATGTGAATGAGAAGAGTGAGTAACAAATTCTAAGGTTAATAAGGTTAATGTCCATTGTGGCAAAATACTATCCACTTTTGATCCTAAAGTTGAATTTTGAACGGATGTTTAGTAGTAGGTCCACTATAAAAGAACAAAGTATTTATAAAAAATTTGTAATTGTAGGGACCAAGATAAGAAAAAGTCCAATTTTATAGGTACTAAAAACATATTTAAACCTTTTTAAAACTACATAAAATAATAAGAATACATTAAAAAGTTGTGGGGCCAACTACCATTGAGGGTGATAATCATATTTGATTATGTAATTAAGTGGTAATCCAAATCCTTTAATTATGGCAAAGAATAGATTGTAAGTTCTTTGAGATTTGTAATGCCAACAAGTTATAATTAGGATTAAGTGGTAACAACGGCCATACCAGGAATAATCATTTTCATTCCTTAGCTAGCTAGCCGTTGTAAGCCTATATGCCAATTTTGAAAAATGATGGAATTTATGGAGCCTTTCTTTCTTAGTACAAAATATGAGAATGCATATACATGGAAGGAAATAATATTCTTAATCTGACTTTAGAATTTCTTTCTCATATTCTTAATGCTTAATTATATAAAGATTTAATTAGAGTTTTGCTCCTCCTATTTTATTAAAATGAATAATCTGGTTCCTCAATCTTATTTTAAAAATAAACTATTTGATCTAATGTCAAAATTAGACCAGATTAGACCAGACAGTCTAACCAGCTTGACCGTGAATAAGACACTTAGCCAGTTATGATTTAGTCTTATAATCAAATTTATAGTTAGAATGATTTAGACTAAACAAAACCAATTAAATCGGTCAGTTGAATCACTTGAACTGCCCTGTCATTAATTTTTTATCTCAAAAAATGCAATATATTTTCACATTTTATGAATTTTTTTATAAATTTTATATTATTGTGTGTGAATTATTTTGATAATGTCATCCGGTTCAACCAGTTGATTCAAACAGTTGAATTAGTTAAATCTAAACTAAAAATTTTGTTGGTTCACTATTCAGTCTTGTTTTAACAACATTGATTTAGTCCCTCTATTTTCACAAAAAGAGCAATGTTGGTCCCTTCATTAGTATATATGCCATTACAACTCTAACGGGAAATGCTAAGTGACATTAATTTTTTTTTTTCAAATAAGTCATTTAAGTTCATGTGGCATGCACTTGACTTTCTAAATACACTAATTAACCTTAATAACAAAATTAATCTTTTATTAAGCCTTATTTTTATTAAGGTTAAGTTAGGTAATTAGGAAGTTATATACGTGCTACGTGCATTTAAAATGATTTATTTTGTAATAAAAATTAATTTTTTAATATTACATAACATTTTCCATCAGATTTAATAAAAGGACTAAAATTGCTTATTTGGTAAAAAAAAAGAAGTCAAATAGTTCATTTTTAAAATAAAGGAACCAAATTATTCATTTTACTAAAATAGAAACCAAAACTACAATTAAGCTTTGTAAAAAACATTTAGTAATGGAACCATGGAATTGTAATAAGCAAGAGTGTTGTCTCGTATTCCATTTCTTCTTGAACTATATAGCTCAATGGAACAATAGAGATCATGAATGATATGTATTATAAAAATGTATGTAAATCACTTTTGCCCCCGCCCCTTCATAAAATAAAAATAAAAATAAGAGTTCGAATCGTTAAATTAGAACAAGAATCATATTTCGATTCTATAAGTTGGTATGATGTGATATAAATATGGAATGAAAAGTGATTTTACAGTTTGGTAAATGTGATACAATATGAAATGAAATATAAATCAATTTAAATGACATAATTATCCTTAATGAGAAAAATAATATATATATATTTATATATATTATATATATATATATATATATATATATATAAAACAAAAATTTTGTTAAATTTTTTCGTCAGTTTTAAAAGTACAATAATAACCTCATTTCTAATCACATTATTATTCATATTCTTTCACAAGATATAGTTAGATTATAAGAGGATTATTATTGTCATTTTATAAATTAAATAGTATATATAATAGATAAAAAAATTTGGAATTCTATTCCACAAAAATATAAAATCACAATCTCACATTTTTTTTTGGAAGAATGAAATTCCACAAATTTGTTAAATAGAATTTGGAATAAAAATTTATTCCATATTTTTTTCATTAACAAAAGTATGAATACTCGGATTAATTAAATGTAAAATGACATTTCATTCCTTGACACCCAACATAAAGTGTATGAACCAAACAAAAAACTTTTACTTTACTTATCACAAGAGTTATACCTCACATATGACTAAGGGAAATTGATGAAGGCTAATCACGTCATCAGAATGCTAAGGCAGCCAAAAAGGAATGGTTTCATTTTGAAGAAAACCCAACATCATGCACTCTTGAAGTGTTCACTATAAATATAGGGACACACAAATTCAATTCAAGTTCCATTGAATCAAGCATTGCCATAATTTGCTGATATATATATTGTAAACAAAGACAAGAGAAACAAGAAGCAACTGTTGGAAATGTCTACCAGGCTATCCTACGTTCCACCTACCTATGAAGATTTGAAGCAGCTAGAGACTGAAACAAAGGATACCCCAGAATCTCACATTCTGCTAGTTCACATTCCTGCCGGTTGTTTTGCTATTATCTGATCAACAACAAACTCATGTTCTTGCTTTTCTTTTTGTCCAGCATTTCTTCTCAGGGTTTTCATTAAAAAGTGTTTTATTTTTCTCTTTTGAGTAAATTATTCAAATCTCTTCTTTATTTGCCTATTTTTTTTACAAACTTTTCCTCTATTTCTAAAACTTACACAGACCTCTCTTCTTAATGGATTTACTGTATTATATTTTTAAAATATAAGAGACGTCTGTATAAATACTTGAAGGGTATGCATATATTGTTTAAAATGCTTAAGATAATATGTGTAGATTTTGAAAATAGAGAGAGATTTGTAAAAAAAAAAAAAAACAAATAGGGGGAGGTTGGATTACTTTCTTTTTTTCCCCTTAAGATTCTACTATATTCAAGATGTGAGACTAAGGATTTATGGCGCAGAAATAGATGCCTAAAAGTCTAAACCTTGTGAATCTTAAATAGATGCCTAAGGATTTATGGAGAGTAAGGATTTAGAACTTATTGATGCAAGTTAGAAAATGTGCTTCTTAATTAGCTAGCAATTTCTTATGGATTTTGGCTTATACATAACTATATGTTACATGATCATATGATATTCAGAACTAGATCAAACTAACTCGTTATTTCGTTTCCATTGGATGTTTGTCTCCATTGGATATATATGTTGCAGTTTTCAAATTTTAAATCAGGAATGACTTGTTATCTTTTTTTTTTCTTTACCGGTTCCTTAATGAGTTATCAAATAATTTATAAGTTATTACATAATTATACTTTATGAACTTTAAACATTTAATCTGAGAATCAACAACTAATATTTGATAATTCATCAAGCATATTATACCCTAAAAAAATCAGCTACCACAACAACTCCGCTTAAAATCATCAAAAAATAAAAAAGCAATATTTATGACATGCATATATACTATCATTCATTATGGAAACCTTGTGGACACATAAAATATTATGTAACCCTCTTTCTTTTGCTCGCTCTCCATAAAAAAAAAAATTCTTTAAGATTAATTAAAGAAAAACTCTTTAAAAAAATTTATTAAAGCATTTTTCATAACCATGTTTCCCATGGCATGTTTTTGTCTTTGCTTTTCCAGGTTTTACACGAGAACATATTGGTGCTAAAGTTGAGTACGATTATGGAAGAGTGAGGGTTTTTGGTGAACGACCACTTGGAGAGAATAGATTTAGCCGTTTCAATTATGCATATCAAGTTCCAACAAGTTGTGATGTGAACAGATTAAGGGCAAGTTTGATGGAGCAATTGTTACCATTACATTGGCAAAGAAGGTCATTTCAAGTGAAGTCCCTGAAGAAGAACAGAAACCCACTGAACAAGAAGCACCAAAACCTCTAATACAAGAAACTGAACCAGAACCTGAGAAGGATCAAGAGGACAATCCTCCAAAATCTACAACAGAAGTTGAACAAGAAAAAGCCACTGCTGATAGTGATGAGGTAAAAGCTCAAAAGGGTCAAGAGGAAATTTCTCAGGATACCAAATCAACAACTGAAAGTAAAGAACAAGCTAAAGAGACTTTAACCCCACCAAAAGCCACAGAGGAGTCTATGCCTCGAGGGTCAAGAAGGAATCCCCCAAAAAGCTACATTTTCAACAGATGCCCAAAACCAAACAGGAAAAGTTTGCAGGCCCAACTGCTGAAGATGTGGAGGAAAAGCAAAAAGTTGGAAAGAAAGCTCCTGAAGAAGATGCTGGGAAGACTTCTGAATCAGGAAAGCCACTTGAGAAGGATGTTGTGGATGCTTCCACAACTGAGAAGGAAAGCATGGAAGAAAGGAAAGAATCTGCCACAGATGGGAAAAGTTCTGTCCCAAAGGCCACAGAGAAAGAGAATGAAAAGGAAAGAAATGGTAAATTTGGTGGCATGACAGAATCAAAAGGGAAAAGCAGAATCAGGGAGAAGGCTGCTTCTGCTTCTCACTAGTTGAAAAAGCACTGCTTTAACCTTCAATGTTTCTTACCAGCCATAGAAGAGTGACTTGTAGAGGGACTCACGCCCAATACACAGCACGCCTTCTCTTCCATTTTCGTGCTTCCAAAGGTAGGATTTAAAGTTTTCAGCTCTCTGTTCTTAACTGTTCTAGTTGGTCTGCCTTCCTCTCATCGTCTTCCTCTTGGAACTATGGTTGCATACTTGCATGTGGCAAAGTGCCCTTCCTTTTCAATTTTCTTCTTCTTGACCGTGACTGCATGACAGCTCCTTGTTCTTCATTTTTTTTTTCATTTATTTGTGATCATAGTGGTAGAAACAGCATATTTAGTTTCTTTTTTGTTTTTATTTTCAATTGATATGCTTTCACTTATAATTACAAAAATGACACCTTATTTTTATTTTGTTTTTTAGTTTTCAAAATGTTGTAAAGGAAATAGTGAAAACAAGCACAAAATTTTGAAAATACAAAACAATGAAAATAAAATGACATTTTTATAATTATTAGTGAAAACATATCAACTAAAAATGAAAAAAAAACCCCTGTTCAGAGGTGGTAATTTCATTTTCCTCCATTTTATGGACCTTTGACTGTTATTTTGAGAATGTTTTCTTGTATTTCTTCCGAACCTGTGGCAGAATGGGTCTCGGTGGTGTGTACCCCTTGGGTTTTGAATTTATTTCTTTCTTTCCCCTTACTCGTAAGCTGCATTAGTGATGAAAGTAGATTTTCTTCCCCTAGATTGAAGCCAAGGATACATGCAGAATGGAAATGGGTTAAATTCTCTTGAAAAGTGAGTAAAATGAACCTTTAAAAATTAACTCACATGCAACAGAACCATGGCCTAATCTGGACCTATATGCATTGTTCTATGAACATTGACACATAAACTTTTGACTATAGAACTTGAACCACGGAGAAATGCGATTTTAAGACCCTCTGGCCGTGACTCTATGGTGGAACTATGAATATTATGAATTTATAAATTTTATCATGAACCCTTGATGCAACCCGTGGCTATTTATGTACTAGAACCCTTGTATATTTGAATGCATGAGAATTAATTTCTGGACCATGGCTTTTCTTATTTGGGATGTGGAACCAGAAATTTACACTATAGTTTTGATTGATGACCTATGGACCAGTGGTTGTATATTGAAGTATATTGACACATGAATTGGAATTTATGAACTTGGCTATGAATCTTAGAACCCTGGACCGCCTCAACTCATGAAAGAAAAGATACTCAATTTTGAAATTTATATGACTATGATAACATCTAACCCAGGACCATACTGTTGTTCCATTAAAATGTCTAAACTTGGCTTCAAACTATAGTATCATGTGGCTTTTATTATGTGCATGGATATATGATGTTTTTAGAACTCAAAGTAAGGTGCTTTATATGTGAATGAAATCACTCAAAGGAAAGTGTTAATGTGAGCACACAAAGGTTGGTGCTGTCAACACCCAAAGGAAGGTGTTTCTTTTCCATTTATCATTATTCAAGTGCAAATCCTATATTTAAAGCCAAGTTTTATTTGAAGTTCAATTTATGCTTCTATTTTTTAAAATTTCTGTAGTATTATGCAGATGAAACTCATCATGGATTGTTTTTAATTTCTGTTGCTTTAAATTCTACTAGAAATTATGTTCTCAACCGTTTGGGATTTCATGGTGTTTTCAGAGGACTAACTATTATATGCTGATGCTCACGACCATCACGATAAAGCTGGAGAACATATGGGTCTATGTGGAGGAACAATAGGATTTTGTGAAAGTACTGAACAAGATCAGTATTTACTATTCTGATTAATGTATATGAACATGTTACTGTACTAACTATATGCTGGTTCGAGGTACCACTAATTGATATGGGGTTCAATGTAAGACCCTTAGGACGTGATAGTCACTAAATGATAAACAATATTTTGTGTAAATATGTAAAATGTAATGTATGTTCTTTATCTCCTTATCGCCTAGTACCTAATTGAAATTGAAAATGAAGTAGAAATGGGATATTAAAGATTTACTATATTTATTTTCTATTCTTGTTTAGATTATGATGTAGCTAAGGCAATAAAAAGATAAATGTTTAGAATAGTTAGTGGTAGTAATTAAGTTCAACCGTGACTAGAAGATTATGACTTCCAGCAATTTTATTAAGCAGTGTTAAAAAAGTGTTTCTTGCAAAATTTGTCAAATGATGACAAATCTAGTCCCAAATGCAATCTCGGAAGGAGAACCAACGTTTTAAAAGAGGGCATCACTATTTGCTCCTAATCCAGTGTCCTTAACTATAAGATGATAGATGGTTAATAATCGAATAAAATGGCAAGAAAGATAAATGGAAAACACGACTTGCATTAAATTCATGAAATAATAATACAATGGCAACTTAGAACATACAGAGAATGATACGATAACAACTTAAGAAAACAATTAAGAAATGAACATTAAAACTTACAAAGAATCAAAGAGAATCATGGTGAAAAATGCAAAGAAAATCATAAGCCCCAGTGTACTCTTTCCTTCGTGAGTGAAGAGTGCGAGTGTTGAAGAAGCCCCCTTTCCTTCATGGCCCAGTTTTGAATTTATAGGCCTTCTTTTATAACCGTTTGAATCTTTGAGATTAGGCCACTTGTCCTCGACCCGTTATAATAATACCACGAGTTTTTTGGGTCGACAATCTCGACCAGCATACCTTGGAGAGTTTTTGTTCCGTGTGCTCTAATGTTCAACTTTTCTCTTCGACTTGGCTAATTGTTGATTTCATCAAAAGTTAGTCCTTCTTGTTAAACATCTTCGACTTTTCATTATTCAATTCGACCTTTAACTCTTGGTGGTAACAAAAAGTTTTAAACATCTGGAAGTTAATTGAAGTACTAAATTATTGTTCTATAAAGAAATAAGTATACATGCCCTAGTGCAATAAGTATGTAGTAGTTACAACCCCCTTTAAAAAAAGCATTTGTCTAGATGGGAAATTTCAGACCCATTATCTTGTCCTTTAAGGGAAAGGAAACCTAAAATTAATATCGTTTATTACTAGATCATACGGCATTAACGTTAAACTTCTAGGTGTATATAAAATATGGTTTTCCATTTAATTATAAATATGACCCATAGCTATTCATTTTAACCCGTATTGTTTAGCAGCACGGCCAGAGTTAAACAAATATCTGATATGTACATTTCTCATTTAAGAAATTCTAAGTAAGTATCAAGACAATTAATAGGTATTACATTTCTCATATCATTTTGTATCATAATACTTTTATACTTTTTATAATTAATAATGCATAATTTTATTAAAATTTATTATTGTGTTAACAAATTTAAAATTTTGTAATCTAAATTTTAAACTGTGATAAAAAATATTTATCAACAAGAAATAATTAAATTATTATTTACAAAATATTTTTTAGCCAAATAAATATAAATCATTGTTTTATACAAAAAATAATAAATATGATATAATAAAAAAATAAAAAGAGCATATAAATTCATTAAACTTGAAGTCATTTGCAAATAATCCCATAACTTTTAAAATCATCCTAATTAATAATTAAATTATAATAATTATACAAATCAACCCTTACTTTCCACTTTTCTTTCATTTTAATTTTTTTTATTCAATTTAAAATGAATAAAAGGTAGGATTGAATGATTAATTTATATAATTATTATATTTTAAGTATTAATTAAAATAATTTTAAAGGTCAGGAGTTATTTATAAATAATATAAAATTTAAGGAGCTTGTCTGCACTTTTCGCTAAAAAACAATGTAAGAATGTCATTAGAAAAAAATAGAATCACAAAATTGCAATGCACTTGATCACTTTCTCATATGGATACCGCCTAGTCATGCAACGCGGAGATATACTACGGAAAAACCCAAAATCTATTAAGAATTGTGGCTTTTAAATATGTTAGACTATCAATTTAGGATATAGAAACAATGATATATAGGAAACGCAAGAAGGAATAAATAAAAATTGTGCCTTTCCATTTTCAAATAAATAATGCTTTTCTATAAATCACAAATTTCAATCTGTGGCTGTAAGAAAAAGCCTAAAACATTATCATAAAAAGAATAAATTATGCTATATTTTCCCCCTACATTAGTATATTGTCTCAAAGTTCAATTTGTACCTTGCTAATAATTTTGAAAAGGGAAAAGAATATATACACCCCTTAAACTTTGAGTCATTTACAAATAGATATTTAAACTTTAAAATCATCCTCATTAATACCTAAACTATAACAATTATACAAATCAACATTTCTATCCATTTTTTATTTACTTCAAATAGTTTTTTATTGAATTTATAATAGATGAAAAGCAGGATGAAATGATTGATTTGTGTAATTGTTATATTTTAAGTATTAATTAAGACGATGTTAAAGTTTAAAAATTTATTTACAAATGATCTAAAATTTAAGGGGTTTGTATACTTTTTTTCCTTTTGAAAAATTAGATTAAACTTTAATGACGAAAGCTATATTAGACAATTAAAACTCTTTAAAAGAGTAGATATATCCTAGACAATTATAAGACTACCTTAGAAACAACATAATATCCATTAAACAAAATGAGATTCGAAAATTGATAATAAGTTACGCAAAATCCAATCTCCAAAAGCAAACAATGGAATAAGAGTAGTTATTAAAAACTATCCCCCAAAATTGAGATAATATAAAGTCAAGAAACTAAACGACAAACCTTTAAAGGCCAAACACATGCATGAACTTGTTTTCAAAAGAAAATATGAAAACCAAGATGTGTAAATAACATCTGCATATGTTATTCAATCTTTTCTCAACCTTAATAATTTTTTCAACTTGCAAGAGGACAAACTTTCTTCAGTTATTGCCAAACTTTTATCATTAACTCCCTTTGCAAGTGTAAGAGCATTCATTGAATTCATACCAACACCATATTCTCCTTGAAAAGAAAATGATTCCTATAACATACAAAAAAAAAAAAAGAATTTATGGTAAATGAAAAGGAAAAAAATTTTAAATGATTACTTAAATCACAATATAAAAAATGGTTCCTAACCTTCTCAGTATCAAGATTAGCATCATCCGCTAATTTTGCTAATTAACATTTATTTATAGAAACCTAACATTTGTATGAATAAACATATGAGTTAAAAAGGTTAAAACTTAAATTAAAAACTAAAACACTAAATAGGAGTTCATATCAAATGATACCAGTCAAAAAGTTAAGACTAACAAATCATGACGTTAGAAAATTATCATCAATCACCTTCATAATAGTATAAGTAAGATGGGAAAAGTTATCGACCTTTTTATTTAATTTTAAATAAAATTATTTTTCAAGAAAGTCATTTAACCTTTTTGGAATATCATTTATATCTCCTTCCTAAAAAAGGAGCATGATAATTTTAGACACTGCAAGAAAAAAAAAATCTACTTTAAAAATAGGCCTTTGTTTTGATATATTTATGATTAAAAGGTATAAAAAAGGTTTTTAGAAAAATCTGATAATTAATAATATAAAATTAATTATTATTTTCAATCATTAAATTAATATAAAATTAAATTCATAAAAATATTTGAGTAGGGAAATACGTTTGAATGAAATTTTTTGAGAAATAAATATTTGAACAAGAAAAGAAAAGTGCATAAGCATAAAAAGAACTTTTAAGAAAATTATTACTTTTATATATTATAATAGATTAAATAGAAAATCATCGGAAAAACTTGCTCTATACTATTTGCAAAAATCTTACAAATGACTATTTGTTCCATTGATTCCGAAATCTCATGTCTAAGAATGAGTTCATAAGTGCCTTTCTATACAGTGCATTCCAAACATCTCGTATGCATCTCATTTGCTCAAAATTTTACCATGGGATTTTGCAACCATTTTACCATCCTAAATAGATGGTATCATAATTCAAAAAATTTCACATTGCCTTTCCTTTTTTTCTTATTTTTGAGAAAAATACAATTTTATTCAATTTAATGGAAAAATGTTCCGCTTTGTTTAATTCATTATATTAGAAAGAATAACCATACACTTTTTTTTTTCGCTTCAAAGAATAACCATAAACATTTCCATGGCAATCTTGGTAAAAGAATATTCGCTACAAGTTTTTGGTCAAATTTTTCTGGTCCATTACTGGCTTTGATAGTTGGCCCAGGCTAAATTGAGATTATATCTATGGTTCTGCCTGTGCCCACCTTAATTTGAACCCAAAGCGCAAAATTTGTATTACATCCATCCCATCCCACAAGAAGACAAACACCAAAGACAAGACAAGAAAACATTTCCTGCATTTTCCTTTCACTTTCCTTACATGGGTGTTTGGTAAAAACTTCACCCTATTATTACCAGGTCAAGGTTCCTTTCAATCCTAACATAAGTAGGAAATTTTGGGTAAATATCATCTCGTTTCCTTGACTCTTCCACTCTATATGGAGAGAGAAGGAAACGATTGTGTTGTGGGAGATAAATCTCACCAGGATGCTTCGATGGAAGGTAAAGCATCCATCTTGAGCTCATCCTTTTTATTGGATCATGTTGGGGAGGTCACCCTCACCTTCAACTCAGACGGATTGTCTTGGAAATTGGTCGAATCATTGGTTAGTGTAAGTTCCATTTGATTGATTTAATATATTTGTGAAAATATTATGCAATAATCTTGCGTGATTGGTAAACGGGGCCTTATGACTATTCACCCTTATAAGCTGCGGATTAATATTTTCTGTTATCTGACCGTTTTGGTTTATGGTTTCTTTTGCTGTATGGTTTCTCTCGTATTACAATAACTAGCATTCGTGGGCTTCAATTGTTAGTCATTCTTGTTGTGTTTTACTTTTCTCCCTTTTCATTTTTTTGTTCATGTGGTTCCATTGTGATGTACTTTATGGTGAAACCTACCATTAGATGACTAAAATTGAATGGAATCATTGGTTTTGATCAGACTTTATTATAATGTACATGGTTGAAAATTTCTAGTTTTCAATTTTTGAGAGCTAGTATTATGTGTTAAATAGAGCTGATAGTGGTATGTTGTATGATACAAACTATATTGTTGAGATCACACGACAATGATATGACTGATTTGGAACCTATATTTTAGACATATGGTCTGATATATATAGTTTAGGCATCTAATAATTGAATTTGTGTTTCGTATGCATCCTTAAAGGATTGTTTAAGCTTTATGGAGGATAACATCTTGTCAGCTTTACTCGAATCTTGACGATTGTAAGTTAGAGAAAAGAAGACAAACAAGAAAAATGTTTAAGATCTGATTTGTGTTCTCTTTCAATTTTCTTCCTCATGAGATCTCATTTAGGCTAGCCCATATTGTCAATGTTCTTGTGACAGGAAACTAGAGGTGTAATTATTGACAATGAAGTAATGTGATATGGTTGTGTTTACAGCTTATTTCCAGTGCTTTACTTGTGGATGTTTCAAAAGAGTTCCCATTTCTAATTTCCAAAGATTGGACAGCCTTGTTGCATTCTTGATTCTCTCTTTTTCCTTCCTTTTTTTTTTCCTTTTTATGTTGTGCAGGATATCTTATCCTCCCCCAACTTGTTCTTTTGCTTCCTTTTTTCTAGTTTTCTTTTTTATAAAAATTTAAATAAAGTAATATGATGATTGCTATCTGTGAAGGTTTTTGTATGGTTTGATTGGGTCTTGATAGCTTGTTTGATCATGTTTTGTTTTTTTTTTTATTTTTATTTTCCCCCTCATATATATAAAATAAGATACCTTACTTCTATCCTTACTATGAGATGATACTCAACACTGTTAATTGGCAAAATGAACATATAGTTTGGGTTTCATCTTATAATATTTATCCTAAATGACCAATGGAACAGGACGATGCAGTTTGTTTCGGCATTAAATGTGTTTCTAAGGCTGTTACCGAGATCAAACTTTCTGACATATATGCTGTCGAGTTAAACGATCATGGTTCGATTCATATATCAAATCTCCCTCATACTACGGAATGTCTACTTCTTGGGCATGAGATAAAGGTTTGTTCTTGTTCTCGTTCTTAGTTATGAAATGTTGTTCCTTTATAGTTTATAGGTTTTATTTTGGTATTTAATGGTTTATCGGGTTTCACAACGTGCATGGTGATCTTTCGTACTTTGGTGCAGATATACCGCTTTACGGTGCACAGTTTCCTAAGGAGTAAGAATCAACCTTCTCAGCATATCCTGGCTGCATATACTTTTGGTCATAATAATTTGAAAACATGTCAGATGTGGGTAAATCAACTTAATGCTTCCTTGAATCTTGAAGTTGGAAGACCAAGGAATCTTCTGGTATGTTCTGCTATCGGTCAAACACTATGCTTTATAAGTTTGCTTTTACTTTCATTGATTAATTGAAATGAACTTTTCCCAGAGATTATTTCTGATTCACTAGGTTTTTGTTCATCCAAGGAGTGGGAAAGGTAGTGGTTGTAAAACTTGGGACATGGTGGCTCCCATATTCTCACGTGCTAAAGTGAAAACAAAGGTAATGTTTTTAGCATCTTTAGTGGTTTCTAAATGGATAGCTTCTACTAAAAATTAAATATCGTATTAATTTATTTTTAAGTCCATCCATTGTATTTTGTTTAAGAAACTCATATTGAATCTTGGGTTAGTCCACTCAACTCCTCACTGAATAGCTTTTTCCAATCTTATTTTTGGACTGTGGTCAGTGGCTGAAGTAGAAATAACTCTGTTTCCTTTAATTGATGTTGCTAACCTATGCAGTATAGTAAATGATCCTTTTTCCCAATTCCCACTATCTGAGGTTCATAAGTATGAATGTTGTGTTTGATCTTCTATTCAATAATAAAATCTCAGTTGCTTTTATTGTACTTGTCTTGCCTTGTCAATCCTATTACTTACAAGTAGGGTTGTAAACAAATAAAATCACTTATTAGCTATTCGAGTTAGTCTTGTTAAATATTAGGTTATACTTGATTTGTATAAATAAATAAAAAATTGCATATATATCATGGGTTTGTGAGGTGCATGACTAAACTAAGGCTGATTTGTTATGCATATTTAAGAATATAAATAATAAATTGACATGATTTTGTTGATCAGTAACCAAGGAAGCACGGATACTTCAAAATGATTACCGTACTGGTTTCGAATATGTATCCATGTTAGATACTTCTCTGACACTTTAGGATACTTTTAGTTTGTATCATACAGTCATTTTTCACTTTATCTTTTTAATTTATAGCAATATGGGTGTGATATCATAACAATTAAGTAAATTAGAGTCTTTTATTGTGTCTACAATTACTAATGTTGATTTTCTTTTTTTATTTCGTCTGTAAGATTTGTGTTAGAAATGACTATGTTGTAATTCTTACATGTTAAATACAAATGCTTATAGTAGAATTTGTGTTTCTATCTTACACATGTATATAGTATTTGTGTTTTTATGTTAATCTTATATTAATTTTGTACTTTGTATCTTAGCCCTGTCATGTCCTATAATATTTAAAATTTGTCGTATCGCTATATTTGTGTTGTATCATATTCGTGTCCCGTGTCATATCTGTGCTTCCTAGTCAATAACAAAGAGAAATTTGTTAGTTGGAAACATGTATTAATATTTTGGAGGACAGCAGGAGAGGAGACAACGAAATAATAAGCAAGTTTATGTGTATATGCTTTTGCACTTGAGCATGAATTATTTGATCTCTAGTTGTTTAAGCATAAGAAAGATTGATAGCTTCACTCATGTTTGAGCTTGAATTCAATATCGATATATTTTAATTGAATTAGCTTGAGTTGATTAATACTTGACTTGGCTAGCTTTGTTACAGCCTGATTTTTGGATCCGCAAGTATTTGTATTTAATATAAATTTCACATCACAATTGAAGTTTATGTTGGCTCTAATACTGAAGAGAGCTAGGATGGCATAATGAGATGTTAATATTTTATTTGCAAATAAGAATAAGTAAAATTAATTTCAACTTTTATGAGAGTGGAATGTACTAATTTACAATCAAATGTGATTGTTGATCAATGTCCTAGTAATCAATCTTGCTTTTCTTCACCAGGTGATTGTGACAGAGAGAGCAGGACAGGCATTTGATACGATGTCATCTATAACAAACAAGGAGCTTAACTCATATGATGGTGTTGTAGCTGTTGTAAGAACTTACGTCCCTTCTTTTACATTCTTACTCTGATAAGTAATGAAAGTAAGGCTATATTGAGGATGAAATTGTAAAACTAGTAATAGTGAAACGGGATGCTTCTCCAAGAGCATTGTGAGCTGCATTAGTAACCTAGTTTCATGTTGACATATCGTGCTGTTAATAAACTCTGATATTTGAAGTAGCTTCTCTGTTATCCTTCTCTCCACAATAAAAAGAAAAAAACATAAAGAAAATCCATGTAAGGAAAAGCCTCTATCTTTAGTTTATTAGTTGTTTGACCTCCTTAGATGAATAGGAAGAACCTAGTTTTCTGATCTAACATGCTCCAACAAAATGATGCAGTATCACAGGATGTCTTTCCTGATTTCCTCACCATGTAGAGTTGCAATATTGAGATTGAAATTTGATATTTATTATTATATGTTGCACAACATTGCAATTTACAAGAACATTATATGCATATTCATGTTATGAATCTAATACTTTTTATTATCCTGCAAATTTGACATGCCTATGGAATTGAATTTTGTAGGGTTTGATTTCAGAATTCCTCAAGTTATTCCTTTTTCCCCTACCTACTTCGATCAAGTTTTTGTTATATTTACGAGGCTTTATGTTAATAAAGGTTTTGTTAGAAATATAAAACCATTCATGGATCTCCACCTAACATCTTAAGCTTTTAGGAGAGTTGGTCTTTGACATGACATGGTATCAGATCCTATATTACCAAATGATTAGGAGTTTGATCCTTGCTGGCACCCCATTCTTCATAATTAAGTTAAATTTCAGCACAAGGTTAAATGGCTTGTGTAATGTCCACTCTTCAAGCCCAATGGCTCTTGTGTGAGAGGGCATTTTAGAAATATAAAATCATTCATGGATCTCCACCTAACAACTTTAGCTTTAAGAAAGTTAGTCTTTAAAAGATTTCAACCTTGGTAATTTAGATTTATCCATTTCATATCTTTTCAAGTTCCCTTGCTGCTTTCAAGTGATTTATTGGGTTCTTTTAAATTATTTGTTGTATTCTAATTGAGGTGGTTCCAGGGTGGTGATGGATTTTTCAATGAAATCCTTAATGGGTTTCTTTCTCCCAAGTTTAAAGCTCCCAACCCACCAACTCCATCAGATTTTGTTCATTTGGTTAAAGATAATGGTGGTTCCTCGGTTCTTGACGTAAATGAAACAGTTGAAGAGACTCTTAATCAAAGTGAAGACCAGTTTCCTCTTATTTCAAGTCCAGAAAAATATGGGTCTAGAATATCATATTCCAGTGAGTACAGTTTATACATACTTCATTACAAATCAGTCTACAAAAGCTTTCTACTTGTGACCGTTAGTTGACTCATCCATTTATATATTTTCTTAGTTACTGGTGTCAATGAAATTACAGTAACTGAAAATGATTCGTGTAAATATGTTAATATTTCCATACTTTAGTAACTAATATGAAATTTTAGTTTTTCCAACCACAACTTCTTTTCCCTTTTTTCATTTTCTGGTTTATTATTTATAGAAACACGCTACCATAATGAAAAACAGAGGGAAAAAATAACAAACTAATGGTGATTATTCTTTGGCTTTTGAAGATTCAGAAGATAAGGATTCGGAGTTTCTTATCCCCAATGAATGGTTTAGATTTGGGATCATTCCTGCGGGTTCAACTGATGCCATTGTAGTATGGTATTTTTCTTCCCTTCATTATATCTTTTACTTTCCATTTTGCACAAGAGTTGATTTATGGTTTATATCTGAAATCAATTTAACAGAACTATATTTGTGCACTATTATTTGTTTTTGATTTTCATGAGTTAAAGTATCACCGTTTTTGCAATCGCTTTTATCAAGAACATATTTCTTCCTTGTGCTGCATAAATTACATTTAATAATTATAATTATCTTTATTAAAATAAACAAACTGATAGTATTATGTTCTTTAGCACATGCTATGGATACTTTTATGTTGGTTGATCACTAAATTAGTCAATGTTCAAATCATCTTGGTTTATAAAGTATAGAAGAGGTGGGGGGGGGGTCTATAATACTATTTTTTGCCTGTTTTCTAATGGCTGAGAATGCCTAAGGCCCAAAGTTATTCATGATATCATTCCATGATGGTGTACATATTGCATATTTGAATGTAAAAATGTCTTGCGATTATACGATGATATGTCCATAAAGTTGCGTACTTTTACAAATTACATGATATTTAAATTTGTGTAGTTAATATTTGCAATTTATCCTTCTTGTAGTTTTTTTTTATACAATTATTGTGGGTTATTTGAATACAACAAATCTCTCTTTTATAGTACAACTGGAACTCGAGATCCTATAACATCTGCATTGCATATTGTCCTTGGTAAAAGGGTGCACCTTGACATAACTCAAGTTGTACGGTGGAAAACAACTCCTAGATCTGAGGTCAAACCTTATGTGCGCTATACAGCTTCCTTTGCAGGGTAATTTCTATTTATTATTGTTTCCTGATGATAAAAAAATTATGTATGCTTTAATTATCAGTATAATTCAATCCAAACTATTGCTTTATTAAGCCTAATTTAGATAAAATTGTTTGCCTTTAAGTTTCTTCTTTTGGTTTCACTTTTAGAACTAGAAAGATTCTAAGTTATTATTTCTTGAAGAACTTGAAAGTTAGAACCTATCATCAATTAGACGATTCTTTTGTCAATGTCTTAAACTCCTTATGGTTGGTGTTATGTAGGTTCACCGAAGGATGTATGATACAATGATTGATATGGCTAGAGACAGGAAGAAAAACCAAAACTTTCCTAAAGATGATCTTACATTTTTTCTCTAATACTTTCAATTTTCCGTTAATATTTATTGTGTTAAAGAAAAATATTGCTAGCTGGAAACTTGTTCCTTCTCCCTCTTCCCTCTTTCTCTTGGATTGGAGGACATGCAATGGGCAATTAGGAGAAATGCATATAATCATGTGCCTTGTGTGCTTGTTTATGTGTGTGCCAAGGGTGTCAATAAAGATTATGTTACTCAATGAGAGTGCTAGTTGTCTAAGTTGATGAATTGAGTAATGTGTTTGTTTGTTTGTTTTTTTCTTTTGTTTTTTTGGTTCTCTTTGTAACAAGCTGAAAGCTATGCAAGCTTCAACTTGAGGGGAAGTGTTAAGAGTATAGAAAACCATTAAGGAAAGTCTTGGGATTAATGACATGTTAGATTAGCTTATGTCTGCACTCAAATAGAAGTTTGAGTCAAAATGATAGAAACTGAAAATAGAGTACATGATAAACAGCCAGAATCCCTTCTTTTCTACTGATATTGAGTAGATATCAGTCTTAGATGGAGATTTGTACAAGAACACAAAGGACAACTCTCAAAAATAGTAAAGAAAATAGAGACACAGCAAACATTTCGAAGGGTCTGCTTCCTTCCTTTCTATCTCTCACTCAATTCTTGCTTGCCCTTTTCATCCTCTTCTCTCCTCTTATTCACTTAATTCTAACCAAATTCCCCTCCTACCCCACTTGCCATGTGTGCAAGTTGTTACAATGCACAATCCCATAGTGATTATCACACCTCACTCCTTCTCCTATATGAGTCAGCAATTCCTGCTGTTCCTTCTTTCTTTCCAACCATACACCTTAGTGGTGGACGTCTAACACAAAAGTTCTCTCTTGAGCATTTTGATTATAAGCTCAAAAGAAGCTAATCTAAACACACTAATTTTAGGTGATTGATTGGAGCTTGATTATGGGTTGATTGATTGATAGAATATGCTTGTAATATTCCTCCAGCATTTAATATAAATTAGTGTAAGCTGGGGGCAATATATACATTGGTCTTCAACCTACAGCCTTTATATATTATTTCTATCTCTCTCTTTTTCAAACTCTTCTTTTCTCTTTATATTTATTCGACAATAATCATACTTTGGGCCTTCGATTCACTTAAAACGTGACAAGCAAGGGTGAGAATAGAGTGCATAAAATCTCCAAAACTATAATAAAAGGACATTTACTCTACTAGCCTCATTGCATTTTTTCACCTTGAATGCCATTTTTTTTAATAACGAATCAAAAGTTTTTCTTCGTTCATCTTTCAATGTGCACATCAGTATCTTTTCACATGCCAACAATTAAGATTCTCTCTAATTTGTGAATGAAAATGTTGTACTACAGTGAATGCATTTTAGCACATATCTTGATACATGTACTAGCGTTGCACCTAGTCGTCTAGCATATACTACATATTGATGCTTAAATTTTATAAAGATTTCTTCAGTGATCTTATATTCTTAATGACCTCAGGTACGGATTTTATGGTGATGTAATCACAGAGAGTGAGAGATATCGCTGGATGGGTCCCAAGCGTTATGATTATGCAGGAACAATGGTATTTTTAAGGCACAGGTATTCTATAAGTGGACATTGTGCTTTGTTTTATCTCTGCATTAATTGTTAGTTGTTGAATTCTTGACTTATCTTCTTTTACACCTTTCTTCTTTCTTTATATGGTAGACTTTGCTATGTGTATGTTTTTTTGAATCTTGGACCACTCTCAGAGATTCTCTTTACGTAGGTTTAACATATATGAAAAACTCCAACATTTTGGTTTTTTATGGTGTAATAAGAGAAATTGGCCTTCCTAAAAAATTCCCCTTTGAAGTGCACCTGATAAAAACTTTAAACTATCAGCTCTCCATGGCAAATGATTAAGACAATAACTAAGTGCTCAAGTAGTCTACAGCCTACTTCTTTGAATTAAACCCGCCTCCTATTTTTACTGAAAAATTTGATTGGGGGCTTGACTCATTGCTTATGTCAAGCTTCAAATAATTATTAGTTTCTCTTTCTAATTTTCATATTTAATATCTTGTGTCCATGCATACAGTATGCTATATTTTACAAGGGGATCTCAATCTTATCATGCAAGTTAACTTGTTTGATCTAATCTGAAATCTTGCTTCACATGGTGATGGTAGTGTCTCTTTGCATAGACGTCATTTTTGTATGCATAACCAGTCATGAGTTGTGCCTTATTTATTTAAAATCTTGGCACTTCCTGACATCTTGTTTCTTTTCCTATGTCTTTTGTTTCTTGGATGATTTATCATTCAGGTCATATGAGGCAGAAATAGCATACCTTGAAACTGAATCACGTGACACTAATTTGACTTCCGAAGAGAATTGTCAGGGTAGTCTGATACGGGCACTGAGGAGTCCACATAAGTCAAAAGGATGTATCTGTCGTATCAATTGCAAAGTTTGTAATGAAAAGCCAAATCATGCATCCACTAGAGTTTCTACCCTGACACCTCATTTGCATTCAGAAGAAAGATGGGTGAAATCCAAAGGACGTTTTCTTAGTGTTGGAGCTGCTGTAATCTCTTGCAGAAATGAAAAAGCACCTGAAGGTTTGGTGGCTGATGCACACCTTTCAGATGGTTTCCTTCATCTTATATTGATTAGAGACTGTCCTCGTACTTCTTATTTATGGTAGGCATTGCATACCTTTCTTTCCACATTTCCCTTGTGAAATTATCAAAGCCTATAGGTTGATATTGTCTTTTGTATATGAACTGGTAAGGAATTGGGTTTAGAGTGCTTTAGTGATGTAAATGACAAAATTAGTGGTGCTACTATTATTGCTTGATGCCTTTGCATAAAAATCTCAAGTGGCATGGAAATGCTATATCATATCTTAATCAGTTGGACACTTGGACTTGTGTTCACATTAAGGGTCTGCTTGGTTAAGTAGGTGGAAAGTCGAAAGGTGGAAATTTTGGGATGAAAATTGCCTACAGTTACTTGGTATGACAAAAATATAAGGTGGAAAATAAGATGCAATTCATTTTCACTCTAGGAGGTAACTTTGAGCCACCAATGAAAATGAAATGAAAGTAAGTGAAGGCTCTTTTAGCTGTGAAATTACTATAGTACCCCACATTTTTCTATGAGATGAAACATCTTTCCTCTTCTTTATATAGTACCAAGTTGCATATGCAAGGGTAAAGTGGTCATTACATTTTTCAGCTTCACTACTTTCATCTGTACCGAGCACGATGGAAGAAAATGACTTTTCACCCTCTTTACTTTCATTCGTATCAAACAACTGAGAGTGAAAATCAAAACTTTACTTTTTCAATATGCCATCTATTGTCAACCTATTTAACTAAGCATACCCAAGTATTTACTGCTTGTAATCCCCATTAGATATCTGTTGTTTCCTATGACTATGCAGTGGGACATTCAAAACATACCATTTTTTCAATAACCATTAGATGTATGTGTCACTAGCCAAGCTTCCTTAAGTAAACAAAAATGGTAACAGTTGTTGTCCAACTATGCGAGGGGACTGTGTAAACTAAATCATTCAGAAAATGTTAAGTGAGGTCTAGATGTTATTTAGGGCTCACTAAGAAGGTTGTGAATAGTGTGTGAGGAATTTACTTTTGTAAATGACATTACTCAAACAAACGCAGAAAAAATAAGTGGGAAAAACTGCATCTTTCATAATTTCCTACTCTCCCCTTCTCATATTTCTTAAACTAGTTTAATACATTGTGTTTTTATATGTTTATTTGTTTTATTACTTAACAAGAATCAAATATAGTTTGCACATTCAGTAAGATCCTTTTCTATGTTGATCGATAAATACAGGCACCTCACTCAATTTACAAGAAGAGGGGGTAGCCCTTTGAATTTTAAGTTCGTTGAACATCACAAGGTTAGTTTTCTCCTAATCCTCACCCATTTGTCTCTCATGGATAACTTTCTAATTTTATTTAGCTTTTGTAGACCCCTGCATTTACTTTTACTTCTTCGGGCAAAGAGAGTGTATGGAATCTGGATGGCGAGATCTTTCAGGCACACCAACTCTCAGCTCAAGTGCTTCGAGGCCTTGTATGCTTATTTGCATCTGGTCCTGAAGTATGATTGAAGATATAACTATTTGCATTAAATTGTTTTGGCTATGCCATCAACAGGAACCCATAATGAAGCTATTTAATTGAGTATACTATTTTACCAAGAACTCATGATGTATATATATGGAGTAATTCCTAACTGCCAATAAGTGAAAGATTGTGAGACTCAATAAAGCCATGTTTAGGACTTGTAAGTGTGGAGGGAAAGTTTTGTTGCATTTGAATCAAATATATTTTGTTGTTTATTATGATTTTCTATATTTATAATGGGAATCCTTAGACCATGAATACCAACCTTAGGTTATCCTAATAATATCATTGTTAGTGAGAGGATGTGATCTTGTATAGTGCTGTAGCCGTTTACTATCATTAATTGCATGTTATGGATGTTGTATTTTTATTAAATAAATATAGATGGCAATAAGTGTAACATCCCTTAAATAATATGTGTGTGTGTGTGAATGTGCTTAATTACATTTGTATAATATAAGTCCATTAAAATTTTAGAAAGAGTCCAAGCTCTATAATGTAAGCTAGAATAAGAGTGGCAAACCTAAGCTTAACTAGAAATATTTTTAGGCTATTACAGGACCCAAGTTCATGTGAAGGATAAGTCCAAGGAACTAAAGTGTTATGAAATTGATGTTGAAATTATAGGGTTCAGATAGAGAGAAGGAATAAAGTAGAATGAAGATTAATCAATAATTTTGATAAATGTGTTTGATATGTTATAAATGACAAAGCATTAATTTCTATTTATATTCTAATAACTCTAATCAAATAAGAAAATAAATTAAGAAATATAATAAAATTATGATATGACTCATAAATTGTTTTAATTAGAATATTAATTGATTCTACAATATATTCTAAAAATTTTTTAAAGATATTTTAAATATATTCTAAATATATTCTAATACTTTCTCTCAAGTTAAAGCTTATTAAATTTTAAGCTTGTTACAAATAAACATTTTAATTAAATAACATAAATATAAAGTAGACTCTATGAATGAAACGTAACTCAGGAAGCTGGGGACGCCGGAGAGATGAACATTGTTGGAAAGATGACTCAGTAAGGAATGATCATCAGCCTACGTGAGAAGAAAGAATTTTAGGGTTTTGCTTAACTAGATAACATACTCAAACGACATGAGAAATTTTAAGGATTTGCTTGACCAGATGGCAAATTCAAACAACTTGAGTAGAAATACCACTAGTATGATTCATCAGTAGAAAGAAGTCACAATAAGAATGATCATCGATGAGAAGAGAATAACATCACAGACACAAATATTGAAGAGATGTCACCACTGATATGAATCATAAGTAGGAAAGAAGTTACTATCGGAATGATCATCGATGGGAAGAGAATATTATGACAAACATTAGTATTAAAAAGATGTTACCATTGGTATGACTCATCAGTAGAAAAGAAGTCATTATCGGAATGATCGTCGATAGGAAGAGAATAACATCACGAATGCTAGTATTGAAAAGTCACCACTAATATGACTCATTAATGGGAAAAAAATCACTATCAGAATGATCGTCGATGAGAAGAGAATAACATGACAAACACTAGCATTGAAGAGATGTTACCATTGGTATGATTCATCAGTGGAAAAGAAATCACTATCGGAATGATCGTTGATGGGAAAATAATATCATGAACACTATTATTGAAAAGTTACCACTATTATTATCATTCCCCCTCAATACTATGCTAGCATTGAAAAATAGTCAAACAGTAAAAAAACAGAAAAAATAGATGAGAGAATAGGTTGAGAAAACAATAAAGGAGAATTTACAAAGGAATTCTATAGAACTCGATACAGCGGAAAGCATAAATACCTTCAAGGTGGATGGTACCGCTCTGATACCATGTTAGAATTATAGGGTTTTAGGTAGAGAGAAAGAAGAAGAAAGTAGAATGAAGATTAATCAATAGTATTTGATAGATGTGTTTGATATGTTACAAAAGACAAAGTATTAACCTCTATTTATATTCTAGTAACCCTAATCAAATAAGGAAATAAATCAAGAAATATAATAAAATTATGATATGACTCATAAATTACTTCATCAATTAGAACACTAATTGATTTCACAATATATTCTAAAGATTTTCTAAAGACATTCTAAATATATTTTAATAATTGAGAATGGTCTAACACCAAAACCAAACCCAATAACATAAACTCTAATCCAATTCAGGTCTTAGGCTAAGAATCTTGAGCTAAATCAATGTTTAAGGAATAACCTAAGCAAGCATGACCCATAGTCTAGGCCCACCAAAGTGAAGACCCAATGGTTCAAGAAGTTTAACCTAGTTAAGTCCAAGACCATAGCCCAAGAAACCAAGTCCAAAATCACAAGTCCTAAAACCTAGTCTAGAAAGCAAGATAATAAAAGACAAAACCCTATCTTTCCATGCTAGTTCACGTGAGCTATAGAGAGAAAGAATGAAATTTCTTAATCAAAAAGAGAGAATATTCCTAGGATAATTCTTAAAAAATCAAGTTGAAGAAAACAAACTTATTCTTACTCACTTTAGGAAGAGAGCACGTGAGATGCTCTTGAAGAAGCAAGAAAAAGGGGAAAAAACTAGAAACTCACATGGAAGCTCAAAGAAGAGTCTTAGTCTCACAAGTTAGTCTTAAGTCAAGGATAAGGTGACATTAATAGATAGTAATCATAGTTAGACAAACTAGAAAGATAATAATTTAATTAAAAACCAATGGAAAAGTTAGAAAATAATCAAGTCAACCCTAAGTCAATAAGGAAATCTAGTTAAAATAACCAAACTAAACTTAGTTACTTTAAGTAACTAAGTAATCATAACTCAAAGGATAAGGAGCCAAGTGGAAAGATTTAATTGGACCTAGCTAAAGCCATGCAATTAATGCAAAGACCACATGGTATTTATTAAGAAGATCCTCACCCGTTTTCCCAAGCAAACTCACGTCCCCATCCACACCATAGTGCACTGCCATACACTCCCCCAAAGAACCTATAAATAGCCCCCATGCATAGTTAAACACACACACCTAACCAAAGAAGAAGAAACTCTTGAGAAATTGAGCGAGAGAGAGAGAGAGAGAGAGAGAGAGAGAGAGAGGGCAAGTGAACTAGAAGAAGCAAAACTCTTGAAGTTTAAATTATCAAAGTGTAGGAAAGAGCAACTCTCCTCCACTCCCACTCTTATTTGATATGTTCTTCATGATGAATTTGATATATTCTAAGCATTTTATGTACTTCTTAACTCTCTCCATGGACTAATGAAGGAATGCCTTACTTCTTTATGTACTATGTATGTTTATGATGATTTTGAACTTATAGCATACCATGGATAAACAAAATATTACATTATATTACCATTGAACTAGATGTGATCCTCCTAGGGAGGTGATCTAGAGTTATTTTTGAGAAGTGATCCTCAATGATAAAGAGGTGATCTCACAAGTTTGAAAATAATCCTCAAAAATAAGGAAATGATCCCGCATGATTAGCCATTTTTATGGTAGAGGCAAGTGGACACCTTTGCAAGTTGGAAAGAGCTCTTATTTGAATTTTTAATCATGGTGTAAGGTCTCAAAAATGAAAAGATAAAGAATTGATAATTTAACATAAGAGAAAAGAACCTATTGAATAAGAGAGAAACCAAAAGGAGAAGCATTTTCTGTACATAGGACAATTGAAAACATTGCATACTTTAAATTTCAAATGTTGTTATTTCTTATTAAGATTTATGTCTCACTCTTTATTTGTGATGTTTTCAGATTAAGTAAGGATGTCATATATCACTTTTGTGGTAGAAATAGAAATAATATGGATTGATGTTTCAAGGTTAGGCCCCATTTGTATTATCTAAGACATCCGTGGCGTCCACTTTGACAACCAAGGAGGTGGAGGCTAGGATGTAATAGGCTAGGATATGATGCATGTAGAATTATGTAACTTTTGAAGTATCACCTTAAAAAGGGTTATGCAAGATACCACTAATCTAGAGATAGGTGATACTATGTTAACTCCCTAGCCTATAAACGACAATATATAATGTTTTGACATGTTTGGTACATTCCTTGTGTTATGTATTTTTTTGAAATATCTAGAATAGGTGTAAGGACAAAGTGATTATCAACTTCATTAAAACCTAGTTAAACATATGTGAAAGAATGTTAATTAAGGTAAAAACAAGGTAACTTAAGCAAATAATAACATAGAATACAAGTAAAGCAAGTGCCATTTTTGGCCAAGTGAGCACCTAGGTGCCAACCTCTGGGTGCCTAGGCAGTGGTCTTTTTGCACTTTGGGCGCTTAGGCGCAAAATTTGGGCACCTGAGCAATGACTCTAGCACTAGGTGGTGAATTCTGGGTGCCTAAGTGGTGGCTAGTCCGAAATCTGGGTATTTTCTGGACCTTGGGAACTTAAGTGGTGGAAAGCTAGCGCTTAAATGGTGACAGGGCAGAGAACATGCATAATTTCCTTGCTAATTAGAATCATCCTTAAGGGTTTTTGTTTAGAGGTTTTGAAGAATTATAAACTTCATAATTCGAGTAGAATTCATGACCTATGGGATTAATGTTTGAAATCAATTACCTAAGTATATGAGCTATTTAGTAAAAACTAGAAGATAATTAATAAGTATGACTACTTATGAAAAAACCTATGGTGGCATTAATAAGATCTTTGATTCAACCTTATAATCTACCATCAAAATGAACTAATAAACAAGTTAAGTTAATAATTTCATTGAAAAGATTTAGTATGAGGTAGGGTGTTACAATAAGAATAGTAATAGTATAATCAACGGATAAAATTTTATGTTTAGTATATCATGACTAAATTTATAATTTGGTTCTTCGATTATACATGTTGAATGGATTTAATTAGTTCTTAAAGCAGGTGTTCTTTTAATAGTTTAAAAGTCTATCTATTAGCCTTTATGTACATATAACTTGGTCCTCGGTACATTTTAAAGAATTACATGTTTGGTTTTAAAATTATTGAAACATCAAATTAGTTATCCACATATATTTGGGGAGTGAATCTATTCAACATGTTTGATTAGAGAGCAAACTATATGTTTAGTCTAGTATCATTCCTGCCTTTAATTTTTCAACTTTTATTTCTCAATTTTCATTATCTACACTCCACTAGTCTTCCTCCCTTTGAATACATTGCTTACGCTATAAGGGAAACAATTGTAGGGACGGACATTTCCATAATTCACCTGTCCATATATTTTTTTTCATCTTGGTTATTATGTTTCTTTGGTTACAACTTTCCTCATTTTTTAGCGTAAGCTTTAAAAAAAATTTACCCTTTAAATGTTTTAGTTTATGCAATTTCATTTTTTAACAAAAATATTATTCCTGTACTTAATTTCTACACTTTTATCTTTACAAATACATTTTATGGTAAAAAAAAGAAGAGAAAAATTAACATGTCCTTCACCTTTTCTTTTTCTCTCTCTTTCTTTTTCTACAAAAAGTTGCTGTAAAGAAGGAAGTATAAATAACATTGCTGATTTTTAAAGTTCAATTGATATAGCTTTATTGGTATAAGTTATTGTCATTAAATATTTTTAATGGTATTGCTTTCCATTTACAAATATTGAATGTTAACAAGATTATGATAAAAGAATATAAACTGCATTAATAGAATATTTGGGCTAACTCGTATATGAAGTAAAATTAATTTATTTATGATATTTACCCTTTTTAAGATAAATTGGCTTTCATGCTTAGCTTATATTTTATTAGGTGGCATGCTCTTATGCACAATAATGTAGAGTTGTATTTTTTGGATTCATTAAGAGTATTTTTGAGTAAATTTTTATGTTAATCAAGATTAAGTTTATTCATAAACGTTCTTAAGCATGTACCTCTCACACTGATTTAATGTATATAAGAGAATTAATATTCTTAAGTACTAACTTAAGATTCGCATGTAGTCAAGATATAAAGTACACTTTCTTATTCATTAGAAGTGTAAAATTATTTTTATTATTTGGAAGTTTAACAATAATAAAAGAAAAATAGAGTGATATTTTGAAATATCAAATTAATCCTAATAGCAAGAAGATAAAGGGAAAAAAAAATTCTAATTATTTAGGAAGTGATACTGCCCCATTCCTTCCCCCTCCACTTTTTGCAACCCACTCTAATTAATGGTGGAAAGCTTCTATTTTTTCTCTTAGTGTGTTTAAAAAGTGACATACTTTGACATATATAAACACATGGCAAACTTCATTCTATAGTTTGCTCTTTGTAAATAATATAACTTTGTATATGTAGGTCTATGTAGATTCAATTATAATTATGGGGCAAGCTGGCCAATATCAAAAGGATGTTGAGAAATTTGAAAACATTAAATACATGAGTTGTAAACTAAAAAATGGTTTCTTTCCTAATTGGTCTTCTATTTCTCGACCAAGACTATTTTTCCTTTACTCTTATTATCCTTTAGGAGGTGAACTTGGTTTAGTTGCTTTATTATTTTGAGATGATTGTATGATTTGGTTTTACATTCAATGCAAATGGAGGTCAACAATTTTTATTTTAATTTGGTTCTTAAATATATTTATTTTTTTGTAAGTTATTTTTGAATTCATTTTATTTTATTTTATTTTATTTTATTTTATTTTATTTTATTATGCATATAATAGTATATCTTACGATGTTTATTATTCCTTGCAAAAATTTTATATTGAAATCCCAATTTCATAAATAACTATCTAAATAAAGAAATTTGCAAATAAGAGGAATTGTATTCAATTCCTTTGAATTTCAAATTCTTTAAAATTTTGAAATGCTCCATCTAAACACAGTCTAATTAAATCAATTAGTCTTATTATATTGAGAATTAATCAATTTTGTTATGATAGAATAACCAAATCAGACAAAACTAGTTTTCAATCTGTTTGATTGGTTCAGTCAAATCAGTTTTTGGTTAATTTTTTTTTTAAAATTTAGACCAAACTTTACTTCTTTTTTTCATGATCCCATCAATAACAAATTGACCTAACCCATTGCTTGGATTGAGAAAGAAGATTGGAGAAAAAGAAAATAGAAAGAAAGAAAATGAAGAGAAGAGAAAATGAAGAGAAAAATATATTATCTCTCTTATTGCTTTGATGAAGAAAAAAATGAGAGAAAGAAAATAAGAAGGAAAATTTTCTTTTGTTTGGTTATGTAGAAAAGTGAGAAGAAATAAAATATATTCACATAAAATGATAAATATATCCTTATTCTAATAGAATGAAATATAAGTATAATGTTATTTTTATGTCACATATTTAATATATTTTTTTATAAATTAGATGAAATAAATAAATTTTAAAATAAAAATAATAATTTTTACACAAAAATTACTGTTCCACTAAATGTCTTTGATGAAATAAGAGAAAATGGAAGAAGCGGTAAAATTGGAACTCTTTGTTATCTCATGTGTTTGCCAGTTTTCTTCTCTTTCTTGGGAAGAAATTTTTTTTGTAGAACCCACCATGAATTTTTTCTTTCCCTTCTAACTTCTCTCGGTAACCAATTTATGGAAAATTTTCTTTCTACCCCTTTTCTCCTCCTCCATTTTCTATCCTTCCCTTTTTCTCCTATTCCAAGCAGAGTGTAAAAATCAAATGGAGACAACAAGCAATTAAAACCTACTCATCTATAAGTATGCAAATTATTTAAAGAAAACGAAAGATATAGATCTACTTACTTTAGGAGTAAGTCTTTCATTGAATAACTTTTCATGATTGTTGATTTTCATCAATTTAACAATTAGATTGAAAATTCTTGTAAATTATATCAAGCACATAAAATTTCATAAAATTTAAAAATTAATTCGTATTTCTTTAACTATGTTATTTTTATGTATAATATGTTCTGAATAAATAAGTAAATATTAATTATTATATTAGATACTTATAAATGTTTAATTTATGTTAAGTTTGGTATGCATAATCTTCACAATATCATCATATTAATCAACGGTTGAAATTGATAAAATTTTTATTATACAAAAAAACATTATTTATCAGTATAAGTATGTTAAGATTTATTTCTGGAGTAAGTAAATTGTTACACATAAAAAATATATATTAATGTATATTATATCCAATTTTAAAAATAAAACAATAGAAACTGAATCAGCTAAATAAGTTTTTATTAAAAAAAAGCAAAACATAAAGCTGTTGAAGGCCAAACAAGATAGCAAAGCCCAACTCCAATAGTGAATGAGGAGGTCCACCAAGAAAGTAATATCCACCATGACATTTGCCGATGTGTTTGACACAACAAAATTAAAACCAAGCCCAGCTTGAACTGCTACTGAAGAAAAAGCGACATCACTGTTCATCTTCACGACATACCCTCACTGTATATATGCTGTTTGAGAATTGAGACGGTGGTAAGCAAAAGATCATTTCTCAATTTGCATGCTTATAATTATGAAAATTATATAGTAAATCATAAAACTATGTCTATAGAATAATATAGAAGCATACTAAATTATTTACTATAAAATGGAAAATTAAAGAAAAATTGTGAACATATAGGTATTTACAGTAGGGAAGAGAAGGGAAAAAAAAACAGAAATAGAAATAAAACAATATGAAATTTGTTCATTACTTTCAAAAGATATTCCTATTTGCTTATTGTTTTAAAACAAAGTTATATTACCGAAACCACCCAAGTAAGTGCATCTCTTTTTACTTTTTTCAATTTGCTGATTTCATCATCTAGTGTAGGCTTAACAAATGCACTTTAAAAAATAAAATGCAGCGTTGATAATTTTTAATTAAAAAATAACAGCTTAGATTTTGATAAATATATAAATATATGAATAACAAATTATATATTAGAATTCACTCTCTTAATTTCTATTTAATTTAATCACTTATGCTTTACACTTTAGAAGATATAAAAAAGAAAAAAGAACTTCGGTACGCAAACGTACCAAATTTTGAATGGCACAACTAGAACGAGATTCAAAAGGAAACTAAAGTACATATATATATATGTTTGTGATGAATGGTTGAAATATTGATTGTAAACATTTTTTTTTATTTGGTTGAAAAAAAGTTTAAGAAGAGAAGAGATTACTTCATTGCAAGATTAGAACAAACCACAAGTTTTAGTGATAATAAGTTACAAAATACTTACCAACAAAAACTCTAATAAGAATCGAATCAAAGACTTTTTAAAATACATAACTAAGATTCTAAAAGTTAAACCAACTTTTATTGACCGCTTATAGAATTTAAAAAAATAAAAGAAGTAGCATGGACGGCAAGAATAGAGACGTCTTGTGAGTAAAAATACATACACAAAATGTTGATTCCAAAAATTATTGACAAAAAATCATCTTATAGCTTATAGTATGTTTAAATTGATTTTTGAAATTTTAAAATCATGGTTTGGGTAGAAGTAACAAGAGAGAGACTTTTATCAAAATCATAGTTACTTTCACCAAACATACTAGTATTCGTATGGTTGTATCTTCAAGAGCCACGTTGATTATGAAAGAGCAGTTTCCAATTAGGACAAAAACATCCACCAAACTTAAGTAGTTGGTCAAATAGTATATTCTATATATAGGTAGAGTGGTCCACATGTAACCAAGTTTAGAATAATGCTGGTTGCATAATTTTTTTAATTTTTTTTTTGTATTCACACGCCCTTCGGTTGAACACTATTTCATAAGAAACTAAAGAAACCTTGTTAATTGCAATCTGTAATATAGTTTTCATGAAACGGCGTTGACAAGGTCTCCTTGTTTGTGGCTTTTGCTTTTGTTTTTAGTTTACTTGTTGCTTGTGAGGATTATTAATTTGGGAAGTTATTATAATTTTTTATACTAGTTTGCTAATTAATTTTAAATAGTGGATGTTATAACTTATAATATTTAATTTTTGAGCATTACTATTTTTCATGAAAACCAATTTCACGAAAGCCATCACGAATAACTTAGCGGAAATCAACTCCTCCATTGTCTGAAGTTTAATAATTAAATATTAAAAATAAAAAAATAATTTATCTTTTTCGTAACTGTTTCAACACTTTGTGAAAATTTTCACAAAAATCTTTCAAGTTAAATACCATTTCTCTTAATTTTTTTTAGGATATTGATATTTTTGATAAATTGTTAAATATTTATTAGTTATTGATTCTCACAATAAATGCTTAAAATTCATAAAATATAGCTAACATTTAAGAAATACTTAACAACTAATCAAAGTGTTAACTAGCATCTCTTAAAAAAATTATAAATATAAAAGTAATATCCGTTTTTAAATATCTATTAGTTATAGTCACTGATTATATTTTATAATTTTTCAAACATTTATTATAAGAAATAATTATTGATAAATGTTTCTTTTAAATAATTCTTTTAATATTAAAACATATTAAAAAAATAAGTATTTAATATTTTAAAAATATAAAATATATTTAACTTTTTAACTTAATAATTAAAAAATTTAATAAAGTAATTAATTATAAAAATATAGAATTATTCAAAATATTGTAACAACTAAGGTTTCTTCAAAATCTTTATTTTTCTCATAAACTCAAGGCAGATTGCCCCACAAGTACAAGGACGTGATCACATGCGTTGAAAGGTTGGTATAGGTTGATTTTGGCTGCTTTTGTCATCAACAAGAAGAATCACGTTGAATTTGAAACCTTTGCTTGTTCGTGGAAAATGCATTGATTTGGATTTGAAGATTCATGTGCACCAAGTTGAGAAACATGGCTTAAAGCAGAGAAAAGTAAGAGATAATTTTATTATCTGAAAATGATAAAATATACAAAAAAAAGCTAAATTTATATATTTTTTTCATTTGTTTTTATCTATCATTTTTAAAGTATTTTATAATAATTAAAAAAGTTAATAAATAGTCTCAATTATAAAAAAATATAGTTCAATATGATTACATTACCTTTTTCTCTCACATCATTAATATTTTTTATTTTTTTTAATTTCACTTATTTCACTAATTCTCTCTCAATTAAAAGATATGGATAAAATTAAAAAAAATTAATTAATATTTTTTTAATATTTAAAAAAAAATTATCTTATACAACAAATAAAAATAGATAGTGGAAGTACGTAATAAATATAACTAGCTTGCTAATTAACTAACCATTCTTCTAACTATGCCAATAGCAGTTGCCCTGCAAAAGCAAAGTTGGAAAGCAAGACTTGTGAGACAGTACAGAAGAGGCGCTGGGGGGAGGGGTTTATGGCTAAAGATTAAAGAAAAGAGTGCCAAGTGTAAACCACAAACAAAGAAAGATTGATGCTAAGGGAATAATTGAATCTTGAAAAAAAAAAAATATGCTAGCTCACAATTAAAAATGAGTTTGACCCGTTTAACTCTTAAGGCAAACAAAATGGGAAAAAAAAATCCACATTTATTGCTAAGTGTTGTGTTGCTATTACCATTTTGTGTAGCACCTTTCGAAAATATGCTTGCAATGGCCAAAAACGCCAATTTGATTCGGACTAATTGAACGCGTGCGTCATCACACTCACTCCAACATGAAGGGTTACGGGCTTACGGCCTCCTACAAAGCTATCCATGATTATCCCAACACCCACCTCGTCTACGTGCCGCTATCCTCAAGTTTGTACCCACAAGAGTTGCAATAATTGTTGCCAACGCAGAGCTCTGAAAGCAAATCAGGATTCGTTGTAAAGGTCAAGAAGAATATTCCATCCTATTGTTAATGGATTCCGCCAGTCAAAAATAGGTTAATAGAGTAGAGTATAATTTTAATTGTAGATTAGAGTAAAGTGTCATTTCTCGAAATCTCGAAGGGATTAATGTTATTTACTCATCATATACTTATATATTATTAAAAAAATTTTATTTTTTAAAAAATTATTAATATAATCAAACTCTTTTAATAATATGTTAAAAGCTTTAACACTAACACTAAAATTAAAAGGTGATCCTCAAAAAAAAAAAAATTAAAATGAGATCCAAAATTAAATGCTTTATCCAATTCAAATCTTATAATACGATATAATGTGAACTTAAATGATGGTAGTTAGTTCTAGTCACAATTCAGTCCAACAAGACAACCTTGTTACAAAGTCCGAGATTCCGACACTAACAGATATTCTTTTCTGGAAGGCTTGAACCAGGCTGAGTACACGACCCAAAAAGCAAAAAAAGGGTCAAGTAGTTACAAATTTATTCAATTAATTATTTTTCATATGATAATAAACAAAAAAAAGTTTATTAGGTAAGTTAAAGGGAGGTGTAGTTCATAATCTAATAAATTCTAATTTTAATCTTTTAAGATTAAATATAAAAATATAAAATATAAAATTTAAATATATAGAATGTCAAATTTAAACTAGTTTAATATTAAATTTATGTAATTTATTTCTCAAATTATTACACTAATTTATGTAAGTAATACACGAAATTTGTAAGAAATAAATATAAAATAAAAAAAAATTTAGTAGAAACTCTTATTTTTTGTTATTATAATAGATAAATTTAACTTCTTTTATATATTTAAAGAAAAATAATTAAATATAAAATCAAGTAATTAATATATGAAATTTAAAATTTGACTATATAGAATCTCAAATATAAAAGCAGTTTAATATTAAATTTATGTGATTTGTTTTCTAAATTATTACACTAATTTATGTAAAACACTTTTATTTGATTAATTTTGAATTTTTTTAATTTGTGTCTATATGAAATTTGAATGAAAATAAATGCATGAGCGAGAAAAATAGATTGCATGAACAGGAAAAGAAATTTTGGAAGAAAGATTTACTTTTAGTTATTATAATAGAATATAGTAGATAAATTTGACTTTTTTTATATATTCATATAAATATTATTAAATATGAAATCAAGTAATTAAATTTAAAATATCATTAAATATTAAATCAAGTAATTAAATATTATACTTAAATTACTATTTTGATCCTTTAAAGATTCATTTGATATCAATTTGATCTTTTCAAAGATATTTGACATCAATTTAGTCTTTCAAATATATGTGACATTAAATTAGTCATTTAAATATTTAAAGATGAATCAAAATGGTCTTTATGAAAATTGATGTCAAGTAAATATTTAAAAGACTAAAATAATAATTTTTTATTCAAAATATTAAATTTAAAATTTAAACGCATAAAATTTTAAATTTAAAAGTATTCTTAATATTAAATTTGTATGATTTGTTTCTTAAATTATTATATAAATTTGTATAAGAAATTTATGTAGATCAATTTAATTTGATTAGTTTTAAAGTTTTTTTTATTTTTGTTTGTACAAAATTTACAAAAAAATAAATACATGAAAATAAAAATAAGCTGCGCAAAAAAAAATTTAAAGAAGACTCTTTCATTTAGTTATTATAACAAATATAATAAATATACTCATATATCATTAAAAAAAATTAATTTTTTCAAATAATTATTAATATAATCAAAATTTTTTTAATAATATATAACACCAAAATATAAACGCTTTATCCAATTCAAATCTTATGATATAATGCAAAGTTAAATGATGGTAGTTAGTTCCCACTTTCCACAAGAAAGATCAAACTGTTACAATTCAGTCCAAACAACACAACCTCATTACAAAGTCCGACATTCCGACACCCTCATATATTCTTTTTTTTTTTTTAAATTTTTTGGTAATACACTCTCATATATTCGTTTCTGGAAGACTTGAATCAGGCCGAATACACGACCCAAAAAACAAAAAGAGAGTCGAGTAGTAACAAATTTATTCAATTAATTATTTTTCATATGATAATAACACTTACAAATTTTTAACCATTGACTCAACTAATCAACTTGCTTCTGGCGGCTGGCGCTCTGAACCACCAGATACCGGTAGCTGCGCTTTCAAAGCCGCTCATTCTCTGAGAAAACTGAAATTAAACTGTTCTCAAAATAGTTGCATTCACTTAAAATATTGTAAGTTGTTGAATAACTTAATTTTCACACATGGGCATTGCAAGTTGACGTTTTTGGGTAGCACCATGGGTCCATGGAGCCGTTCTGATTCACGTTGTTTGTTCTTTTTTTAAGGGTGAACCACACTTCTCTCAGATTTTCTAGACTACCCAGTTCGTGTTTTTGAATCTTGGCTGTGTTTTCATGTGGGAGAAGAATGATAGGAATCTCTACTCTTCCAGGCAAGGTTTGAGGCGCTTCATGGTTTCAACGTTCGACTGGGCTGGTTTGATTGGTTAGTTCAAAATCTGTTGTGGTATTTTGTAAAATTTTTTAGCTTCAACCATATGGGTTTCTGAAACTTCCCCACTCTCTTTGTCTGTGTCCATCCAGTTGGATCTTTGAATTTGAGAATTATACAGTAGGAATTGGTATTAAACATTAGGAATTAGGCAAAAGTGCTCTCTCTTTCTCTCTCTGTCTCTGACGATTTTGTTCATTGAATTCAAAGGGGAAAAAAAGAAATCCTCTTGAAATTGAGGAATTCAATTATTTCAATAGGGTGCTTGAAATATGCTGTAGCAATCATCCTATGTCTTAATTTAATTAGTTATTTATGCAATGAAATGGGAACTTTTCTTACTTTTTGTAATCTTTGCACAATACTCATTTCTTCATTTTTCCCGTATCTTTCTGTGTTTTCACAGTTTTTCTGCTGTTGGCATGATGTATATACTGAAATAAATTGTGGTATAGGAGCAAGGATTAATTTGGTCTGAGAAATTTGTGCTGCACCTGCTGCATGTATCTTAATGTGAACTTATTGTTATACAACTGGAGCATTCTTATTTTTTGTGCCTGCCAGTAACTTATATTTTGATAGAGCATTCTTTTAATTTTTTCTTTTGCAATGTTACAGAGAATTCACCATCCCCTAGAAAGGAAGAGAGATGGATAGGATCCAGGATATGGCGGATGAAAATACTAATTCTCAGCGTTCCTCATCTTCAGTTGTTGCTCTAGCTATCAAGGGTAACAGGAAAAGCAAATATGTGGTACAATGGGCACTTAATAAGTTTGTTCCTGAGGGAAGGATTATCTTCAAGTTGATACATGTCCATGCTGGTATAAAAGGAGTTCCAACACCAAGTAATATACACATTGTGTGTTTATTATGTTCAAGAAAGAAACAACTATATGCATTCAAAATTTGCAAATATTTTCTAACATATATCTGAAGATTTTATTGCATTTAGAAATTTCTAACTATAATGATAACTGCAAGAGTTAAACTTGTATCCTGAAGAAATTGGTTACAGGAGATTTGGTTTATTTGTTAAATGTTCAAGGAGTGTTCTGATTAGTGATCTTGCATTGTGTTTCAAAGTTAGGGAGTTTTTATATCTGCATTACTTTTTCTGACATGACAAAACCGTAGAGTAGATTTTTTGGCCATGTATCTTATCATCTTTATTCTTCTATTTCAAAGTTATCGGCATGAGAAGATAATTAATTTATGTGGCCTACTCTATAGTTTTCAGTATAAAAAGTGTGTTGATTATGCAATATGCATAGGTGACTACATATTGTGATTATGAATTTTCATGTGAAGATTTTACAAGATAACTTCCTATTTCATTATGCTAATTCAACCTTTTTGTACTTCCAGTGGGAAATGTCATCCCTCTTTCACAAGTGCGTAATGACGTAGTAACTGCCTTTAAAAAGGAAGTGGAGTGGCAGACAAATCAAATGCTTCTACCTTATAAGAAAATGTGTGATCAGAGAAAGGTCAAATATTATTACTTGTGGAGACTAATTATAACAAATACAGCAAAATAGGATTTATATTCTTCTATTGTTGGTGCAGGTGCATGTAGATGTTGTAGTGATTGAATCAGATGATGTGCCAACTGCAGTAGCAGAGGAAGTAGCTAAGGGTGCTATAACCAAACTTGTTGTTGGAGCTTCATCTCGTGGCATATTTACAAGGTATTTTTTGATATACTGATCTATAGTGCAACAATGCTACTGGTTCTTAAGGATGTCTATTTTGAATTATTGATAGAAGCTACATCTACAATGACAAGAAAATCACTCAACCATTTATCTTGACAGATAATTCTTTTTGGGAAAAATCCTACAGTTAGGAACCACATTACACAACCACTCACCCATGATGTCATGGAACCAATATTAGGATTTAGGAGGACCCATAATTTTAATGTTACTATTTTTGGTCTTATCATAAAATGGTACACCATTTTGTGAAATAATTTTGTATGAATAGACCTACGCTTCCTTTTGTGGACCTATATCACTGTAATAGTTGCGTAGAAAACAATTGATTATCATAACTTCTGATACATGATACGAGCACTTGAGGTGCCATTATTAAATTAGGTCACTCTTTCAGAAGTCAAAAGAATGAAACCTTACCTTGCACATTTTAGCATGGAATTAGGTTCAATACTTTAGGCTAAAATGTTCTTTTCATCCTTAAATACTTCAGCACCAAAGCCACCAATTTTGTCTCTTGTTAGATGACCTTTTTACCAAGAGTGACAAACTTTGCACAAAAAATGATGGTGCACGGCAATAGCAGACTTTCATTAAAAACTTCCACAATGAAAAATTTTGTGCAAATTAGATTTAGCAGCAATTTATTTGGACAACTGGAAAGGTTTTTACCTTTTCTAACTGAGGCTTAAAAGTTTTCTTAATAGTATTTTGACTTACTGGACTTTTTTTTTTGGTATAAACTTAATGGACAAATTTGATCTAGAAAAGTCTTTCCTTTATAGTGTGCCCTGACGGCAACTAGTTGAGGTCTGTCAAATAAATGAATCAAAACTTCAACTTTAGTTGGGAATGTTAGAGATTAAAATCATTCCTTGGCTCCATTAACAGTTTGAGCTTTCACAATGAGTTGGTTGTTAATAGAGAAGAATATGGATCAGTAGATAATTAGGGATTTTTTAACAACAGTTATGCCTGAAATGTGTACTAGTTTCTAATAGTGTCTATATTATGTCTCATTTGCATTGAGGGACCTACCTTACTGATAGTGAGGCATGGAGGCACATGCCCCAACTCAATTTTTGAAAATTTCTAGCACTAGATACTAATTTATCACTTTTTCCCTATCTTTTAACAATTGCCCCCGCTATGAGATTCAGTGAGTAAATTCCATCACACTAAATTTTCCCATGTGAAGAGAGAGATTCAGAAATCCATCTCTCCCCCAAAGTTTAATTGAAAATTTATTTATTGTATTTATGTATTGCCCTTGCCCCCACCGTCCAAAATTTTTGAGTCTGTCACTGCTCATTTGTGTCATCTATTTTTAGTTTATTTTTAGCTTAGGACATATTTTCAATCTCAACAGTTTATCTTCTTATAATGATTAGAAGTGAGATTTTCTATCTTTGTCTCCAGTATATTTTTAATCTTTTTGGGATAAATGAGAATTCATATACCAAAAGGAAAAGCAATGTAATTAGCAGCTACAGTGGCTGGAGCTTTTTCATCATAGTGAAGTTATTTATAACTAGGATCCCTCCTTTCACATAGATATACATTCCATTTGGACCAATTAAAGTTATTATAAGGTTATAGCTCTGGGAATACATTTTATGCCACTGTTTCATAGTCAATCAAATGAGCTCTTTGGATATTTTTTATTCCTTTAAAAAATGTCTCTTACTCAAATACATTAAAGTTGTTGATATGGGAAAAAAGAACTGGTATGACTGTTATAGGAGGTAGGGATAATGTCCAAATTTGAAGTGCTACTCATGATTACATATAATCATACTTCATTTGAAGTCTTGGAGCACATGTCAATATATGTTGACATCCATATTTTGGTTATAGCTTGTAGCACAGAGTATTACAATGTGCTTCATTTGCAGTGTTAAAATTGGAGTGCTTAACAAGTTGTCTTCTGCTGCAATCTGAGGGATTTTCGGGGACTCCTCATCTACCTGTATACCTTCTATAATTATCGAAATTCATAGTGCACGAGGCTCCTGCCATTATGAGGTCTGAAGTGACACTGCTATTATAATGCTCAGCACTTCACTGAAATGTGGAAGTTTTCTGGCAACATATGCAGACATTATATGGCCTTTGTTAAAGGAAACATGAGGCAAAATAATAATCTTCTTTTCTTAACTCCTGTGTTGCCAATCTTGGAATAATGTTACACATCTATCTGAGAGTGGCGATTGTCAAGAATTAATCATTCTAAAAACTTAAGCTGTTAGGGGAGGGCCCGAGAATGGTTTGATTTACATTTTTAATAGGCCCCTCACGTGATAGTCTTTTTGGCTTGAAGCATGGATAAATAATAGGCCCGCCTTTACCTTGGCTTGAAATTTAATGCAATTATCATAATGGAAGTGGTGAGCATCAAATTCTTGATCACTTGGTCAGAGAGGCATTGATATTACGTTAAGAACCAATCATACTATAAGCTTAAGCTATTAAAAGAAGGCCCAGGAATAATTTTGATTTATATCTTTAGCATGAAACATTATACAGCTAGCTGACAGTGTTTAGAGGATATCATGTAAGACCCTCTAGCCTACATTATTTGTCTGTTTTGGTAGTAAAATGCTCCCTCTCATCACATCACCACCCTTCTCTACAGTGCTGGTTCATCAATTTGAGCACTGAAAATTTCTCTATCAAATATATACTGATAGCATGTTGTACTGGAAAGAAGCTAATTCTGCCAAATGTAACTTTTTCTTTCTCTTTTTTTTCATTTATATGCACTTTCCTGTCATCTGAATTTTTTTGTGGTCTTCATATGATCATAATCCTCTTTTTAATAATGTCTCGCTTTCAGGAAACTTAAGGGTGTGTCTGCGAAAATCTCGGTATGCACTCCAAAATTTTGTACAGTTTATGCTGTTTCAAAAGGAAAATTGTCCATACGGCCAGCAGACATACAGATTGACGGAAGCATTATGGATGACAGGAGTGAAACCAGTTTTTCCACTAACAGCTCATCAAACTACACTTCCACCTCTCATACAGGTATACTATTTGGAAGATTTGCAATACATGGTTTATTAAAAAGGGTTACATTATGGTACCCAACAATATGTCTTCTAGTGAGAATGAAGTGTCTTGGTACTAGTTGTAAACCCAAAACAGCTTATTCAAATTCTTAAATTTATGTGTTTCAAAAATTTGCTTGTTCAACATTCTTGTATTGCAGCGTTGTTAGTGCATAGATATCCACCTTCCCATATTCCTGTAAATGGCAGGCTTTCATATGTTTTGTTCAATTCACAACCTCCCTATCCTTTCCCTGCGGGTGGTATCCCAATCAAGGAAATAGGAAATAGGAAATATAACAAAAATCATCTGCACTTTATTGTGACTTTATGTGCTAATGAGTTCTACTATGACATGTAATGTCTATATTAATCCACTTAGAGTGCTAATAAAGGTAATACTCTAGTATGCTTGATTTCAAAGATCTTCTTACTTTCTCTCTGGAAATTTTAGCTTGTATTGTATGATGGAAAAAGTTAAAATTTATTCCCCTGGAGCAGAATGATTAATATTGATTTAATGATCTATGATTTTTGATTTATACAGACTCTGGCTCAGTTGCTTCATATGCTCCTTTACATTCCTCTTCCCTAGCAGCGCAACGATTTCAAGCTCTTTCAACTATAAATCAGACCCTTCTAAGCACAAGTTCCAGTTTAATTGAAACTAACCATTCTAGAGGCCAGTCTCTCTAGATATTGGGAGAGAGAATACTGCTACAAGTTCTTCTGCCAGAAACTCAGATACTGATTATGCTCTTAGTCGGGCCTCTAGTTGCAAAAGCATTCTATCTGATCCTGAATTGTGGATTAATGATCAAAATTCTACCAAGGACGTCCCACTGGAAACCGAACTTACTTCACCTATCAAGCAGGTAAAAATGGCACTCGTTTTCCTATTCATACTCTAGGTGATGGTGCCTCTAAGATTAGCATTGTCATAAATATAAGTCAATTAACATAGTGGTAAACAATTTGTACATGTTATGGTTTTCATTGTAAACATAAATTTGACAACACTCCGGTGATACAATAAAATTTTCACCTTGGCTAGAATCATTATGTTACTCCTATTTCTTGCAAATGTTTGCTGTGACTTTCATCATATAAGAGTATGATATGCATGCTCAAGGCCTGTTTTTGACTAACATGCAATCCTGCGGAGAATACTTATTGCCATTTGCCAAACAGCTATTGCTTCAGCACATTCCAGTTTGATGCAACTTTCTCTTGCAAATGAACTTTTCTGGTGGTCATTTATTTGATCAGGCAAATTTTAACCTTGAGCTGGAAAAGTTGAGAATTGAACTAAGGCATGCCCAAGGAATGCATGCAGTAGCTCAAAGTGAGATCATTGATGCATCACGAAAGGTAATATCTATTTCTTTTCTTATGGCCAGAAACACTTTCTAACTTCTATTTCTCTTCCATTTCAGCTACCTAATTAGTAATTTTTTAAAGCAACCCCTGCCCCCTGTCATCCCCCTAGTTTCTTTTTCTTTTTTTGGGTCATCTTTTTTCTTTTGTAGCTCCCATCAAGAAATAATACCCTAGAATAGCAATTGGAGGGATGAATTCTCCTACCATATGCATGGAAGAGAATTCTTTTGATTGGCATTGTCAAATGGAGTAACACCCTTTACTGTTTTGAGTAGCTGAATGATCTAAGTAAGAGGCGATTAGAAGAATCCATGAAACTGAAGGAGATTATTACTAAGGAGGAGATGGCCAAAGAATTAGCAAGACAAGAAAGAGAAAAATATCAAGCTGCAACAAGAGAAGCTGCATATTTGAAAGAAGCTGCTGAAAGAGAAGCTGCAGAAAGAAAAGAAGCAGAGTTGAAAGCTATTCGTGCTGCCAAAGAGAACGAAAAACTGGAGGATGCTCTTACTGGTTCCATGCCCCAGTACCGAAAGTTTACATGGGATGAAATAGTGTCTGCTACCTCATCTTTCTCTGAAGATCTGAGAATTGGAATGGGAGCATATGGAATGGTGTACAAGTGCAATTTGTATCATACAACTGTTGCTGTTAAAGTTCTCCACTCTAAAGAGAGCCATAACAGCAAACAATTCCAGCAGGAGGTATGGAAGTTCTATGAATACAATGGATATGCAAAATATTGTTCTCTTTATATAAGACAAAAAAAAAAGCATGCTGTGTGCATTAGTTTGCTGAAGATCTTTCTAGCACTTCAGATGGAAGATTGTTTATTTTCACATTGATGTAGCTAGGTTTATAGTCCTTTTTCAAATTTGATGGTTCCTTGTTCAATTGATTAAATTGGTGTTGTTAAGATTAACCCTTCTGCATTACTTCCAATTCCTTGTCAAGAAAATGCTGCTGTAATTTAGCTTGCCAATTTTCAATGTTTTCTTTCATTCTTCTTTACAAGATGCAAACCCACCAATTCAACCAAAAAGAAGTCAAGCTGGTGGAGGCATTTTCAACTTATATGCTTTTCCTTATATGTTTCACTGGCACCTCATTAATTCACTTGATCAAACGTAAGTGATGATGATTATAAATAATAATAATAAATATAATGAAAATGGGCAATGAAAAAGTGCATTTAATAATGAGTATGAGACTGGGATCAGAACCACATAACAGGATTTACATATATCTCCTCTTTGCCTGCAGCTAGAGATATTGAGCAGAATTCGTCATCCAAACTTGCTTCTTCTTCTTGGTGCTTGTCCTGATCATGGATGCCTTGTGTATGAATATATGGAGAATGGTAACTTGGAGGACAGATTACTCCGGAAAAACAAAACTGTCCCAATCCCATGGTTTGAGAGGTACCGAATTGCTTGGGAAGTAGCATCAGCTCTTTCCTTTCTTCACAGCTCAAAACCAAAACCTATCATCCATCGTGATTTGAAACCATCGAACATCTTGCTTGGTCAGAACCTTGTGAGCAAGATTGGTGATATTGGCCTTTCTACAATGCTCCATTCAGACACTTTGTCTACCATGTATAAGGACACAGAGCCTGTTGGGACACTCTGCTACATAGATCCTGAGTATCAAAGGACTGGTTTAATATCTACAAAATCTGATGTTTATGCTTTTGGAATGGTGATCTTACAGTTATTGACAGCAAAACCAGCAATAGCACTTACTCATGTGGTAGAAACAGCAGTTGATCATGGAAATTTAATGGATATATTGGATCCAGAAGCAGGGACTTGGCCATTTCAAGAGACACTAGACCTGGCTCGGTTAGGACTGAGCTGTGCAGAACTTCGGCGCAAAGACCGGCCTGATTTAAAAGATCATGTGCTACCAACAGTGGAGAGATTGAAAGAAGTTGCTGATAGGGCCCAACGATCTACATCAAGTGTTACTATTAAATCCAGACCTCCTAGTCACTTTATCTGTCCAATACTTCAGGTAGTCAGATAATCCATAATGGCAAGATATTGATTTCCTATAGTATAATAGAAAAGAAAAAGATGAGCTACCAATTTGGGGTGAAAGCTATTTTAGATTCTGGTAGAGGCTTTCATAAAATGTAGTCCATATTAACGAGTTAACCGGGTGGCCTGAGCTGTACTTTGCTTTTCCACTATCTTGTAAATTTTTTTGAAGTTGTTTATTATACTGTCTTTGATGCAGGATGTGATGGATGATCCTTGTGTTGCTGCTGATGGATATACGTATGATCGCAAAGCAATTGAAACATGGTTTCAAGAGAATGACAAATCACCAATGACAAATATGGCAGTGCCTCATAAGAATCTAATTCCTAATTACACACTTTTATCAGCAATTATGGAGTGGAAGTCCAGAGAAATATGATATTCAGCATTAGTCTTTCTCATTGTTGATATTCACTTATTAGTTTCTCAAATGTATCTTGGCTAAAAAGTTCAGGGTTTATGATGTCTGATAGTGCCCTGGATGCAGATTTTGTTTGTCTACCATCCCAAGCCTGCTGTTTGGTTAATTTAGGGAGATCGGTTTTCTTTTTTCTGGTGTAAATAAATTGGATTCTATTGTTGGACTCTTTAATTTATGTAGTTGATATGTCAAATCTGGTTCTTATTTTCGAAGGACATTTTCTCTGTAGCACAAGGTCACAAGCTGAGAGAAATGTTAAACCAGTTCTGTCCCCTTCTTTCTTTCTTTTTATGTTATAATGTATCTAGATTGTTATTCTAATTCTCTACTTGCTTGTTCAATATTATGCGAAAAACAAAATGAAATACAAAAAAGAAAATAAGCATTGTCAGTTGGGAGAATGGGGATGTGTTACATAACAGAAGGTTGGTAACTCTCGCAAGATTTTAACATTGAAGTATGCAGCACCTTATGATATGGGATTGAAGGCAAACTACATTACCAGTGAATAAGTACATTATATCCCTTTCTCCCTAATGCCTTTGAGGATTTAATTTTGATTTACTGTTAGAGAAAAATACATTATTATCTAATTACATTTCACTTAATTTTTGACACTTTAAGTAGTTATTATTTTAATCAAAATTTTTTTAATGATTTAGTAATCCGTAATTGAATGATAGTATAAAATTTTTTATTCTGACAGTAGATCAAAATTAAATACTTAATAAGGAGCATGAATGACATATGCATGCCAAAATAATGGAGGGGGAAGGGGGGGTTTAGTGGTTCACTTTGACAACTGAAAAAAAAACAATAACAAGATTGTTCTCATACGAAGAACAAGAGTATTGAAACCAATAAAAGAAAAATGGGTAAAATAGCAGCTCTTTAATATCAATTGTTAGGAAGTGTGAAAATATATTTCATTAGTTACAATGTTGATTGATTACCAAATATGCAATCAAAGTCGGAATATTATATATTCTAAATCCTAATGTATATCTGCAAACACTACTATAACTGCAAAGTGAAACATTTAAAGATATAGAAAGAAAAGTGAAACATTAAAAAAAAAATTATAAGATGTTTTCTATTCTGATTCACCAAAATTATTGCATGCAATCTAACAGTTTGTGCAAACAACACGAGACTATACTAATATTTCAAATCTTTCCAAGAGTAATGTAATCTCCCAGTTATCCTATGTTAGAATTCTCAATCAAATAGTAAAATCAGCAATTACTATTTGATTAAATAAGCAATTAAATAGTAATTCCTAGACAGTCTCAATGAATTATTCTGTACTGAAATTATGCAATTGTCAAGGTACAATGTATACCCATTATTTTTGTATGATCAATTACAATACACTCATTATTACCTGCACATTTACTCATACTTTGTGATAAAAAATTTTGTCCCAAGTTGCAAAATTGTTTTGTCTTTGATTTCTTAGAAAATTCATGTGTTAAATGTAAATCCACATACATGTATATATATTGTTGGAGACAACTTCTGAAAAACCTAGGAGAAGTTTTGCATAGGCTCTTCAAGGCCAAAACAAAATACTTTCTTTAAGCTTAATTCGCCACTACCAATTTCTGATTACTTGAATTTCTTGGAGGATATAATGAAGAATACTTGATTTGCTTTGCTCTAACACAATCAAGCTAATGATTGTGAACACTATATTTTGTTCGAACTCATAGAATTATTTTAAAAAATTAAAAAAGAGAAAAATGAAAAAACAAAAAATATTAATAATGACCCAAATTCATGGCTCAATCTTCTTTGAAAACTCTAAAACCTAATTCGTTAGGTCTTCTAGATTTCCATATCCATTGATTTTAATTTTGGGCCTAATTCATTGATATCATTAGTTCTTCATAAGATAAAGCCCAAATCCAATGAAAAAATAATGATTAATTAAATAATTTGATTTGGGAGGTGTTAGAGAAGATAAAAAGAGAATTAAGAATGTGAATAACTAAGTACATGTTTGGGAATGATTATTTTTTAAGAAAAAATTACTTTTTTTTCAAAAGCTTTCTCAGAAAGATTTTAATTATAAGCTATTTTGAATACAAAATCAGCTAATCCAAACACACACTCACTCACTCTTGTTTGTCTCCCTGTCTCTATATTTATATAAAAAGATAAAAATAAGTACAAGGAAGATAGACCCAACCCAATAATATAAAACAATGATAAATAATAGTTTAACCCTTATTCTCTAACACTCCCCCTCAAGTTGGAGTATAAATGTTAATCATGCTCAGCTTATTACAAATATAATTTATTCTATTCTTATTGAGGACCTTGGTGAAGATATTTGCAAATTGTTCTCTAATCCGTACATGTCCAGTGATAACAAGCTCCTCTTGAATCTTTTCATGCACAAAATGACAATAAGCCTTAATATGCTTTGGTCTTTCATGCAAAATAGGATTAGAAGCAATGTGAATGACAGCTTGATTATCACACTACAATTTCATAATCATTGCACAATTAAATCCAATCTCATTAAGATGATGATGTATCCACACCAATTCACATATAGTTTGGGCCATATCACGATATTCTGATTCAGCATTAGATCGAGTAACAATACTTTCCTTCTTACTCCTCTAGGAAACAAGATTGCCTTCAACAAGGACACAATAAACAAAAGTGGATCTTCTATCTACAGGAAATCTAGCCCAATCAGTATCAAAGAAACCTTCCATTGTAGTATGTCCATGATTTTTATACCAACACCATGACTCAGAGCCCTTTTCATATATCTTAGTATATGAAGAACAAACTTCCAATATGTAGTTTGAGGAAAATGGCATAAATTAACTATCCACACTAACAGAAAAAACAATATCAGGACGAAGTGACTATAATGTAGTTAAGCTTACACACCAATTTTCTGTATCGTTTAGGATGAAAGAACATCTTCATCATTTGCTAAGAGTTGAACATACTTAGCTCTGAGCAAACCAGTTTCTTTAAGCAAATCAAAGACATACTTTCTTTGGGTCAGAAAAATGCCCTTCGTACTACTCATTACTTCAAATGCAAGAAGTACTTTAATGTACTCAAATTCTTAGTTTGAAATTGTATTTGAAGGAAATCTTTGAGTTTTCTGATTCCAACCAGTAATAATGATGTTATCCACATGTACTATTAGAAAGATACAATCACCCAGAGAACGTTGGAAGAAGATTGAGTGATCAAAATTGCTTCTTTGAATTCCAAATTGTAAAATAACTTGACTAAACCTTCAAAACCAAGCCCTTGGAGCTTGTTTAAGGCCATATAATGATTTCTTTAATCTACATACTTTTACTACTCTCCTCCACAGCAACAAACCTAGGTGGTTGCTTCATATATACCTTGTTCCTGTAAATCACCATGGAGAAAGGAATTCTTAACATCCAGTTGATGCATATGCTAATGGTGAGTAGCTGCAAGAAAGACAAACAACCAAACAGAAACAAGTTTAGCTATCGGAGAAAATGTTTTAGAAAAATCAATACCATAAACCTGAGCATAACCCTTAGCCACCAAACAGGTTTTTAAATGAGCTAGAAAACCATCAGGATTGACCTTCAAAGTGTAAACCCATTTACAATCTAATTGCCTGTTTACCAGTAGGTTAAGAAACCAAATCCCAAGTATGATTGTGTTCAAGGGCATGCATCTCATACAACATAGCCATACGCCAACCCTGATGAGTCAGAGCCTCAGTGACAGTGGTAGGAATAATGACAAAGTCAAGAGAAGCTACAAAAGACTTAGTAGAGCTAGATAAACTAGCATAAGAGACAAAGGAAGAAATAGGATAGGTACAACTATGCTTACTTTTCTAAAGAGCAATCAAGAGATCAATACTAGACTCAAAAAGAGCAAGATCCAAAGAGGAAGAAGGAGCTATAGAAAGGCAATGAATTTGGAGGCTCTAGAGCAGTAGTACCGGTTACAACAAATTACTGGTTCCTTCGAATATAGTGGTGGGGCAAGGAGGGAATAGGAAGGGGAAGAAGCCAATAAGACACAAGATTAGTAGAACTTGTAGAAGTTGAAGAAAATATAGGAAAGTGATATACCAGGAAATCATTGTTATCACAAGCAGGAGGAGGAGAAGGAGAAGGAGATGACTCTGAAGAGAAAGGAATAGTCTCAAAGAAGGTTACATCTGCAAAGATAAGATAGCAATGTAGATTAGGATAACATCTAAACTTTTTTTGACTACGAAGAGTAGCCAAGAAAGATACACTTGAGAGAACAAGGATCTAACTTAGAGACCTGAGGATGGACATCTTGGACCAAAACCAAACATTCTAGAAGGAAAAGCAAAGAAAGGCTAAGAGGGAAAGAGAAAAGAATAAGGAATTTGACCGTCAATGATAGAAGAAGGGAGACGATTAATTAAGAAATAGGCTGTAAAGACAGTATTAGCCCAAAAAGATTTAGAAGCTTTCATTTGAAACAAAACTACATGAGCAACTTCAAATACGTGTTGATCTTTCTTTCAGCCACTCCATTTTGTTATGGGGTGACAGCACAAGATGTCTTGTGAATATTATCACAGTTTGTCATAAATGACTTAAAAAAATAGAAAGATATTCTTTAGCATTATCACTTCTTGTGAATATAGTAACATTAAATTAGGTTCAAACTTTAGCACAAAAGGCACCAAATATAGTAAATAACTCAAAACAATTTCTCATAAAAATGAAGCCATGTAACATGAGAGTAATCATTAACAAAAGTAACAAAGTAATGAAAACTATACTTAGATTTAAAGGCACAAGGCCTCCAAATATCATAACAAATAAGAACAAAAAGGCATGCAACTCGTTTGTTGACTCTAAGAGGATAATTTTCTCGATGGTGTTTGGTAAACTACCATGACTCACAATTCAAAACAAAAGAGGACTCTAAAGTCAGACACAATTTCTTCAAAATCTTCAAAGGTGGATGGCTAAGACAACAATGAAGCTGAAATAGGAGGAAGTGGAACAAGCAATCGATTGTGGCTCATGAGCTGTGGACTCCAAAACATATAATCCATTAGATTCACGACCCCTACCAATCGCCTTCTTCGTCCCAAGATCCTGAAATAAGCAATATTTTGGAAAGAAATGAATACTACAATTCATAGAATTTGTAATTTTGCCAACTAACAAAATATTAAAAGGAAAGTGGGGTAAATATAAAACAGAATTTAAAGGAAGAGAAGGTGAAGGATAGGCAGTGTCACTTCCTATGACAGGAGCAGAAGAACCATTAGCAAGAATGACACTAGATAATAGAGAAGAAGACTAAAATGAAGAAAGAATACCTATGTTACTAGTCATGTGGCCTATTGCACCTGAATCAATGACCCAGTTGTGAAAGGAAGAAGTGAGACAAGCAGTAGGATTACTTGATTGAACAAGGATAGCAGTAGGAGAAGTGATAATTCCCTGTAAGGTCTGGAATCGAGTATAAGCATCAAAGTTAACATTAGATAAGGTGATAGTTTTAAAACCCTGTATTAGAGGAGTAGAGATGGGTGAAGGTAATAGACCCTCTAGGGTGATTGTATGAGCATAATGCTGTCCTTGATATTGGGTAGATTTCCCATTCAACTTCCAATAATTTTTCTTAATATGACCTTCCTCACCACAAAAATAGCAAAAAAATTGTATACCATCACGACCACCTATACGACCATTATCGCAACCACCATCATGTCTACCAATATGTCTATCAGTTTTGCCCGACCACTACATCCACCATCTCTATCTGTTCTACCTCCCCTTTTACTAACCAAAGCAACTGAAGATTCAGAAGAAGGTTTAGAAGGCAGCTCACAATGATGTCGTAATAGACGGTAATACATATCAACAAGTGTTACATGACCAGAATTAGTCAGAATCTGGTTGCAAGGCAGCATGAAACTTGGGACGCCAGCCAAACCAAAAACTCATAACTTGCTAACTATTCCCTTTGTAGATGCATCTGTTTAACATCCTCAGAAATAGGATGAAGAACATTCAATTCTTCATAGGTTTGCTTGAATTCAGTAAAGTATGCCCAGAGAGAATTCTCTTTCTATGCCGGTCGGTGAAAATTCTTATATTATCTCATAAATACAAGACAGATTAGTTTTTTCAAAATAAATAAAGCCCCATATACTCCCACAATTCCTTCACTTTATTACAATGAGAAATCAAAATGCTTGACAGAGGTCTCAAGGGTCTTATTAATCATGCCAAACAATCGGTTATCCTCCTGTGACCACTTATCTCGTGTACCACGAGACTTTGGAGGGTCATCTATCATATTATCCTCTTTCTCAATCCTTATAAAAAAAAACATCTTGATACTCTTACGCCACTCGGCATAGTGTTTGCCATTAAACTTGCCATCATTATTTCGAATCGAAACAGAAATCACCTTAGGCATAACTATAGGCTTTGTAGAAACCTCCAACTCATTAGAACTACTAAATCCAGAGTTGAAATGGTTGTCTGCCATCTCAAACAGATCTTAGAACCACAAACTCACTAAGGAATTGACATTGTCATCTCCAAAACACTAAACGACAGTAACCCAAAACAACCAAACAAAGCAAAACACAATCAATGGGGTTAGACAATACAAAACCAAACTTGTTGAGGTTCAATCCAACCCACGGAAAACAAAAAACGTCACTGGGCTCAACCGAAATCTATCAAAAATTCAAAAAAATCCTGCCAAATGCACCAATAGCGGCAAAAAATGCATTATGGCTGGCCAAAACTCCATGAAAATGGGATAACTCCGCTAGCCAGACCTTCATCACCCTAGGTCGCACCTCTTTGGCCATCATCAGCACCTTTGGTCACCGAAAAAGTCACCCACGACACTTCCTAGCTGTGAATCAGCACATCAGGTGCAAAGAACACACCCCAAATAGCCTTCAAAACCACAAAATCATGCTTTACAATTAATCCAAAAAAAAAATTTGGAGGTTGGGGATTGGTAGATCGGCTCTTTTTAAACCAGGAAAGCTAGGTTTTTTTTTTCTTGAATCTCAATTTTTTTTTGGACAGAGGAAGCTAGGATTTATCTAATTAGCTCTAGATACCATGTTAGAAAAAATGAAAAAAACATTAAGAATAGGAATGACTAACTCAGATGAAAAAAACATTAAGAATAGGAATGACTAACTCATTCTTCTTAGTTAAGAATAGGAATGACTAACTCATTCTTCTTAGTCTTCTTATCCTCCATATTTATATGAAAAGATAAAGATAAGTACAAGAGAGATAGGCACAATCTAATAACACAAAACAATAATTAATAATAGCTCAACTCTTATTCTCTAACAGTAGCAAGCAAAGTTATTAATTGGCTTGAATTTTAAATTTAAATTTGATTAAATAGTAATGGAAAGAAATTTGATTGAAATTTAATTGTGGAAATAAATTTTGATTGAATAGTAATGAAAATAAATTAGCTTTAATTGAGATTTGATTGGAGGAATTCATGGGCTAGGTTTACAAGTGAAAGAGAGATAAAAACTTAGCACTAGAGAGAGGGACTAGGGTTGAGGGAATTTTGGGGAGGCAAAGCTAGGGAAAGACAAGGCAAGGCAGAGGGGAAGAGAGGGCACCTGATAGAGAATTCTTGGGAGAAAGAAACAAGAGACGGCAGAGAGAAAGAGGAGGCTGGCGACAGAGAAAAAAGCGAGAGCATAGAAAATTAGTACCATTCTTAAAGGACTTCGGGTTGCAGGTTAGGATTTGAGATTTATACCATATTCTCTCACTAAGTCCGTAATTTGTAGGATTTTGTCTAGTTTAAATGTTTATGGCCCTGTGAAGCATGCTCAATCTCAAGCAATATACATATCTCTCTCATCCACCATGATTCCACATATAACAATCTAAACTACCTGCACAAACTTAATCTCATGTAGCGTTATCTTGATCCCAACACCGTGACCCCAAAGCCATTCTTGATTTCATCTGCAACATTCACAAGTCTATATAGATGCTTTTGTCCCATAGAAAAATCATCTAAGCTTTGTTTCTAGGGATATATATATATATATGCATGCTGGTTTCTTTCACGCGTGTTTACAAATTGCTCCACCTTTCATATATATATATATATGCATGCTGGTTTCTTTCACGCGTGTTTACAAATTGCTCCACCTTTCATCTTGAAATAATGACAGTAAAAGAATGTGGCATCACAGGTTGCCATACTTGATTATATATCTTTGTAGAGACTAGGAAGAAAATTCTGTGGGTGTTACAAAATAGGTGTTCCCTTTTTAGTTCAAGAACAGATTAATTGAATTGATTGAAGCTATCTAGTATAGAATTCCATACATACTTGTCCGTATTATCATTATTTCCTTTTATTAGTTTTTTATGTTCTTTTATTTGTTTAATCATTTTATTATTTGATTGATTTGTTTCGTTTTACCAAATTAGATTTTTGCTACTTTAATTCTTTTGTTTTCATTTATGTTAATTGCTTATTTTCTATTTCTTTTTGTTTCCTTTTATATTGTTAGGTTGTGTGTTTTAATTAAAATGTGATGTTATTTATTTATTTTTTTACTATTAAATAAGCGCGTTTAAAAGTTTTTAGAAATAAGTCTTCGTGAAAGTATTTGTTAATAATTAAATAAACATGTTTAAAAGTTTTGAAGAGTAAATTTCCTTGACCTATTCCAGGATTACTCTGTGGTTAAGCCATGAATCAGTCCTATAAAAATTTATTAATAATCAAATTAATAAACATGATCAATCCCTCAATCAATCTAACATTTTTATCAATCCATAATTTTTCTTAAAATCCTTCAACACATAAGCATTTTCTACAAGAATTACATGACTTTGACTTTCTATTGTACGTGGGGATACGAATATACGCAAGGTAAGCCAAAATTGTAAATATTTTTATTAATTTAGTTCCTATTTTATTGTTATAGTTATTTGTTATTATTTATTTTTGACCAAGGGGTAAATTAAACATGTTTAATCGTTATTAATTTGCACAATTAACTTTATGGTAACCATTTTAGGACAAACGTATTAAGGGTACAGTAGGATTAAAATCCTGTCCTTCCTTGTACATAATCAGACTCCTAAACCTGATCTTATTTTTCAAAGAACAGTTTTCCTAATAGAAGGATTTTTTCAATTATTTTCTTAATAAAATAAAAATTGGTGGCAACTTCTAAATTTTTTATAAATTTAGTTGCCTCTCATTGCAGCGTTCCTTGGGCACGTTGTGACAATGACACCAACGATATTTTATAGAATGGTAGTTTCTTATTTTACTTCCTATACATAGAAGGAAAACATGAATGATGTGGAATGAGTTTTGGATGTTGGTGGAACCAATCTTTTATAGACATGTATATAACTTTTCATGAACAGATATAACTTTTCATGATTAAGGATTTTCAAGAAAAGACGCAACTTAGGGAAAGAGTATGCTGATAGCGCTCACTTTCCACCACTCAAGCGCTCACACTCTGTCAAGTTAGCACTAGGCGCCCACAATTCACATCCTAAGCATCCATAATAAAGTGAGGAAGAAGAGATTCTGGAAAGTGCGTGCTTAAGTGCCCAAGAGCCACAACTTATTTTGAAAATCCTCTCACAAATATCTCATTAAACCAAAGTATGAAAAACAAATGATGTCTAAAGAGAGAATTCTGTCTTCTTTGTTCATCATTCTGATCATGCTGCAAGCAGGTTTATATTTTATTCTATTCTCTCTATTATGTCCTTAGTCTTAGGATTTCTAAAACTTCTATGAAAAAAGTCCTTCGATATTTACAAAATTAATTTTTTTCTTGCAAATTTCTTTGGCTTTTATTCATTGAATTCTTTTGTCTATCTTTTAAGCTTGAGTTTATGGTGACTGAATTGCCTGTATCATAAATTTAATGGCTTTACCAAGTCATTCCTTGTCTCCTTAACCACCAAAAAACGAATTATACATTATTATTCAAATAATAGAATTTGAGTAAAATCTCTCTCTTTTTCTGTCTCTCTTTGTCTCCCTCTGTATGTATACTAACACATTGATGGGCACTGACGTGCCCATCAATTCACATTTTTTATTTTTGATATTTATATATATTTTCTAAAAAAAATAGAGATAAGTAACTGTAGATGATGGTTATAAAAAAAATGATAACCAAAAAAAAAATAGAAATAGAAGGAGAAGGAGAAAATAATGCTTTAGGATAACTGTAGATGGTGGTTACCAAAAAGAATTATGAATTTATAATTTTAATTTTTTATTTATTTATATTTAATTGATTACTAATGGCATTTTAAGAAAAGTAAAAATTGGAGACCAAATCAGGGAATCCCTATGATATATAGTTGTTGGCTTCATTGACAGATTACAAACTATTGCTTTCAAGATGTATTGAAGTCTATGGACGAAACTGTTGCGGGGATTATCATGGCCTACATTATGATGATAATGCTTGTAATCAAAGTTTTAAATTGCTGTTGTGGTTCCATTGCAGCATTATAGGTTGATGCAAGCTAAGGTAGTCTAAAATTGCAAGCTGTAATGGGTGTACGAGGTGATGTAGACCGAAATTTAAATTCTTACTTGCAATACAAGATGCCAAAGTAACTTGACATAAAAAATGTACTTGTATTGCTATTGTTAAAATGGAATATTTTACTGATTAGAGGCCACAAACATGGGTTACAAACATGCAATTCAAATTAACTATTTTGTTTGAAAGGATTATTGATGGAAAGTTCCTTCTCCTTAAAAAATAAATAACCAATTCTTGCTTTTGCATTACATTTTTAGTTTTTTTTTTTTTTTCTTTACATGATAAGAGTATTTTTAAGTCAGGTTTTGACTTACGTCAAGCGAGTTTAAGTCTTTTCCCGAACAATCTTGAGTGCACTTTGCTTTTTTATTTTGATGCATTATGGGAATTAATGCTCTTCGAACTCGAGTAGTTCCCTTCGAATATGAGTAGTTAAGGCAGTGCACACACCTTATTGCTTTTGCACAAGTGAAGAAAAAAGTGAAACATTTAAAGATATAAAAAGAAGATTGAAATATTTATAAAAAAATATATAAACTCTCTAATCTCCTTCACTAAAATTATTGCATGTTGTAAGGGATAACTAATCACAGTTAGTTAGTTAGGTATTCTGTTAGTATGTTAACAAAGTGGATATTATATCATATACTCTTCTTCCTCTATACTAAGCTTAGATTCATTCATCTCAATACAATTTCCATTTACTCTGTATTCTCTCATTCCTCTCTTGCTTGACTGTGATATACCTTTATGATATCAGAGCATGCAAGCTCCTTCAATGGAGAACGTAGTCACTGAAGCTCCCACAATGGAGAATCCTTCTTTGTCGTCTTCTACCTCTCCATCATCTTGTTTTTTGCTTCACATTTTTGCAAATCCTGTTTCGTTTAAACTCGATGAAAACAACGTCTTGCCGTGGCGTCAGCAAGCAATGGCGACAATCAAGGGCTTCAAACTTCTAAAATTTATCAATGGAGTTGATATAGCCTTCAATGTAAATAAAGTTAGCCAATTTATGCACCTACCTACAGAAAATCACAGGAAAGCAGTCGAGAATTTTGAGGGGTTTGACTTCTGAGACCTTCAGTCTAGTCGTGAAACCAACATCAGTGAGGGCAGTTCTTACTCTAGCTCTTTCTAGAGGATGGGCAATACATCAAATTGATGTCAATAATGCATTTCTAAATAGGGACCTAACTGAAGAAGTCTATATGCAACAGCCTGAAGGCTATCCAAGGAGATGGGAAATTGGTGTGAAGTTAAGGAAGGCACTACATGGCCTTAAACAAGCTCCAAGAGCTTGGTTTCAGAAATTGAGCACCACACTGCATGGTCTCGGGTTCAAGACAACTAGGTGTGATTCTTCACTTTTTACTAAATTCACCCCATAGACCACTTTAATTATCATGGTCTATGTAGATGATATCTTAACAATTGGGAGTTCCATTACTAAAACAACAAGCCTTACTCCAGCCTAAATTCAGCATTTGCACTGAAAGATTTAGGAAATTTGAGCTATTTCTTAGGGATTCTGGCCACTAGAATAGCAGATGGAGGACTACCCCTCTCTCGACAGAAATACATATCAGATCTCTTAGTCAAAGCCAAGATGGATTCAACAAAACTAATGCCAACTGCAATGATTTCAGGACAGAAATTCACACTGCATAGCAATGCTCCCACAGCTGGTCCAAAATTGTATTGCAACATTGTAGGTGGCTTGCAATATGACACAATTACAAGGCCGGATATAGCCTTCAGTGTAAATAAAGTAAGCCAATTTATGGATCAACCTACAAAAGATCACTGGAAAGTAGTCAAGAGAATTTTGAGGTACTTGAAGGTTACTATTGATTATGGCCTTAACGTTAAGAAGCCAACATTACTTGACATTGTGGGATTCTGTGATGCTGATTGGGGTTCTGATATTGATGACTGCAAATCAACATCAGGGTTGTGTATTTTTCTTGGTCCAAACTTGATTTCCTGGGCATCCAAGTAACAACAAGTTGTATCAAGGTCAAGCACACAGACTGAGTATCGTAGTCTTGCAGAAACAGTAGCAGAGATTTCGTGGCTCAAATCTTTACTCTTTGAGCTTAATATTCCTGTAACCAATACACCAGTTGTTTATTGTGACAACTTGAGTTCTATGATACTGGCAGCAAATCTGGTATTGCATAGTAGAACAAAACATTTTGAGTTAGATTTGTACTTTGTTCGAGACAAGGTGGTTCAACAAGCGATATCAGTGGTTCATATACCACCATGTAGACAGACTGCAGACTCCTTAACTAAGCCAGTGTCTAGCTCCCAGTTTCAGCAATTTTGGAGCAAACTCAAAGTTGAATCTCTTCAACTTCTAAGTTTGAGGGGGGATGTAAGGGATAATTAATCACAGTTAGTTAGTTAGGTATTATGTTAGAATGTTAATAAAGTGTATATATATCATACTCTTCTTCCTGTATGCTAAGCTTGGATTCATTCATCTCAATACAATTCCATTTACTCTGTATTCTCTCATTCCTCTCTTGCTCTGCTGTAATACCTTTACATGTAATATCGGTGATATGTCACAATTTGTGCAATCAATCCAGGACTAGAATCTCACACATCTTTCAAAGAAAATAGCAAACTCCCAATTATTCTTTGTTTAAAATCTCAAGCAAATAGTAATTACCAGAAAGTCCCAGTTATTCTGTTTTAAAATTTAGCAATTGTCAACATACAATGTACAAATTATTTTTTAAATGTAATATATAATATATACCGATTATTAGATACACATTTAGTTATGCTTTGTGGTATTAATTTTTTGTTCCAAGTTGGAGAAAAGCTTTCCAAAAATTTGTGTTAAATGTAAATGAGTCCTCTTAATAATCTTCTTAATATCTAATAAAGAATGTATTAAATGAAAAAGTAAAAATATTTATTATTTTATTATAAACTTAAAATGCATTTAATATTTTCGTTATTTAGTAATTAGGAAGGTTATTAGGATGGTGTATTATGAGAATATAGAATTATTCAATGTAAATAGGCTCTAACTTTTACATCAAATTTATTACGCACTGGTAATTACATTTTACATAAAATTATAAATTGTCATATTTGTTATTTGTTACTAAAAAAATATATGAAATGATATTTTGATTTCAAACATCATGTAACAAAATTAGGAATGGGGTGGGATTAGAATTTTGTGTTCTATTGAGTGAGTTTTATTTTTTTTAACATATTCTTTTTAAATTTGTACACACTTCAATATTCTCACAAATAAAAAGTTTGCTCTTTCTTTATAACAATTTTTACTATCAAGTTGTAAATAAATTATACTTGATCATTACTCCAAATAATACACATTCTTATATTTATATAGAATATATACATGAGAAAAGTTAAGTTTTTTTTTTGTTTTTCTCATGAAGGCATTTGTCATTGTCAACTCAAGTAAAGGTCTAGATTGATTTTTTTTTTTTTGTTTTTGGTTACGAGGTATCCTCACACCTTTGGATGTAAGATTAATTATATTGTCGCTCGGCTCTTGAGGTTGCTTCTTCTCACCAGGTATTCTCTAACCAAATTTGAATTCTTGAAATTGCAAGTAAATTTCGTCCTGTTAGGGCTTCAACCTACTTATCATTAAGTCATATCTTTAAGTTGTACACATTGATTTTATTTACTAAATAATAAAAATGCTTGGAAAGTCATTATATTCATAAAGCTATCAAACTGTAAATTAAAAAAGGTCATTCTATTTTAATAAATGTCATTATACTCTCATTTCATTAAATCATCATGTCATGTACCAAATGTGTTGTTAAGAAACCACGACCATTTAGAGTTTAACAATAGTTCACTTTACAGTCATATATATATATATATATATATATATATATTTGTTTTATATAGAATGAGTTATGTCTCTTGGTGAAGAAAATGCTAGTAAGAATAGATTGCTCCAAGACTACCAATTAGGACGTCAATAACATGCTTAGAATCCTAAAATGGTAGGAAAAGGCAAACCTAGAATATTACGTCTAAGGATTTAATTTCTCCCTCCGGTTAGTCAACTAGCCTCTAGGCGCCAAGGGATTTCTTTAGAGAGGGATGACCACTAAGCAATATTACTAATTAAGAGAGATTCAAACTCTCGCACATGAGAAATGCATAATCTTATTCAAATCCCTTCAACCAATTGATCCAACCCGCATTGGTTGTGTTATGACCTGATGGTTCTTAGTTTTGTGCATGTTGAGACTAAATCTCTGGACATGATTTCATATGCATAAATTTAATTTATTGCATGTAAAAATTATATGCATTTGCTTTATGTAACATAAGTTTTAAATCGGTAAATCAAAACAAATTAAGAAACAAGTTATAGGGTCTATTTGCTTTATTCTTTTTCTATTTTCATTTTCATTGAAAAAAAATGGGCCTAAAAACATGTTTAGTTGGCTTTTAATGGTGATTCTATGTCACGCCTTATTCTATAAAATTAGGAATGGAATATGAAATCAATTTGAATCCATTCCCTCCTAGAGAAGTGAGATTAAGATTTCATGTTTCATGAAATGAGATTAAAATTATTTATTCTTATTGTACCATTAAAATTTTTATAAAATTACACATATTTTTCTTGTTATATTTTTTTGTAATAAAATATTATCTTTCTTACATTTTAGTTTATGGTATAATTTTTTTGTAGTCAAATTTTATATATTTGATTACTTATTACTTTGATGATATTTTAATTTATCAATATAATTTTTAATTTCTACATAAATGATCCGTCTTTGATTTAAAAGCTTTTATATATATATATATATATATATATATATATATATATATATATGAAGTATTCACTTGACGTGATGATAACATTTATTGTAATCAAATTATAAAAAAATAAAATTAAACATATATTATTTTTAATGTTTAAAAAATTTTTTTTTATAAAAAGTATTTATATCAATTGATTTCATTATCAAATAATTGAGTGATTTAGAAAGATATTTTATTCTAAAAACTACTAAACTATAAATAAGAAATGACTATTTCATTTTATTTTATTTTAATTTTATAAAATCATCATTTCGTATACGAAACGTTCCGTAAGATTTGTTTTTAACAATTTATATTCTTCACATATCTTATATAATTTATGTAACAATGATTTCATTTAACATTAAATTAACCTTCCATATATTTTAATTTTTTGGTATATTATATTAAATACTACTTTCTACACAATGATTTTTTTTGAAAAATAAAACCTACATTCATTATGGAGACAAATGAATAATTAGTAAAAGACATACCATTAAATATCCAGTAAACTGTAGAAAATAGATAATTTTAATCATTTTTTATTGATTTAAATGTGTGACATTACTTTATATATAGCGGGACACATTTTTGCATGTACAAAATGTTTTTTTATTTAAAGAGATCTAATGTTTGGAGTCTGACTCTATGAGAGCTTTAACTTGATATTTGACCATTAAAATTTCTCTAATAATGACATTACATAATAAGCTAGCTACCATTGAAAATTTTGAATTATTCTTAAAATCACATTGCCTAATGCCTAGTGGGTATGGCTAGTTTAACAGTATAGTTATTTTGGAGTGCCCAAAAGAAGTATTTTGTTAAGCAGGTTTTTAACCCAAGACTTGAATTTAAGATGTTGGAAAGTTCATAGCTTTTAATCATATAACCCACTGGGAAAAACTATTTGGTGTATGCATATCATTAACTTGATTTTAATTTTAATTCATTATTAGCATAAAAAATTTTATACTATCATTTAATTATAAGTTACCAAACTATTAAAAAAATTTGACTAAAATAATAATTACTTAAAAAGTCAGACACTAAGTAACATGTGATAGGATAATATTGTAAAAAAAATTGTATACTATTAGTAATTCAAAATTAAATCCTTAACTTAAACCGAAATATTAAACTTGTATAAATAAAAAAAACTAAATAACTGAATTTTTATTGATAAAATTGATACATACACCAAGTGTATTATTCCCTCCCATTATTTTAAGGAAAAATTAAAGATTAAAAAAAAAAAAGAGAACCAAAAGATGGATTGGTTAGGTGCCAAGTCCATTTCATTTCTAACCAACGAATAATTGGTTTCCAATCAATTTCTTAAGAAAAAGGAATAATAACGATTGCCATTGAAAGCTTCGCTTGAACTTATCTTGCAATTTTACAAACATGTGTTAGTTAATGACATCTAAAGCATCCTAATAAATAATAATCAATTGTTGAAGACTCAAGCAACATGTATCTGCTAGATTTGAGCCTCCCAGTGAAGAAGGCAATGATGTTAATCATGTAAAGAAGTACTACTGATTAATTTCTTATGCCTTTTTCATTTGTCTTTCCATCTTTAGGAAGACCATCAAAAGCAAACAGAGAAAATAAAACATATGGAACCCTCTAGCACAATTATGTTTTAAGAAAGATCAAAAATAATTTTTTTAGGAACATCTACAAAATGAGTGACTTAATATGATTATTTTCTTTGCATTGTCTTAAGTCCTACATTTAGTTAGGTTTAAAATATTGTTTTTGGTAAAAGAAATTTTTTTTTTGGGTGAATTAAAGTTTATGAGAGAGGGAAAGTTACCTTTTTCTAAAATTAGGACCTATCCAGCCTTATCGAATCAAAGACTTACAGTGAAAATAAGCAATTCGATCATACTCGTTAAGCTAACCTTCATTGATATTTTTAATAAAGAATGAAAATAAGATAAATCAAATAAGAAATAAAAACTAATTATATGCCACTAAACATATCCATAATGTCTTGATATTGAAAGAATAGCATTGACTAGTCTTTGCATGACCCAATGCACATGCCTCACACTTATTCATGTGTTGACGAGTTTAACCAATCATCCTTTAGCATTTTAGCAGCATTTATAAATATGGAAATGCTATATGAAGAATTATAAAAAAGAGAAAACGAAATAATTAATATGTACAATTCTTAAATTATATATAAATTTGTGTAAAAAAAAAAAACCTTGATGTCATACTACTCAAATCTAAAGATTAATATATTAGAATAAAATATTCTAAACTTTATGTGTAAAATATTATTTATATAACAATAATATTTATGATGTATGCAACTGAAGACTGCTAGCTGTGCTTATGTAGAAACATAAAGCTACTAATATATAATAACAAAGTGGGAAGCAAAGTGTTGCACAATGTTTCCCCACTTGGCCCTGGTGCCCCACATGTCCCCAATGTTTATGGAGAAATTATGGCTCATGGTCACTTTGGACAATATGACAATCAGATTTCCAAGAGCACCGAACTATTAGACTAAAGTTGCAATTTTTGTAACTGTAATTGTGCCTTTTTTTTATATATATATATTTAAAATTTTGATCTGCTTTAAAAAAAAATGACCATAAAGTAAAACTATTAATTCAAAGGAAAGATTCATAATTCTTAATATAGAAAATATAGAATTTTATTCGAATATCTCGACCAGTTCAACCGACTCGCGTTGGGTTAAAGGTACTCTTTTAAGAAATTAATAACTACAAATCACGTAAGTGGTCTAATGGTAATGTAACTGCCTTGATAATCTCCATACTTGTTCGATCCCCCTTTCAACTTCCCGAAATTCTCCCGGACCCAAAAAAAAAAATTAATAATTATGCCCACTTTAATACATAAATCAATTGTGATACACCAGAGATGAATCAGCACCCCCTCTTACACCTACCCCACCCACCACTTTACACCAGCTAGTAGTTATTAATGAGAAATTAAAAATGGCAACGATATTTGATAAGCGTGCAATTTAAGAATCCTCTAAGTTGTGGGCAACTAAAGGTTAGAGAAAACTGAAATTAATATTTATCAAATAAAGATTACAATACTTCCACAGGGAAACTATGGTCTCATGTAAATATAAAACAGCAAAATTATCCCACTCTATAACGTTTAAGGACATACTCAGGTGGAACTGATGTGAGATCGGACCAAATGAAATTACAATGAAACATCTTCTTGGTGAGATTTTAAAATCTATCATAGCTCCAAACTCCTTTAGGACATAAGAGTGAAGGTTCAAAGACCAAATCATCCCACTTCCTGCTCCACATTATTATTCAGATTCCTCTGCACTTTTGCAGTGCCTTTTCATTTTTTTTCTATTTTTTTCTTTGGGCTCATCTGCAGTGCCTTTTCCAATATAAGGTAATAACATGAAATTTGATGGGGGCCACTGTTGTTAAAGAGCAATTTTCCTCACAGATTCTGTGTCCTTACACAACAGCAAAACTGAGAGACAAGCTACAAAGTCATGAGCAGCACATTCTTGATGGTAAAAAGAATCTTCATAATATCTCATCAAAACTATGCAGTTATGCAAGTTAGGGAGAGTTGGGTGACTCCATAGGAATCTCTTGTATAGTTCATGCCACATTCTCACTTGTTTTACCAAAAAGGAATCTCCAAAATCTAAGTCAGTAAATTGGGACTCAAATTCAATTTCTTGAGTTAGGCCAGCTTTCAGATTCAAGATAGAATTCCTCATCTGACTTTCACCCTAAACATCAACATCAAAAGTCCTGAAATCTTTGTTTGGTAGCCAATTCCACTTTTGTTTAATCAGAACACATTTTTCATAATTTCTCATATATAAATGCCACTGTCTTCAACCTCATCATTGTTTATGATGAATTTGGAGAACTGAAAGTTGCCAAAGTAGTCCATGCCTTCCAGCACCTAGATAAATTTCTCCAAAGCCCCCATGACTTTTATTTTACAATTTCTTCAAGCTTCCAAAGGACTTGCTTTATGTTAGGCCTAAGTGAAGGTGAAGGGGAACAACAAGCCATAGCTAATTGGAAAAACTTGAGAACGCATTCTTCTGTAACCAGAGTTTCATCATCTCTGCTGTTGCTGAGAAGAATGGCTGGATGGTACAAGTCAGCAATTCTATGTCCAAGCATGGCATTCCGCATGAAATTCGGCAAATAGAAATCCTCATCTGGAGTTGGGTGCTCATTGATAGGTTCCTTTCCAGAAAGTAATTCCAGAATGATCACACCAAGGCTGTAGATATCAGTCTCTTTGCTAGCATCCTTCATTTTGATAAGCTCAGGTGCCTTATAACCCTGAGCAGCTGAAGCTTCAAGCATTTCTTGGCCAGTAGTAGGATTCAACAGAAGATGCAGGCCGAAATCTGAGATGTATGGTTGGTAGTTGCGGTCCAAAAGAATGTTTTTAGACTTGAGGTTCCCATGGATAACAGGCTTCTGCTCTCCTGTGTGAAGATACTCTAATCCTTTGGCTATACCAAGGGATATTCTGTATATGGTAGCCCATTTGTAACACTCGCCATTTCCATCTAGTAATTGAACAATGTTAATCAATAGATAACACTTAAAATTCAAAATAAAGCCATTACCAAAAGAAAAAAAAAGAATTACAAATGTATATGGAAGAGAAACCGAAAATAGCAGGCATTGAAGATCAACAGGTACAAGGAAATTCAGGTATATTAATATATAACCTAGCTATTTGAATCATCAGCCCTTCTTGATGCAGATTTCATTTTATATTTTTTGTTCAACTAAAATGAAAGTGCATTGTTATTTGATTGCAGATATTCTGATCAGACAAGAACATGGAAGCAGATTTGAGACACATGAACCGAAAAAGGAATACCACCAACGACAGTACGACATCCATATCATACTGACCAAAGAGTAAAGTAATCATAATTTAGTACTAATCTTGGCCTGGAAAATAAAAAAGAAAGAAAGATTAGTATTCAGCCTTCTGTGCCATTAGATAAGAATAGTCTATTTGGGTATTCAGATCAAGTCATCAAACAAATAATAGGTACTGGGAAACTGAGATCGCTTAACTACTAAGTAGTTAGATTAACTTCAAAAAAAAAAAAAAAACTTGATGATGTTTTAACATTAGTACTTCCTTAACCCCCACAATACAAATTAAGTGAATGATTTTGCAATTTATTGGAGATCAAGAAGTGTTGCCACGCCTTGAAATCCATATCATTGATGAAATCAAGATAGAACATCAATAAGCTTTTACAGAGAAATTTCCAGGGAAATAAAAAATAACAGAATTCAAAGAAGAAAACAAGAGGCAAGAGATTCACCTCTTATGAACTGAGTAAGATTTCCACGGCTATAGAAAGGATGAACAAGAAGCTTCTCGCCCCTTGGCCCAGTGTAAAATCCCAGAAGAGGGACCAAATTGGGGTGCCTTATCCCTCCAAGCAACTGAACCATTGCATCCAATTCTTCAGCTCTTGTAGTGCACACTGGTCTCAAGAACCTCAGCAGCCTCACCGCGTTGCTCCGCGGCAACAAGGCCTTATACAGCGTTCCATAATTGGACTTCCCAATCACTTCCCCAGGAGCATCCAATATGTCACATATTGTGAGGTTTTCCCCACCTTGGAAGATGATCAAGTCCTCTTTCTGCACCATGTCTCCATTTTTGTGTTCTGAGCTTTCTATGTCCTGCATCTCATGGTTCCTCATTCTCTCGCGGTAAAAGAAGACATAAAGCACAAGAATCACAAAAAATGCAGCTGAAGTTAGGCCAAGAACAAATATCAGCATGTGGGTGATTTTCATTCTCTGAAAATTTTGATCCGCTTGTATCAGAGTGGCAAGCGGACTCAATCACACATAAAAAAAAAAAAAGCACTGGAATTGAGATAATGGGGATAAAACAAAATGGAAATCGGGATCTGGGTATTATGAGAGAGAACGAAAGGAGATCATTTTGATGGAAAATTGCTTGACTTTCCCGGAAAATAATATCCCCATGGGGATATACGACAAAGAGAAGAGTATGTAAGAAAACTTTGTGGTGTAGAAGAATCCAAGCTGCTGGAAAATTATCTGGGGTGGCAAAAAGTTTCAATTATTGGAGCAGAAATGGTGCAAGGAGTGAGGAAAGAGAGGCCATGAAGGTTTTCTTGGTGGGAACGGTGGAAGAGCACAGGCGCTGGCCTCCATGAATGCAGTGCTAAAGACAGATCTGGAGGCATGTGCGGTTCTCCATCTAGTTTTGACTGATGTGTCTCTGAGCTGCTGCCATGTGAAAGCGAAATTACTCATTTGCCATCAAAGGGATATTTTTTATTATTATTATTATTATTTTTAATTTTTTTTATCTTTTTGCTGTGTGTGATTTGGAATTTTGTGCATGATGCAAATCGAAGTTAATTGCAGTGTTTGCAGGGTTTACGAGGCCAAAACAAAAGTTAAGTTTAGGATTTTTCCTTATTTTTTCTTTTTTGCTTTTTGATGTAATTTTGACTTCCACGTTTGCCCACTTATTAATGGCATGATGACACAATTTTAGTCAATTTTTTTCTCAATTGCTGTAGGGTGGAGTTAGAAATTAGAAGATTCTTTTTTAGGAGATAAAAAGAGAAAGGATATTTTATATGAAATAATTATATATATTTTTAATAATTTTTTAAATTATTAAGTGAAATAAATATTAAATATTTTTTTATATTTTTAATATATTAAATATCTTTATTTTTTATTTAATATTTATCATATAAAATATTATAAAAATTATTAATATAAAATTTTAAGAGAATATAATAAAATTTATTTTATATAAAGGCTCAAGTTTAAAAATATATATTTTTTTAAAAAAAGATAAGGCTAATAAAATTCTTGCACAAGATTCCAAAATTTTAGCCTTTAAATTTTAATAATAATATTATTATTATTATATATAATTATTATATTTATTCATACAAAATTAAGACTTTTAATTTTTTTAATTTAATATTAATAATTATGGATGAGAATGTTGATAATTAAACAACAAAGTCTCTTAAAAATATTTTTAAATTAATTATTTTTTATACATATATAATAGACCAAGTTATTTTTTCACAATTCAAAATATATGACAATATTTTTGATTTTCTTATTTAGTGGTGAAAAATTGAGATTAATTAAATAATAAAAATTTAAAAAAAATTACATTAACCTTGAATATTCTTTAAAATATAATAATTATTTTAATTTTATTAATTTAGAATTTATTTTTAAAAAAAAGTATTATAAAAAATTATACAAATAAAATATAATACTTCCAATTAATATATTCAATTACATAACAAGACCTAATTCTTTTTTAAATTTATATATTACTTATATAATAATGTTAACGATTCCTATAATTATTGTTTTAGCTTAAAGAATTTTTTTTAAAATAAAAATTAATAAAATTTTACTTAAAATTAATAATGTTTTAAGAAAAATTAAATGAATTAATTATATTTCAATTAAAAAATGTTAAAAATTTGATTATAAAAATTTAATTAATAATTTTGTATATCAAAATATTAAAAAAAATAAATTTTAAATAAAAACTTGTATTAATTTTAATAAATAAATTAAAAGTCTCGTATTAAAATTTGATTTGTTACCCTCGTGGGATGACTTGTCACCCCGTCAAGTTATACTCCTCTCCTCCCTGGATTGCTATGGTCCATCATGCATATTAGAATATTTTAAAGTACCTAAGTATAAAACCATATTTACTCGTAGGCTTTTGCTTACGTGTGAAATGATATTACTGAAAAAAATGTGTAAAGAAAAACTTATGTGATTAAAATTAAATAATTAAAAAAATTAGACTAAAGAAATAATTAATACAACCTAACACCTGTACTAAAATTTTGCAATTCCTCACACCAAATAAAAAAACATAAGGAAAAAGATGCCTTATATGTAATACAATTATCTCCTAACTACTGTAAATTACTGGTTATATTTTCTAATTTTGACGTGTGTGGTTATATTAGTAATTAAACTTTTGGTATTTATTTACCAAAAAAATTTTGACATCGTAAAATTTTGAACATAGTTATAAACTAAACCATCATATCTTTATTATTGTTAATTCTTTTTTTTTTTTCTGTTGAATTATTCAGAATGTTTTACATTCTGGATAGCAATAACTTTTTATGGTACAATTTTGATTACTGAGTAGCAATAATCTATTTTACTTTTCGGTAAAATTAGTCATGAGAGTTTTTGTACAATTTACCTAAAAACATTTGTTCCTACCTGTTAACCAAGATTGGACTAATTCACAAGACTGACTTACGTTTATTCAAAAATTTTGAATTTGATTTCTATTAAAGATTCTTAACTGTAGGTAATTTATAAATATTACTATAAATATTTACTGATGCTTGTGATATGTTTTAATCTTAAAATGTGATACTGCTTTTCTTTTATTTATTTTGTTTAGTTCATTTCTGATCTTTTTTGGTCACACATATTTATATATCACTTTAATAAGTGATATTTTTAACTATAAAATTATCGTTAGTAGTGAGAATGAGAAATCAAATTAAATACCTGTTTTATTAAAATAAATAAATCTTGATACCTAATTGTATGCTTTTGTTCTCCAATTTACTTGTTTAATAATGATTAAAGAATTAAGAAAATTTAAAGAAAAATCCTACCAACACATAAAATTAGGATTAGTATAAAGAAACCCCAGAATCCTAAAAAATATTATATCTACTTCCAATCAGTAGATTCTACTAATAAAATAAAATGTAATGTTAATAATTATTGATTAAAAAGTTAATGATTTTTTATTTTAATATAATACAAACACATAAATATCAAACTATTAATTTATTAAAACTCACTCTTTTGTTTTTCTCAAGAGTAATTACCACTTACTTTTTATTCTCTATAATTTAAAGACTTCAAATTATAAAAAACTAAAGTCTTCCTTATGTCTGAAGATAAATGCCTGAATTCTGAAATGTAATAAATTACACCATTCCATCTCAATATTATTGGTAGACTTCCTTTGCTCCATTTGTCCTCAATTTTCTTGCTTATCTCTTAAACTATGCATATCTCTTTTACCTTCTTTTTTTTATAAATGAATTTCTTAAGTATGAGCTCTCCTTCTGTACCCTGCACCAAAAGTTCTTTTCAGATCTCAATTTGAACCTATTTTTAATTTTTAAATAAATTAATATATGTTTTGATCCCTCAAAAGTTGAATTTACATATCTCAATTGGGCATTTGCATAATACTGTATAAATTTATAAAATGTTAGTATAACAAAAGTTTTAAGAATAAGAATTATGGTTCGATTCGTGATAATTACATATCATAAGAAGGATTATGTTATTATTATTCTTAACTCATTAAGCCTATACAACAATTGAAATGAGTTGAATATTGTAAGAATACTCTTAATTTATAAAAAAAAATTATTATACTATATATAATAAGGAAAAGGTACATCATTAATCCGTTTGTGTATAAATAACTTTTATAATAAAATAATGTGGGTTTTAGAATGATTATGCACCACATGCGGGACCAAATCACATGGAATAATTCCTCTTATACAAGATTTATTAAAGACGTTAGACAATTGATGAGACTATGATTCGCAACACAATAATTGCACTACATATGAAGATTTCTGAAGTATATATCCCCAGTTGATCAAGAATGTTCCATATATAATATTGGTTGTTTTTCTTCTCGTGAGCATGTTATCTTCCAATTAATTCCACAAATCACATGTCAATCCAATTCAGTAATGTTGAGTGATTTTTGCTTTCTTACAATGTCTAATTTCGTTCAAGGTACAAAATGCTTCTCTTTAAAAAGTGATTTTCAACAAGATTCAAATGCTTAAAATGCAATGCACATCAAATAAATAGTTTATTGTTTAAAAAAAAAATACAAAAGCTGCTCTCATTTTTTATCTTAACACAGCAATAAAAAAAATTATTGTCTAAACTTAGTTCATGTAGTTACTTGTGATTTTCCGTAAGTTTGGTGTTTCCTTAAGATGGATAAAAAATTTATGAATAGTTTTTCATATAATTTTTTGAAAATATTTTCTTTTTAACTTTCGGGAGACACCAAATTGACGCTACATTACAATATTCAAACCAGTCAATGAGTTTGACTGTGTCATGTAAAAAAAAGTTAATATTTAACTCTAATAAATAATTTATACAATAAGTAATAATGATATGGATCTTAAATGTTAAAATATATTTATTGTTTCAAATATTTGATAGGTCATGATTTAAAATTCCTAAAGAGAAAAAGTCCATGAGTCAGAATTTTTAATTGGTCTTCTAAAATTATTCTTTCTTCCTATCTTTTTATTTATTATTTATTTAACAATATTTTTTCTCATTTATTAATTTTCTAATTTTATTGTTAATTTTTTTATACTTATTATTCTCATTTTTTTTTTTTAAATTTTTCCCGTGCAAAGCATAGGTAATCTTACTGGTAGTAAAAGAGGAGAAAGCTAAAACACAACAACAAAAACAACTACTACATGTATGGCTGCTGTGGCCAACCAGACCAGAAAACAAATCAGTTGCAACACACAGGATTTTGTCTACTTATATATCAATATACAGTAGGACTAGTTCTTATTCTAAGTTCAAGGGTCACCAAATTTTCCACTTTTTCCACTTTTTCCACTTTTCTTTCGTTATTTTAGCTTTTATAGTTTCTCCTACTTTCTTTTCTTCGTTGCTTTTCCCTTTTATCTCTTTACTCCCTGTCCCAAATCATCCTTTCACGAAGATTGCGTTCCACCTAGTTGGCTACCCAATATCTTTTTCTTTTAATGAATTAAAAATATTCTCATAGAGTTCAACCCATTTAAATTATTATATAAATATAATTTTTTTGAGTCAAGAGTGATAATGGTATAGTCAAACCCATGAAATGCGATGTCCAGCATTTGAATCACAGTTTTAATATGTAACGATGTAACTCACTTTCACTATACTAATGTCTATAGGTTGGCCACCCCAATATCTAGCTTTCTCCTATGTATTACATTTCATTTCAGTAGAGGACCACGCTATTCAGCCATAGCACACTTTTCTCCATTGTCACACTAATATTCTCAGTCCTTGTCTTCTTTTCATTTGAGTTGTACATTTCAAAGTTGGTCCCTAAATAAACTCGTCCTTGAATAGCGAAAAAGTGGCTTCACATACTGGTTTCAGCTGAGTCATAAATCAACTATTAAAGTCGAAGCATCTTTTGAACAATTATTTGTTACTCATCTTCACTAGGTTGATAGGTTCTAAGATTTCCTTTCAGATTAATTTCCTTTACTTTTGCTTTCTTTTTAGAGGCTTCTGTGCTCTTTCTTCTCTGAGAAATTTCACAAATTTTAGGCCATACTTAAAATTTACATTTTTAAACAATCAATAATATCCAGTGTACTTCATGTGATTAAGTGAGAGATTATTCACTAAACCATAAGGCCAAGTTTTGTACACTATATAAGAATTGGATAGTATAACATAATCAATACTATATAACCTTATATGTTGCTTGGATAAAACACTAGAGAGCATAAGTTATCCGGTTAAAAATAATTTTATACATAATTGACCATATAACTCTATATAAGAATTATTATAGTTGAGTACATCAATTTGTAACCAACCACATAAGGCTTTGGGTTCATGACTATTTTTTCAAGAGAAATCGTGTAGTTGGCTACACAAGCTTGTAGTCAACTATATATTCAAAGAGCCCTTGTAGTCGACTAGATGGTCATGTGGTCCACTAATGCATAATCAAAAATGCATGGTAGGCTAGTGTTATATAATCTAGCATGTTATATGGCACCCCACCAAACACCATATTGTATAAAAATCTTATACAATTCACCATTATCCTATCCATACTTATCCTTTGTGGCATATGAAACCTAGCCTAACGGAACTTGAAATGGATAATTAACTTTGATCCATGGGTCTCTAACGAAGTTTGATCTATTATAACTCCTTAATTATATGCATTTTTTATTTCTTTTGTGTGGTCACGAAGGTCACACTAAGTAAAACAAAGAAAAGAAAAAAAAATCCAACATCCATTTGTTTTTGGTTTTGTTTTCTTTCAGATGTATCTTTGCATGTGTCTTATGAGACTGTAATATGCTTTGGTCACCAGCGAACAATGCAGATGTTATGTTTTAGTGCACTTAGGTTTTACCCATGTGCAAGAAACCCTTGAGTCTCCCTAAGGAACGGTTACTTATTATTAAGGAGTCTAGCTAGTCCTCACAAGGTCTTAACTCAGTCGCAAAGAGAACTACTACATTGGTTCCTTAACAAGACTCTTTAAAACATTTACAATTCTTGATAATTCTTGGGTAAATTTCATTTTGTTACTCTAATAACAAAAGGTTAATTTTTTGCTCAAATTTTTTGAAGCCATCCATTTATAATTCTATGGGTTAAAATTGTTATGTATAAACATTGACCATTGTTTTGAGATTTGTTGGTGGAGAACTAGCCATATATGCATGCTTCCAGTTTGGTTCTCATCTATTAAGTGTACTTAAGTTGGGTTTATTGTGAATTGAGCTGGTTCTATTATGATGGTATATAGCATAAAAATCGGGGATATTTCTCCAAATCTGCTTATGGGTTTTTGATTTCGTGATGACGAGTGTGATTGTTTGATGAAACTTTATATATATATATATATATATATATATATATGTGGGGTTTTATTTATCTCAATCTACTTTTGGGTTTTTGATTTCATGGTCACTGATTATTTGATGAGACTTTGTATACGGTTTTCAACTTCAATTCCTGTGTTTGTTTGTTTAATTTTTGAATAGATATCCAATTATCTTCATTTCTTTCCATTTTATCTCATATTTTTCCCCCTTGATAGTTGTACATTTAAGTTTATCTTTACTTTGGAATAAGCACTTTTGGAAATTTTCTTGATAAGGAATATTTTAGAAAAAATAATTTGTATACTTGGATTATGGAAAGTATGATTTATTGAGAAAAATTCTTTGACAAAGGCTGCAGCTGACAACAATAGACATTAATCTTGGTGCATCATGTTTTGATACCCTAACTAGTAGGAGTAGTGCTAGTCCAGTGTGTAAACCCAACGCGCTCAGTTTTGTTTAGGCTCTAGGTGAGTGGGCATATATTTATTTGGATTTGATAGATTGGTTTGGATTTGAAGCATCCTCTTTTGTTGACTTGGATAAATTTTGGATAATTAGATAATTTAGTTTGGAAGGTTTGATGTTTATATCGACGGATTCTCAATGTATTTGTTATACACTTGGACTTATTTTGTTACATTTAGAAAGTTATATTTATTTTGAGCTTCGTATACACCATTTATGTCTAAATTTGAGATAGTTTCTCATTGAGTCTCGTGACTTACTCTGTTACGCTAACATTTTTTAGATAACATTCTGGTTCTAGGTCCAGATTTTCCAGCTGTTTAGAAGCCTGCTATTGGATAGCTTGACATCTTGATCTTGTGGGCACCTCCTTGTATCATCTATCGTTGTGTTTAATAGGTTATGTTTTGTCTATGTATGAAATTTTGGATGTGCTCCATTTAACTACAGGCAGAATCTAATTTCCGTTGTGTTGATGTGAATACGAAAGAGTTTTACATATATATATATATACCCTATTCACATTGTGAAGATGCATTGCATGTTGAGAAACTATGTGCGTGTGGATGTATTGACTTAAGCAAGATATTGTATTTTTTGGACATCTAACTTTTAGAGAAAATTCTGCTGAATTTTAAGTAGAAGTTATATATTTGATCCGTTATGATTGTTAGTTTTATTATGCTTGTTAAGTTAGATAATCCATCCTATATGCCAGTCACGGCTCTCAATTTGGGTCATGACAGGAAATGTCCAAGGCTTGCTGGTGGTGTCAAGAGAATATATCTATTTTAATAGGCATTATTGGTTATAATAGGTATAATGGACAATTGTAACCACAAAATAAATTCAGGTTAGAGATGATATAATATATAGGTGGGTTCACATTAGTTAGGATGTGGATCCTTTGTCATTGTCCATAGGAACATGGTTTAAAACCATTATATTCAAGTTGTCATCCGTTGTACTTTAATAACTTATTACTTTCTTTCCCTACGCTGCCATTGTTTTGATTTCATACTAGATATAACTTTAACCAATTGCCCAAGTGTCACACCTACTCTTTGTCCCCTTCCTTCGAAGTAAACTTAGTATACTAAGGGTTAAGGACTAAGGAAAAATTATTCTATCATATTAAATTGTTCCCTTGATCATTACAGAGTTTGAATATATACAAATCAATCTAAGAAATAAATCTACTAAAATAAAGGTCAACAAGCAAGCACGTGATGCCTAGTACATAGCTTGATGCTGTCCACACTAGTGCATCATGTTCCTAACTTTTTCCTAAAAATTAATTTAGTTACACCCTAACAAATCTCTTGAAATTCTGTATGGTTAATACTAAAGTAGTTACTACTTATCATCCAAATATTATAAACTAAAGAGGTCATTTGGTGCCTCAAACAACCTCAATCAGTTTGCAACTTCCTTATCAGAACAGAATATATTATGCATAACAGTCCTCTGTTTTCGTGTCTCTGCTGGATGCTTGTAAGAAAGACAAAAATTCTGGATTTTCTACTGTATATTACTCCATTTCTTAGCTTTCAAATACAACAAGTCCCAAGTGATTTGAATTTTTGTAGCCAAAGATATGCAGCCATAACTGCAGGTCGTGAGACCCCTCAAAACTACTATGATTATGCAGAAAAGTAAGTGCAGAAGTTCACTCAGCATGTTTCTGTTCGGTTCTTGAGACTAGAACTAGATTTAATTATGTTTAATGCAACAGAATAACCATACCTATCATTTAGACCTAATTTCTTCCATGATACAGTCACACACACAAAACAGCCATGGTTTATTCCATAGTGCAGTAAGATTAATTCTGCAGAACAGAATATTAAGCTACTTATCTTGCCTTAAACCTTACTTGGCTCCTTGAAATTGAACTTAAATTTAGTCAGACTTGCTCTAGAAGAATAGTAAATAAAATTATGGTATAACTATGCTTATCTCTACTAGTATGACGAGTGAATCTTAGTATAATGGGTATTGCAAAGTGCACTATTGCAGAACCTGAAATCTAGTCTCGGTTGGATAAAGTAGCTCATTTCTTGGCAGAAAATTCTGGTCTAACTGTAAGTTTTGCAAGCTACACATTGAATGCATCTCTTGCAAATTATAAGCGCCAAAGAAAAACAATTTAACTGGACGAGTTACACTTTTTGCAGTCCTAGGTAAATTTCAAACCTGCTATGTATCTAAAACATGTTTCAATTTTGGAATGACAGTTAATGAGGCTTATGTATACGGATAAATCTATTTTGAGGTTAAAAGTAATGCCTAATAACTGGTTTGACAACATTGAATGTTGCTTACAAGTATGGGTAAGTGTGGGCATATTGCTGAGATGGAAATGTAGCTATTTTTATGCAGTTTTAACCTATCAAATGATCTTGTTTAGGTTTGAAAATTGAGTATATTGTACCTATATACGTGGTCTAGTGCCTTGCTAAGTTTCATGACAAGATTCTATGTATAACCATATCAACTGAACTAGAGAAATTACAAGTCATGTTTGGGACAGAATTGAAATTCTTGAGTGTTTCTCAGTTTGCTTGTTGTTTGTAGGATCAAAACTCCGAATTTGAGGCTAAAACTTTTATATAATGTACTCAGGACATAAGTTGATATATCTGTAGAATTTCATGGTAAACAAATGAGTGCAAGTAGGTTAATTATCTTGGGAAAGTTGCTGTTGCATATTTCAAAATTATGCAGAAATCTTAGAAAATGGCTACTATTTTTGAGTTACTAGAAGGACAAAATGAAATAGTTTAGGTTTGAATTTTCAGTATAATGTACATATGGGTGTAATGTGTTGGTGAGAAAAATCTGAGTGCAATCCAACTTTGGTGCTGAGTTAGATATTATTGAGACATATTAGTTGACAAAATTTGGGATGTGAGTGTGACAGCTTACTTTAAATACACCCTAGTAGCATTGGTCTAAGGAAATAAAGAACTTAACTTCATTTGAGTGTAGTTTAATGGCTTTGGTCTAGTTTAATAAAGAACTTAAGTATATATAGATTCTAAAAAATTTAGTCTAGAACTTCTATTCTAGTGATGCTTGCACACATAACTTTAGGCTCTCCCTACTCCCTAAGTGCTGCAAAACTCGGTTATATAGCAAAGTTGAATGGGAAATTCATTCTGCAGAACATTTCCCCATGAAATCATTGATTTCTAAACATCTCATCTACTTTGTTCTCTTTTTATTTATGCAGAGTTAAGAAAAGAAATGTACTCATACCTTCCTTAAGAAAAACCTTTCAAAGTAGTCATCTCCAATATTGCATTTGTAGCCATTGGCCACACATCCAAGGATCAGGGTTAGATGAAGCGGTGACCTATATAAAGATTTCTAAAGGCTCAAGTGGTGCACTTAGATATAATCAAAAAGAAAGAGAGAGGGGATCGTCGTTGCTGCCGAGTCTTGGAGGTTGTCAGCACCTAATTTTGTCCAAACCAAAAAATAAAAAAATAAAAAAATATATATTTCTTTTCTTCATAAAAATAAGAAAAATAAAAAAAAATCAAACTCAATCCTCATTTTTTTTTCTGTTGGCCCATTATTTAAATCAAACCCACTTGGCTCAATTAAATGAAACATGTGATAAAATTCTCAGCTTTTCAAATTCAAATCTCTTCCTTTAATCTTCTCTTTGCCAACAAAATCCCATCTTTCACTCACCCATTTATTGTTTTTTTAAATATTTTTTTATTCAATTCCATAATTTAAGCTGTGCATTTAGCACAGGACTTGATTTTTCTGGCTTATAAGTTGTGTTGAGGAGAGGCTAGAAAGAGAGGGGAGACAGAAGTGGGGGTTGGCGGGAAAAAACACAGAGAAGAGTGAGATTGATTTTGAGAGAGAAGAGATCTATCTATCTATTATATATATAAAAGAAATTAAATGGTTTGACTTTATCATGTGTCATTTTAACCATGCCATTTCACATTCCTGTTTTAACATTTGATTCTAATAAATAATACTTATGTAAAATGTGGATCTTGAATGTTGTAATACATTTATTATGATAGTTAAAAAGTCATAATTTTAAATCTTAAAAAGAAAAAAATCATCAAATCTTTTAGAATTCTTCTTTTCTTCCTTTTTTATTATTATTTTATTTCTTCTTTTTATGTAATAATATTTTTCTCTCACTTTTTAATTTTTATGAATTAAATTTAGAATTTCAATTTGTTTTTACCAATCTTAATTAATCAATAATTATTATTAAACTTTTTGAATAAAAAAAATACTAAATATTAAAAATACTGACAAATATTAAAATAAGTTTAAAATAAACAATGAATATATAATTTAAAATTATGTAAAATTAAAAAGGATAATGATTTATTAAACATCTCTTTTAAAATTATTATAAGTAATTTTTTGTTTTTAATTAAATATTGTATTATAATTTTTAAATAATATATCATTATTTTTTAGTTTTATTTTTTCTTTTAAAGTTTTTCCATACATCGCACATGTTACGCTAGTTTGGAGAAAAGAAGGAGTTGGGACTGAGAGAAGAGACTGAGGAGAAGAAAAGAACGCAGCATACCCCTTCAGCCGAAGGACTGCGGTATTTTACTCTGTTTGCACCATCACTTGTTTTATCTTTAGATTGTGTTTTTGTCCCGTGAGGCTGGTTTGCTCTCATATCTACTGTCATGGCCTTACTCCACATCATGATTATTTATATCTATAATCCCATTGATTTCCTCTCATGCTTGAATCTGAGTTCCATGCTCTTAATATGATTTGTGTAGTCCAATTCAATTAGCTTGGTTAGAATAGAAGGATGATGTTAGTTCACTGTCTTACATTGCTATTTAAGATGAAATGCTCATTCTATGTCTTATTGATGTGGTTAATTTAAGATGTACTCCTCAGATCTTCCATTGATTGAACTATCCCACTATGACTATTTAATTTTGTGTTACGGAACCCTCATGTAGATTTTTTTTTTAATGTCAATTTTTGTGGGATTATTAAAATTCACGAGAAGTTGTTTTTTTCTTTCTTTTTACTGTTACGTATATTTTCTTAGTTTCTATTATGATTTGGTTTTTGATGAACTTTGATAGCTTATTATGATTTATGTTCCTATTTTATTTTATTTTCTTTTAAACCATGTTTTTTCTTAGTTTATCTCCCGTTGATTGTCATCTACATTAGTCTTGGTTGTATCTTAAAAATAACATGCACGTGGTGGAAGCTTAAGGTTTGAGATCTCTTTACCTCAGGGCTGTTTTTATTTTATTCTAGTTTATAAGGAAAAAAAAAAGAAATGTTATTATGTGAGACATATTGATGATGCTTGAGTTAACTCATTCTTTTTTATTCCTAACTTTTAGATTGTAGTTCTCTTTGTTTTATAACCATTTCACGTTCTTTTATTTTAAATAACTTTTTATTATCATGACAATTACTTTTTTGTGTCATTATTTTTTGAGTTTTATTGTTAAAAAATATGTGTGCACCATTAAAAGATAATAATCGAACAAGCTTGTTTTGTAGTTTTGATGAGTGAGTTTTTCTAATATATTTTGAGATTTCTTCATGGTTAATCCATGATTCGATTATAGGAATTAATTTGCTAATAATCAACTAATCAATCAAACATTTTCAATTTTATTAATCATTATTTTTAATTTAAATAACTCTAATTTTTAATTAAAGTTCTTTAACCCACAATTATTTTTTAAATGAACTACGAGGCTTTGATTCTTCAATTAGGGATACGTAATCATTTCGGACAAATCAACCTTGTAATATTTTTCATTTAGTTTATTATTTGTTATTTTGTAAATATTTTAATTTTATTCATTGATAGTCTTTTTTATTTGATGCTATGAGGTAAAATAAATATTTAGAAGTTATTAATTTGCACAATTAACTTTAGGGTAACCGTTCTAAGAAATATGTATTAGGAGTACAGTAAGATTAAGTTTTCATCCTTCATTATACATAAATCAACTCCTGAATTGACTTTGTTTCGCAAATCAATATTAAATTTTTAAAAGAGTTTTGCCAATTATTTTTCTTACTCAAATAAAAATTGATAACGACTCCATAAAAATATTTTTTATATATTTTAGTTGTCTCTCTTGTCGCGGTGCCCTTTGAACATGTTATGATAGTTTGACGACTCCACTGGGATGGTTGGAGAGTCAAGCTCATTAAAGTTAGTTGTGCAAATGTTATAATTTCGATGATATATGTTTACCCCTTTTATTGTTTTTTTGTTTAATATTTTTTATTTCTTTTCTTTTTCTATTGTTTGCTTGTAAATAGTTTTTATTTATTTTCTTCCTTTTTCATAATCATTTCACATGTTTTGTGTGTATATATTTTGATATGTATATTTTGCTTGGTTGTTTTGCCATAGGGTAGACAACAAATGGTTTTTATATATATTTGTTTTGTTTGGTTTTTATTTTGTAGGGTATGGGTAGTTTTCTTTTCTTATGTTTTGTGCAAGTTTGTATGTTCACAGCACACAATATACTCATATACCTCACATACATTTTGGGCTCTATACCCAGGCCCTGTGCAAACCTGAGGATTAGGAAGGGCCTTAACATTGCCATTGAAGGAGGCTTAAGCTTCCCTGACATTTGTTGATTCTCCACCCAGATTGTAATTGGTATTATGGATTGGTCATATTGAGTGAGTAATCCTCCCTATGATTAAATTTATGAAACTAGATCCTTATCTTTTGATATGGGCAATCTGGGAACTATGACCTAGAAGTTTAGACCCATCCAGGAGAGCCATGTACTGATAGTGTAACACCCTACCTTAGAGGTATTGTGTCACATACTTTGTTGATAGTTGTTTCTAAAATTCCTTTAATAATTGCTTAACTTTGATAGATTGTTTAGGAAAACTAAATTAATCTAAGACCTTTCAAGGGATGTGCTTTCTTAACATAAAAAATTTCAAACCCCACAAATAAGATTACACATATAATTAAGGTTCATAACTTAACTTTACATACTTGATTTCTTGCTAGGGTTTCTCACATCATTTCTTCAGTTTTAAGTTCTAAATTTTAGCTTAATTTAAGTTCATTAAAACCTAATTAAAAAACCCTAATGTTGGTTTCTTTTTAAGGTAAAAAAATATAATTTTTCTGCCTATTCACCGCTTGGGCGCTAGGGTTTTACCGCCTGGGCGTCCTGAGTCTAGAAAAATAGTCCAATTTCAAACTAGCCACTGCTCAAGCACTCAACCCCACCACCTAAGCACCAATGCCACCATCCAGCTGTCCAAATTTTGCACTCAAGCATCTAGGACCCAGAATGTCACTGCCTAGGCGCCCAAAGGTTAGTGCCTAGGTGCCCAAGTGGCAGAAGATTGCCTCAATTTTTTTTTTCTTCTAGGTTATTGGTTGTTTAAGTTACTTGATTATATTTTCAACTAATATACTTTTACATAAGTTTAACTAGGTTTTGATGAGTTTATCTATCACTTAATCTTAAAACCATAATAGTTTGCTTTAAGAAGAAATCAATACAACAACTTAAGATTATAACAAACTTTTTCGTATTTCATGTCATACAAAAGTTAGGTGCTATATATAGTATCACCTAGAACTATTTTACAATCAAAAGTAGGGACTTAGTGATATTATACAAAGCCCTATATGGTGATACTTTCAAGTTACATTATATATGCAATATAACCTAGCTTAAATTACACCACCTCTTTGGTTATCAAAATAGGTGAGTCGTATGTCTTGTATGAAATGAACGGGGCCTACCCCTGCACATAAACTCAAATGACTTCTATTTCCACTACAATGGTGATGTACGACATCTTGAACTAATATGAAAACATTACAAACAAAGTGAGACAAATAATCTTAATAGGAAACATAAACATTTAAGTTTAAAAGCATGCAATATTTTTAGCTGTATTATATATAGAAAATGCTTCTTTTTTTCAACTTTCTCTTATTAAATGAGTTTCTTTCTTATGCTAGATTACCACTTCATTAATTCTTCATTTTTAAAACCTTACACCATGATTGAAACATAGGAATAGAACTCTTTCTGCTTGTAAGGGCGTCCCCTTCGCCATTACCACCTAAGTGGCCTTAATCATGTGGGATCACCTCTTTTAAGGATCATCCAAGTTTAAGTGAGATCACCCTCCATAAGGAGTATTTCTCAAAATCTAGATCACCTCTATAGGAGGATCATTTCTAATTAATTGGTAATATAACATAGCCTTCATTATCTTTATTCATCCATGATACAATTACAAGTTTAAAATAATCATTCAACATAAAAAGAGCATAAGTAGAGCATCCTCTCACTAGTTCATGAAGAAAATGAAGAACAAGTAGAAGAAGAAGTGAGGAATATCTCAAAATAACAATAAGAACACATAAAATAGATAAAATTTGAGAGAAGAGTTGATATTTCCTACTCTTGTTGAACTTAAAACTTCAAAGGTTTCGTCCTTCTAGTTCTTCACATGTTCACTCTCTCTTTCTCACTCTCAAGTGTTTCTCTCTTACTTTGGTGTGGTGTGTGTCTTGGAGAGCATGGGTTGAGGTATTTATAAGCTTTCTTGGGAGTGTATGGCCATGTACTTGGCTAGGAGAGTGACGTGATTGTTGCTTGGGGAAAGGGGGAGAATGTTTTTGATTAAGACCATATGGTTTTTGGTTTTTAATGTTTGCTTTCCACTTGGCTTACTAGGGTGACTCCATATAATTTCTTATCTTCAAATCCATCATTACCTAGTTGCTTTTAGTAACTTAGTTTAGTTTGGTTGTTTTCTAACTATATTCTCCTTTTCAACTGTTAGTTAACTTAGTTATTTTTTAACTTTTTCATTAGATTTCAACTAGATTCCTTGCTTTCTAATTAGGCTAAACATTCTTACATAGTATTATTTGCATGTTATCCTTGACTAAGCTTAACTTAGAAGACTAAAACTCTCTTCCTAGCTCTCCACATGAGCTTATCCTTTCTTCCATCATTATTTTATGTTTTGTTTACACTACTTTGTCTCTTATGCATGTGCTTTCTTAGATGCTTCTTCACTTGACTTTGCTTCTTCCTTTCCCACTCTCTTTCACGTGAATGGCCCCTTAGATGCTCTTTCACTTTACTTTGGGCCTATAGTTTTGGTCTTTGCTTAATTTTTTTTGGGTTTATGCTTTGGGTTGGGTTGTTATCTAAATTGGTCTAACTATGAGTTTTGAGTTATTCTTTTGGGCTAATTTAATTTATCAGCTAATACTTAAATTGGGCTAAGTTTTTTGGGTTATATTATTATTAGGGCCTAATTCTACTTATAGTTTTAATTGTCTAGAGTTTAGTTTTAAGGTTTTGGGCTTAACTTGCTAGGCTTCTTCAACTTAATTCACAAAACTTGGGTTTTGGGTTCTATGCCAAACGTGAACTAGGGTTTCTTGGTAGGCTTAGAGTCTATTCTAATTAAGTTTGAGTTTGTCTCTTTGTTCTAACTTATCTTGTATGACTTGGACTCTTTCTAAAATTCTAATGAGTGTCAAACAAACACAATCATATATAAGCATACAAAATTATTCATGATTTAAGCGATGTTACAGATTTAATGAACCTAGTGGCTACCTAAATTAGAGTCATGGTTTTTGGATATCTACCCATAGGATTTACCCTGCTAGGACAAAAGCGAGCATACGTTTTCCTTATCCCCTATACCTTTCATGTCATTCTTTCACTCTTTCATTTAAATAATGACACATGTTAGGCAAAAGCATAGTCTTCATCCTTGTTAGAAATAATAAAACATATAAAAAACATCTTTCATCCCTTTTTCAAAAAATAATTTTATAAACTTTGTGATTCTATTGTTTTTACTCTTTAATTTTAAATAATTGGTTGATGCATATTCTTTAGCTTTAAGATAGATTTTTCCAACCTAGGATTTGTTCTTATTAGGAAACATGGGGTCTAAGACTTCTCTTATTTTTCATTAACCTTTAGATTGATTTTCCATTAAAATGAATTAATTTGTTTCCTGATAAATTGAATTTCCTATTATTTTATTCTCTCTTCCTTTTTACCAGCCTTCATTTGATTTTAACATTTTTCATAAAAATTCCAAAAGATCATTCCATAATTTTGAATTTCCATGTGCATTTAATCATTTCTTTAAAATTATATCTTCACATTCTTTTATCATCTTAGTATTTTTTTAATTTGCCACTTAGAATTTCATTTTGCATTCACCTTTTCTTAAAAAAATATATAATAAAAAATAAAAAATAAAAATCAAATAAAAATGAATAAAAAATCAAAAAAGAAGAAAAGTTTTTAGCAAATTTTTTCGACCAGCATTTCCCAATACTAATTATTTTTCTAACTTGTCAAAAGTCACCATTGCACCACGTCGCAAATTTGTTCAAGTTCGTACACCAATCCAAACTCGTTCTCATTCTCATCATCAACCAAACCCTGAACCTTCAGTAATGGCTGGTCAGTCTGTTGGAACCTTAATGCCTCAATGGAAGAAAGGATGAGCAAATTATAGGGAAATATGGATCAAATCTTAATACTGTTGAAATCAATGTAGTTGAACATGGGCCCTGTTGGTCCTGTTGGATAATCAAGCCAGATCTTACCACCAAACCCTAATTTACCTATTTTGTCTCCAAACAATGATGTTGGAGCTCCTCCTTTTCAGCATATTGGTCAAACCGTTACTAATGATACACCCAATATTGTGTTTGTCACACCTCATACTACCCAAATGCGTCAAAAAAATTATCATGGTTAAGAAATGACTGGGTCAATAGCGCGAGTTAAAGAGCATCACAAAGATGAAGAGGATGCTGGAATGTTGAGTAAGATGGAATACTAGAAGAGAAGGTTAGGGCTATCCAAGGCATGAATTTGTATGAGAGGTTGGACATGCAGGATTTCTGTCTTTTCCCCGATATTGAGATACCTGCAAAGTTTACAGTTCTTAACTTTAAGAAGTTCGAAGGGAAAACTGATTTAATGATCCACTTAACCATGTACACACATAGCATAGCTGCTTACCATAGTAATGAGAAGTTGATAATTCATTGTTTTCAGCATAGCTTGGCAGGTGGAGCACTGACTTGGTTTATGCATCTTGATAAAAATTAACTGAATAGTTGGCGGAGTTTAGCCGAACAGTTTGTGAAGCAATATCAATTTGTGACCATATTGCACCTGACATATTTGAATTGCAAAGAATGAAGAAAAAAGAAGTAGAAGAGAATATGCCCAGGGTTAGACAGAAGGCCTCACAGGTTCAACCCCCATTGAGTGACACAGAAATTGTTAGACTCTTTGTGAGGACCCTAGACAGTTCATATTTTGAGAAACTATTGGGTTATGTCACTAATCACATTGCCAAAGTGGTCATAGTAGGTGAATAAGTGGAAGATGTTATAAGGGAAGGCAAGTTGAATGGGCCAGCTAGGCACCAGGATAAATTTATGAAGCCAGGCTTTGAAAAGAAGGACGATGAGGCTCATATGATAAGTACTGGAGGTTATCCTAGTACAAATAAACCACATCAACCTGTTTACCAAACTTTTTCGTATGCCATGTCACCTTTTTACCCTTCAAATTGCCCCGTTCTTTCTTCTTCAGTTTCATTGCAAGCTTCAAACCCTAATCATCATCCCATAAATAATTTGTTACTCCTAAATACTCCTTCAAACAACTTTGCCCAAACTTAACCTCCTATCTAGAATCAATTTGATAAGCTAAGAAAGGATAGACCAAAAATATATCCAATGCCATTAACATATTCTGAAATATATAATGTCTTATTAAAGGAAAACTGAGTTTACCCAGAAGTGTCAGATCCTATCCCAAATCCTATTCCAAAGTGGTATAACCCAAATGAAACCTGCAAGTATCACATGGGGGCACCAAGACACTCTATTGAGCGATGTTTGACATTCAAGCTTTGCATGCAAAAGCTAAGAAATGCAGGCAAGTTGGTTTTTGAGATGGAAGATGTAAAGCTCTTAGGTCCAAATGTTGAAACTAATCCACTGCCCAAATACACTAGTGTGGGTTGAATCAAGAATCTTGAGCATCGTGTGGAGAATTTTGCGGTTGATCTTTGTTTACTTTTACTATGTTGGTGTTTCTGTTTCTGACATTTAGTGGCTTGTATAAACTATGCTTCTATCTTGAGGGTATTTTGCTTTTAATAAAGTATGTTTTTATCTTTATTGTCTCATTCATTGGTAAGTTTTTACTTTGTGCCAAAAAAAAGTGAGAAAAAGAAATAGACAAGAGTGTGAAGGGACGAAAGTCTTCATGAGCTCAAAAAAAATTGAAGTTGTTAAAAGGTAGAATTGTCTCCTTCCAATCTTCAAATAATTTTGCCTCGAGATTAAATTTTTGAAAATATGCAATTATGATTTGAAATGAAGTTTGACCATGTTTCTTTAACCTAAAAATAAATTATTATCATTTGCTACCCTTGGATAAGGATCACCTTCACACTAGGGGCTAGCTTCAAAAAAGCTTGGCACATATAAAAAAACAAGAAGAAAAATTTGAAAGTGAAGAAAGTGCAAAAGTGATACGAAGGCCCAAGAAAAAAATTGACTTGAAGGTGAAATTTTTTTTAAAAAAAGTGATTGTTTCATAGTACATCACTAAAGCAATAGTCATTGCTCTTGAAAATGCAAACAGATTAAGCATGACATGTCACTATTGGTGAGTTAATGATCCTTGATCCTAATCAACCTTTAAATACTCATTTGAGCCTCTTATACCCTTCCTTTCGTATCCTTTAACTGTGGCAACATTACAAACTTTTAAATGTCCATCATGATCAAAATTGATTGCTTTTATTTTCAAAACTTTAATTTTGAGACAAAATGTTTTTGTTCATTTGAGTTTGAATTCGTTGTTTTTTGTGAAAAAAAAAAGAAAAAAGAAGGAAAAAAAGAAAAAAAAGAAAGAAAAAAGAAAGAAAGAAAGATACGAAAGAAAGAAAGAAAGTGAAAACAAAAAAAAAAAGAAACAGAATGAAGAAAAAAAGAAGAGAAGAAAAAGAAAAAAAAAAAAGAGAAGAATTCCTTGAGGAATGATACATTTGAAATACTTTCTTGATAGAAGTGAAAGTTCAGGCTATTCACTAAAAATTCAAAACAAGAAATAACAAATGTTAACAATGTTGGTTGTAGAGTGTCAAAAGGGCAGCAAATATCAAAGTTTTGAGTTGGGGGCTAATTTGAAAATATCCCAAATTGGAAGTAATTGAGAAGAATTTGAACCTTAATTTTTGAAGCCATGCTGGTGTATACTTGGGGGCTTGTCTCAAATGGATTGTTTCTCGTTTTTGTCTCTTCAAAGATTCCCTATCTTTGTTACTAGCTTCAGATTTATCCTCGAGCAAATAAATGTGATGTGACACATAGATGAATATGCTTTTGAAATTTCTCATGGGAAATATGGTTTCATATTAGTCTTTGATTTTGATTTGAGACCCTAAAAAAATTGAGAAAAATGTAGAATTTGAAATTTTGAAAATTAAAGATTAAAAATTGAAAAGAAAGTTAAAAAATTTGAGAAAAATTTAAAGAAAAGAATTTTGAATCTCAACAGTAATTGTGTTCTTTGATAGAAATTTCATGAAAGGCTTTTACTTTGTCTTAGTTTACTGGGCATTAAGTAGCCCAGTCTGCTTATTATGGGTTTTGATACCCGTTGATCTTTTTATGCTTATTTTGGGTTTTGAATACCTATTGATCTTTTTTATGCTTGTCCAGGGTCTTGAGTACCCATTGATCTTTTTTGCTTGTTTCGAGTCTTAAGTACCTGCTATCTTTTTTATGCTTGTTTCAGGTTTTAAGTAATCGTTGATCTTTTTACGGTTGTTATGGGTTTTGAATACCTGTAGATCTTTGATGTTTGTTCTGGGTCTTGAAGACCCATTGATATTTTTTGCTTGTTCTGGGTCTTGAGTACCCATTGATGTTTTATGTCTGTTCTGGGTCTTGAGTATCCTTTGATCTTTTTTTTACATGTTTTGGGTCTTCAGTACCCATTGATCTTTTTTGCTTATTTCGAGTCTTGAGTACCTATTGATCTTTTTTGTTTGTTCTGAGTCTTGAGTACCTATCATTTTTTTTTGCTTATTTTAGGTTTTGAGTATCCGTTGATCTTTTATGCTTGTTCTGGATTTTGAGTACCTGTTGATATTTTTATGCTATTTTTAGGTTTTGAATACCTATTGATCTTTCATTCCTTCCAGGTTTTGAATACCTATTGATCTTTCATCTTTATCTCGAGTTTTGAATACCCAAATTTCTATGTTTGTTTTAGATTTTGAATAGTTCTTGATGATTGATATGAGTGCGGTTTTGAATACCCAAATTTTTATGTTTGTTTTAGATTTTGAATACTTTTTGATGCATGATATGAGTGCAATATTATCACCTCAAAGTGCCAACAACATAATCTCCTTTTAGTTTCTTTTATTGAAGTCTCTCTTCAATTAATTAATTAATATTATCACCTCAAAATGCCAACACCTCATGGGTACAATAAACAGCATATGTTATCACCTCAAAGTGCCAACAACATAATCTCCTTTTAGTTTCTTTTATTAAACTCTCTCTTCAATTAATTAATTAATAATAATAGTAATATTATTATTATTATTATTATTATTATTATATAAGTGAGTTGATTGTATTTTATTTTTTTTTCAATGTTAAGAGTAATTTCCTTACATTAATTACATTGGTGTTAAATCAATGGATATTGGTTTGAGTGGAAGGGGTTTGGATTCCCTTAAGGATCGATCTTAGTGGTAGAAGTTCAATTTCGTATGGAACAAACATCATTAGAAGGGGTCCACGTTTCGGTGCCTTACAGTATTCCGAGAGATTAGTCTCTCATTCAGTAGGAGAATAGGAACCAAAAAAAGAATTACATTTAGAATTAACTAATTACATTTATTTTTTTTTATTAAGAACATTATCAATGCTTGATCATTTATATATAATATATATACAGTAAAATTATCAATTGCATAATTTTTAAAATTTTTATGTCTAATTGTTTATATATTAATTAATAACATTATCAATTATATTAATAACTTATCAGTTATATTCAAATTATTAGGACCATTTTAATTGTACAATTATTGAGATTTGTCAATATCTAATTATTTGTATATTAAGAACATTATCAATGTTTAATTATTTTTTTATTAATTAATAAAATTGTTATTTGCATACTTTTTAGGATTTTAAACATTTAATTATATGTTTACTCATTAATTAATAACATTATCCATTGCACAATTTTATGGATTTGCTTATCTTTAATTTAGGAAGTGACTTATTCACACTTAACATTCATATAGTTTAAAAATATCTCTTACACATATTATCATAAAACGTTGTCACATGACATCACGTCTTTTCAACATTTCATAAGTAGAATTTTTCTTTATATATTATATAAATGTATAGATATTCAATTATTATTTATTAGTTTATTAAAATTTATCATATTAAATTTTAATCAATTAGATTGCAATCATAATTATTATTTTAGTTTTGAAATTATAAACTTTTGATTTATTTTATTAGGTATTAAAGTCATTTTAATCACTGGAGATAATCCTCTAAGTAGGCTCTTAACTTGCCTCTTCGAGAACTTGAGCATACTATTTCCACCTTGACCACTAATGTTAGAGGAGCATATACCCTTGCTACCATTTTCTTTACTGGAGTCATTCTACTCACAAATTTTTCTTCTCACACTATATTATGCACTATCACATTTATTTATATTAATGTAAAGTTACTTTAATACACTGTTAGAAATTCATGCATTACCAATGAAAAATGCCATCGACAAAAAATATTGTGTGAAAAAATGCGGTAGGCAAAACACGTGTCAGTGACATTTCCTGATGGCAAAATTCAGCCGTCTGTATATTGTCGATGGAGTTTTCTACTATGAAAGAAAAAAAATCCATCGACAAAAGAAAAATCCATCGACAAAGGACATTGGGTGGAGAAAAGAAAGGCTTGTATCCAACAGCTTTTGCCAATCGTTTTTTTTTTTGGTTGCCAACGAAATAGGACGTCAACAATTAGCGAAGATAATTCTGTCGGTATGTCCATTGGCAACAATACCAGCATTAAATTAAGGAACTGTCGATAATTTGACGGCAAAATTCAGTGAAGGGAAATACCATCGGTAAGTCTGTTAGCAATAGAACCAGTATAATTCTAAATATCCATCGATAATTGTTTGGTTTTTTTTTTTGCAATTTAAATCCTAAAAAATGGTCTACCAAAGATTTTTATAATAAAAATCATAACTAATAATTTAAGAAATAAATTAATATATTATTAATTTAAATGTAACATATGTATTGAAAATAAAAATATAAAAATCAAATATTATCTAAAAAAAAAGTATACAATGTAAGTAAAAATAATGTCTATGGGGCATCTAAATCATCCCCAAATCATCACCAGTGAAATTACCAAGATCATAAGGAGGAGGTGGCGAGGATCATAGACAAGGACCTGATCTTAGAGTTGAGTTGTGGAACGGTGTCTCAGAGATGCTAGTTCTCTTGCTATCTAGGTTCTGAAAATCAGACTGAATTGGCCGGTCGAACTAGTTTAATTGGGAACCGGGTCATAAGCCGTTATGAATCTGTGATTCGAATTTGGGACAATATACTTCTTTGGGGTCAAAGCTACAACTACTTCAGACAGTATAAAGTGTATTATTATATATTTATCATAAACTAATGACATGATTTGAAAGGAAGGCCACTGCTCCAAAAAATTATTTTGACTTATTTAACAAATTATCATATATTAAGTATATACTTGTCATCATCTAAACATCAAAATTAAAAAATCTCACTCTATATTAAAAACAACTTCAGATTAATATTAAAAACTTCATTCATGAATAAGGAAAAAATAAAAATAAAATAAAATAAATTTTCATGAATAAGGATGATATAAATAGCAAATGAGTGATATATATATATATAATATATATATATATATATATATATATAAATTGTTAACTAGCATACATATTAAAATTTTAATATATATAAATATAAGTATACATTTAATTATATTCTGGTTCGACCACAGTTGAACTACGGTTGAATCATTGAACCTTGAATCAGTACCTCGACTGGTTCAGTGACTGGTTCGATTTTCAGAACCTTACTTGCTACAACATCTAAAATTTCTTGTTGAACTCAACCGTTGTAACAATAATAGTCCTTTGGATAATGGAACTATACATATAACCTTCATGGAACTATACCAACACAACAGAAGCTAAATGTTTTGTGTGGATAATGGAGCACATCTAGAATTCATAATGATTATCATGTCCTAACAAAGTTATGCTAGCAAAATGGATGCCCACACGAAACAAATGTTAGACTGATCAAAGGCAAACTCTTAGATAGCTGGAGAACTTGGGCCCGGTATAGCAGTATTATTTGAAAAGTGTGAGACCAACAGAGACTTAGTGAGGATAATATAAACTATAACAACTTAACAAGCATATGGACAAGCTTAAACATAAGGTTCTCAATATCTAAAGATCCCTACAACTTTCAAAGTGTAGAAAATCATGTTTTCAAAGTACATCAAGTAAGCATTAAACTTTTAAAACTAAATTCCAAGGGTTATCAGAAATCTCCATCTAAAAGTATTGTCATCAATAAACCAATATATAATAGTATCTCAGAGTAAACTTTTATCATTTACATAGTGGGAGGTTCCTAATCCAGAATCAGGTAAACAGAATCAAATCACAGATATCCATCCAACGTGCATATTACTTGAAGGACCACAAAATGCTCATCGGACACAAGGCCAGAATTGATTCAGTCATGTCAGCCAAACATGATGAGCTAGCATCACCCCTACTAGTTAGGATTTAGACTAAGGTGCACCAAGGCAAACGTTTACTTTTGTTAGCTATAGTATCTTGTCAAAGTTTCCTCCTAAGAAAACAATTCTTTTTCAGATCCAGATGTAATCAAAATCATATTCAAAATATTCAAACAGATCAGAGTGATCATTTTAGAGATGTCCATCAGATATCCAAAATCCAATATGCAAATCATTTTCCAAATACTCCTTATCGAGAAGAGTTTCAAGTGCCTGTCCCAATTTACTAAACATCAGAAGCACATGATAAATAAAATAAAATTTCAAGGTAATTCTCACAAATTGGTCAAATAAGCTTGGTAAAAAATTCATAATGACATGATAAAATAAGATTTTTAAGTTTTCATGAGTAGAACATTGGAAATAAGCATATAAGATAGATATTCACAATTGAAAAACAGGTTATAGAGTATATTATCTACTCATAATAGAAGCCAAACCAAAAGGGTTTAAGTCTACAATGTCGTAGCACCTCTAGAAGCAACAGAACAATCTTCCAAAGAGTTTAGGACTATAAGCAAGGTACTCATATCAAGAGTCAAAAGTTAGAACTATAGGATAACCAAATATAACTTCTATTTCAAAAATTCCAAATGAAACCTTAGGTTCTAACAGTAATAATGTCAAATCCAAATACCCATTGCGAAGTCTGACCAAATATACAAAATAAGAAGAGTTAGGAACTTTAGAATTACCCTCAGAAGCAAATAAAATGGAAAGAAGTGAGTGACTAGCTTGGGTCTCAACCAAACCGTAACTACTGCACCTAAAAATGCAACTTTGACACATAATCACGCAGGAGGGACAAGCCAACCATGTCAACAATGCAAAATTAGTGGGTTGGGGCGTGAAGAATAGGAGAACAAATGGGAGGGTAAGGTCGAAGGCTGTCGAAGGTTTTGGAGATAGTAAATGGCTATCAATCCTGCTAATGCTTTGTTGGTGGGCTTGGTTGAAATATCTATAGGCCAAGCTTATTTAGCAAGCCAACCCACCACTTATTTATTTATATTTTTTTAATGTCCTTATTTATTTTAGTCTTCCATTACTTTAATGTTCTCATTTATTTTACTGTCCTAAATAAGAAATATCCCCATTAAGATTTAAATAAAATATCAAAAAAATTAAAATCTTTAAGAATAAAAAGTCAAAACTTAGGTTTTAGTTCAAATGGGCTAAAGTTTTTCAAAATTTTATTAAAAATTATTCTTCAATTCTATAATATTTAAGGATCAATTATCAAGAATTTTGATTTCAAGAAAATACATATTTTATATATCCCTTTAGATAGGTATTTGAGTTGACAGAATATCATTGAAAATATTCAAACGACTTTAAATCAAGTTGGTATGTTGTGTTTAAATCAAGGAGCTCAAAGAACAAGGAAAATTGGCTTAACAAGGTTAATCCTAAATTCATGGTCACTTGAGAACAATCAAACACGACATTCACTGCCTATACAAAAACCAGGGTATTACACAAGGTCATTAATGTTGATTCCTCCACATTCTTTTGGTTTATAAACAATCTCCCACTTCACAAGATGCATTTTCTAGTATCACCACTATGGCCACAAATAAGATTCCTCTACAATTGTTCAATCTCATTAATGGTTCCTTTAGGCAGCTTAGTACTCATCTTGGAATACATTGGAATAACAGATTTTACTGAAGTAGCTAAGGTGACCCACCCGGCCAGATACAATATTAATTCTTCTTAGTAATGAATAACTATGCTTTTGAAGGTGAATTATCTTAAATTATTTTTTACCCTTTCTCAAGACCAAAAGAATTATTTTGATCAAATTAATCTCATTATCATGACCATTAACTCAATTAAAACCCGTTAAGCTCTTCGATAATTCATTGTTCCTCATAAGATTAATTATATCTCTAATTATTAATTCTTAATTTCAATTGATATAGTTTTGACATTTGGCTTTATCTTTTGATCTTTACTCAAATGTCTTAGATGGTGTTTACATGGGTATCAACATGCAACAAGCATTAAGAATACTAAAATTGAATCAGAAAGTAATAGTTTTCATTAACTAAGAAAATTAAAAACTAATAATAACATTTGTAGAAGGATTACATCTTTAATCCTAGATAAAGAGATCTAGCCTTTCATGGTTGAGAAATAACATATAAAGATCAAAGAATGATAGAAACACATGAATCAACCAAAAAGTGAAAATAAAAAGAAGTAGAAGTAGAAGAAGAATGATGAAATATTCTTCAAGTGTTCTTCAATGTCCAATCAAGTGTTTGAACTCCTTTTTTTTTTTTTTTCTAAAAGTGCCTTCAATTTTCAAAATCGATTCTCTCCTTTGTGTAAAGTTGTTATCCTTTTATGCTAGTATCTTTTGAGTCCTTTTGAACTTTGGAAATCCTAAATTTAAGTCCTATTGAGAGTTATTTGACTTATTTGGATAATTTTGCAATCCTTTAATTCTGGGTCTTCTTGCTTTTGGGCCAATATGAGCTTAATTAAACTCTATTTTTAGCTCAAAGTCCAAGATTTTTAAAATTATACCTCAAGATTCTAAAAGAAAACCATTAAAAAGATGGAGAAGATAAATACTAAAAATTCAAATAAAGCTAATCAAAATTAAATACAAATCCCAAATGATTTACACATAAAATGTGTGCAATTTTGCAACACATCAGATAGCTAAGTAGCTTTCCAACCTGAAAGCCTTTTCTTCACTTTGTCCAAAACATGTTGAAAGGTGTTCTTTTTAACAAGTCTATGAAAGAGGGGCACTCCAAGATAATAACCCAAGTTTGTAGTTTCAAAAAAGTTGAGAAACTGGATAATATTTTCCTTATCAACCTAATTAACATTCTTAGAAAGTAGATCTTAGTTTTGGTTTCATTAATCTTCTGTCCTGACATTTGGTAGAACAATTTGACATAGTTCATTGTGCACTAAATTTGCTTCAAAGTAGCTTTACCAAATAATAGAAAATCATCTGTATAAAGCAGATGCAAAATGAGAGAAGGGTAAATACCAATTTCAGTAGAATTTGGTTAATAAAGCTCCATCTCAATCTGTCATAAAACTTTTTTCCAAATCCACTTTTATGGCGAAGAAACCTTCCTTTCCCCTCAGTCTTCCCATTGTGTGAATTACCTCAATATTTTTGTTGACCATTTCCAAAGACCCTTTAATCCTTTGAGGGTGATTAATTAGTGGGTAGATTGCTACGGGGAGTCTTCAACCTTTAAGGATCCTTATCAGATACAGGTGAGGAAGTTTCTTAGAAGCCCTCTTTCATGGCAAGGTCAAGGTTAACACCAGTGGCTCTAATAATTCAATGTAGGGTTTTGCAAGGTATGGTGGTTTAATTATAAATGGAGAGGATGATTTGATTAAAGGGGTTACCCACAGACTTGCCTTTTGTTTTGGTTTTACAGCTAAGGTTTGGGGTGTTTGGCATGGTTTACACATAGACTAGGAGTTTGGTTCATGTGAAGTGATGCTGGAGCTTGATTGAAAAACTATGGTTCTAATGATTAATGGCAACTCCAATGGTAATCACAGCACTAGTAGAGTTATGAGGAGAATTAGACATATCCTTAATAAAGACTGAAATGTGGAAATAGGTCATTAGTTTCGTGAAGGGAACCAGATTGCTAGCTATCTAGCTAATCTCATTTTGATACAGGATCTAGAGCTAAAGATATAGGATGAACCTCTAAAGGAACTAAAGGGAACTCTTCTGCGGGACTCTTTGGGAGCTTTTGTTCCCAAAAACTTTTTTGTGTAGTTTGCTTTTAGTTTAACCTATTATTCACCAAAAAAGCAAATGAGTTAACCTAGTTTGGCTTACTTTGGCATCAACCCATGGTTAATTAACTGCTTACTTTGGCATCAACCCGAGGTCAGGCCAGTGCTTTGATAGTAAAGGCTTATAGCCTTGATTCACTACACCATGGGATCGATCTCGGATGGGGACGATCCCAACCCTCGCCCCCTTCCAAACATCCCCCGGACCAAAAAAAAAACTTTGGCATCAACCCATTGTTAGTTAACTGACTTTCGGCTATTATCTATGTCTTCAACACATTTTGTAAAATGAAAAGAAAGAAAAACACAAGTATTATAAAATGTTGAAGCCAAAAGGATAAAGTCATTCTTTGTATATTTGGGGTAGAGACTATCATTCTTAACCATAAAGCTCATCTTATTTATTATATACTCTAATATTATATATTAAATATCCTTTTCATTTTTCTAACAAACATATATGTCTGCATTTAGGTTGAAAATTGAGTGTATAATTTGTAAGTTTTAATAAGCTTATATACACTAATATTTTATTAAAAAAGATAGTTTATCATATTGAATTTGAATAAGTAGATTTAGGGTAAGATATATTTATACTACAATTTTAATATTAAACAAATTTCTTAGACATGAAAAGAATAAAAATAAAATAAATGTTCAAGATGACCTAATCATTAAGGATGATATAAGTAGTAATGTATATTTATATAATATATATGTATTTAACTCTTTTTCTACTTTGATTAAATCTTAAAACCTAAGTCCTAAACCTCTCCTTTTATTGATTCGATGCTAGTTCAATGTTCAAAATAACCAATAACAAAAACAGTTAAAATGCACAACAAAATGTGAAAAAATAAATAAATAAAACACAGAAGAAATTGTTGTCATTACGTTAAGCTTAATTGTCAATAGGGGTAGTTTGACAATTCTATAAACTGGTTTAGAATTGTTTAAGATAAACTATTCATGTAAATTCAAGTTAGACTAAACCTCCAATTTGATTCTCCAAAGATTATGTTGACATCATTTTGGTCTTCTAAAGAATATTGACATCAATTTAATCCTTGAATTTTGGAAGGCGACATCATTTTGGTCCTCCAAAAAAAAATTAATTTAGTCCCTCAATCATAAAAAAATGTAATCAATTTAGTTTCTCAATTATACAAAATTGACATCAATTTAGTCCCTAAATTATAGAAATTACATCAATTTAGTTCCGATCGTTACACAAAAGGATAATTTTGATGTCACCTTTCATAATTTAAGAACTAAATTGATGTCGACATTCTTTGGAAGACCAAAGTGATGTTGACACAACTTTTGGAGGATCAAATTTGGGGTTTACTCTTCAAGTTATTTTGGAACTAATTTTAATTTATTCTTAATTTGGTTAAAATTTGTCTTAAATCAGATTTAATATCAAATTTGAATCATAAGCAAATTCTAAAATTTGAATAAACTTTTAATTGAAATAATAAGAGAAAGTAAAAAGATAATATAAAAAAGGAAACAAGAATTTTGGAAAAAATACCATCCATTAATAAAAACTGAACACAATAAAACCAACTTTATAGTAGTTTTATTCTAAACTAGTTTTAACTTGAAAATAGAGTAGATAAGAATTAATTTTTCTAAATTTTGCTATTGACCAAACACTTAAAATTTTAAAACCTACCCCATTGTACCAAGTTATCTGATTTTTTGAGTTTGATAAACACCCCGATAGGGGCAGAAATAGGTTAGGTTAGATTTGGCTTTACTTAAATATGGTTGGTCTGTTTTCTAAAAAATTGGGTCTAAGCTTAACTTATTACTTGATATAGGATTTTTTTGTACTCTTGGCCTGACCTTGTTATGAAAACATAGAGCCTGGTATGACCTGCAAGTTTATTTTAAAGCCTACATTATCACATAAAACCTTCAAATGAACTAACAAGCCTAGGCTTTCAATGTCTAAAATAAGACTCTCCTTTTAAATATTATAATAGATTATTGGTGCTAACATAGCTATGATAGTTTAAGCTACATGAGTGTAGCAACCTGTGAAGACCCAAACTTATACCGGACTAGTGCATGAACAATTCCTTCTAACCCATTAAATTTATTACTATTCAATGGGCTATAGCCAAATTGCCTAGCACTTCTCAAATTTGGAGATTTTGACAAAATCATGGTGTGTCTCACATTTCCCAAAAAGCAACACTCTTCTGTCAATTCTATCTCATTAGCACAACTTAGAAAAGTTAAGCCCCTTAGCCTTCTCAAGTATGCCTTGACAGGTTCCCAAAAGTCATCGATGGGGAGTGAATTGATCAAGCCTCTCACAGCAGCGGAATTAGGAATTTTCATACCTTGAATTTTCAAAGTTTTTCTTAAATCATCCATATCATTAAGATGTTTGCACACACTAAATCGAGGATTCATTCTAGCATTCATATAGTCTCCAATACAAAACATCCTATAAACATGTTGAGCCAAGTTAAAACATACATTTTAATGGAATTATTGCATGTACAAATGAGACATTCATGATTGACACCTATTTCATAATTTAGAGCATGTTTTTCACATTTAAACATTGCCAAAATAAAGTCCAGACATACCCAATATTTATCAAATGAAAGATAAGAAAGAATACTTCATCATAGAAGAAACATAATTCAAAACAGTGTCTCATGTGCCCTTATGCTCCATTTAAATGATTCTAGCGAAAAAAATCACATCAATAGCAACGAAACAAGGCCTTACATGGCCTTCACTCTACAAGGGAGGTGCATGGGCCCCACACGCCACCTTGCAGGACTCCTTTGCCATTGAAAATGTAACATCCTCACCTAACTTAAGTTATAAAGTCCTAAATAGCCTAATGGTCATTTTAGTGTTTAATGTTATTTCTTACTCTATTTGATTATTATTATTATTTTTCTGTTGTTCTAATTAAAGAGAACACAGGAAATTACCAAGAGAAAATAAGAACTTTATTAAAATAGTCAGTGAAATAGTAAAAACTAAACAGTAGCAATTTGGATCTATGAGTGAAGACATTTTTGTCCAATGAAAATATAAAAACCCGTACTTAGCTAAATTGATCATATAATCCTCTAATTAACTTCTAATCACTTTTTAATTGGATTAAATGATAATTAACATAACCTAACCAATGGAAAAGTGACACTTATTAGGGGCCACATGTATAAGCATTCTATTAGACAAGAATTGGCCTTGACACTTTGAAGCATTTTAATTTGTTAGAAATAAGTAATCATGGCATGGTTCAAGTAACCAAACTAGGCACTATTCACTTCCTACAATCTTGTTCCATTTGAACTAGATCATCTTGAAAATGATAAGCCTAAGACCAAAGACTAAAACATTATTGGTTGGTGAATAATGATAAGGAACATAAACAAAAATTAACAAAACATCAAATACCTAGCCTATCCTAAGTGCATGGCCATAAGGGAAAAAGAAAAGAAGAAAAAGAAAAAAAAAAAGAAAGGAGAGGAGAAAAAGCATACCCATGGCCAAGGAGGAAGGAAAGAAGAAGAGAAGGTAAAGAAGAAAGAAAAAGGGAAAAACCTAGTCCATAGCAAAGTAGAAAGCTTGATTTCAAAAGGTAGGAATTTAAACTTAAGCTTTTCCTTCTTTAAATCTAGAGTTTCATGGTGGGTGCTATGGTAGTTGCTATTATTGAATCCATGGAATCTTGTTCTTTTTGAGTTCTAAGCTTGGATATGGATAGTTTATAATAAGATTAGCCAACTTTGTATTGATTTCAGGCATGATTTTGTTGTGGTTTGCTTACTTTCTCTATAATCCTTACTTATGGTTTGTATGGTGACTTCTTGTTTATGGCTTGAATCTTGTCAAGAAGGCATGGTTGTGAATTTCTTATGATATTTTGATGTTGTTCTATGATCATCTATAATTAAATAGCTTGGAAATGGTTTGTTCTTAGGTGTCGACGGCCATGTTAGATTGCAAGAGGAATTATGTGAGTTATTACATGGTTGTAAACTTCTTATGATGTTTTGATGTTAATCTATGTGAAACTATGATTAAATAGCTTGAAAATGGCTTGGCATGCTCCTACGTGTCCACGGCCATGTTGGGTTTTAAGAGGAGTTATGTGTGAATTATTTAAGTGTGAATGATATAACATCCCCATTTAAGAGAAAATAAATGTCTTTTAATTTTTTTAAAGTAGTTTTATGCATGTTAATAATTAAAATTAATAAATTAGTTATTATTTAAAATTAAATATATTATTTAATTACTAATATTCTATTTTAGTATTAAATAGAAAAGAACAATAAAAATTACTTAAGGATACTAAAAAATAGTTGAAATTCTTGAAAGAATCGTAAAAATGATACAGTGATAATTTGGTAATTATATGATTTTACTTGAGGGTATTTTTGTTCAGTAAACTATTTACACACAGAAAATTAGTTAAATTAATTTTATAAATTATTAATAATTTTTTAAGTATTTATAAAATTAAATAGAGAAAATTATCATATTTTAACTTAGTTTAAAAATTTTATATTTGACAAGATTTACATAAGTAAAAATATAATTGATATAAAATGACAAATAAATACTCAATTAAGTACCCAATTTTAATTAAATAGGATAAATAATTATTGTTGGGTTAGAGAGATTAAGTCTATTATTATTTAGTTTTTCCTATTTAACTTCCATCTAACTAATCTGGCTATAAACTAATTAAAAACCAAGAATTAGGATTTTTTTTTTAAATTTAGAAAGCTTGCTTAGCAAGCCAAAAGGAATGAAAAACTAATAAAAATAAAACAAAAATCCCCTCCAAGTCCCCAACCCAACCCCATGGCCAAGTAATATAAAAGGAAGAAAAAAAAAGAAAAGAAAAGGAAAGGAAGGGGAGAGAAGCGGGAGTCACAGCTGGGAGGGGAGAAAAGAGAAAGTGAAGGAAAAAAAAAAGAAAAGAAACAAGGAAAACAAGTCAAGAACTTTCCTGAGTAATAACTCAAAGAGGTAGGGAGCTCAAACCCAACTTTTTCTCTTTCAAACTATGGTTTTCATGGTAGTTATAACTCAAACTATGCTAATTTCTCTCTCTAGAAGTTTGAGAGTATTTATAGATGGTTTTGAGTGTGGTGAGCCATTCAGGTTAAGATTTTAACCCTAGATTTAAAGTGAAAACTCAAGATCTCCAAGTTGACATATATTAGAGCTCTTGTTTTAGAAATTGGTTAGGATGTGGTTTTGATGATTTTGTATAGTTAGGAGAACTTGATTGGATATTTTGGAGTTGTTGTGCCAGATGAAATATGGTGGAAATCACTTGGAGTTGCAAGTTTTAGTACCCCTAGCTCATGGCCACACTAGGGTTCTAGGGAGATGTTTTGTTGATTTTTATTATAATTTATGTAATCTTGTTGGAATTGTGATATATTTATTTTTATGAAGCATTTCTTGCTTGTTAGAATGAAATGTCATGTGTGGTTATGTGTGTTGGCCCACGGCCTTGTGTGGGGAATTTAGGAGTTTGGATGAGCAAGTGGTTTTGTTATGTTTCCCTTAGTAGCTAATGAAAGTTTGATGATTTTAGAATGTGATTTCATGATATGACGTTAAATTAAGAATAAATACCCTATATTGTTGATATTGTTTTCCATTAGGTTTTGATCATGTAAGAAATTCTAGTGAAAGTTATGTGATTTAGGTGCTAGATAGTCATTTCAAAAGTATTTTTATGAGGAAAGGAATAGGTGTTTTGTTAGAAATGTGGAGTTTAAGACTCTAGTGAATATTTCACAATGCCTTATGTTAGTAAATTTGAGATGTTGAGACCTTGAAAAGTTCTTTTCAATATGTTACATGCTCACTTTAATTAAAGAGAAAGAATAAGCAAAGCTTGGAATGTGATCTTCTAGAGAAAGAAAATGAATTTGAGATGATCCATAAGATTAGAAAAGAGATCTAATAAAATGTCATAAAAGAAGTCAATGAAAAGTCCTACATGTATTTAGGTCTATTTTATAAACAGACCCACCAGAGGTATAGATAGCAGAGTGGAATCCAACTGTGCACGTGGAATGGCCACTCTAGTTTGGAGGATGCCCTATGCCAAAAGAGAATTCTCAACCATTTAAAGCTTAGACCATGTAGGCAAAAAGGAAATTTAAAGGCGGTTAAGCCATAGTTTAAGTCTCGTGAACATGTAACATAGAGTAAAGTTTCAGGAAATGGTAAAGGTTGACTGTTATGCATATTTGAGATTATTGACTAACTATGGAACTATATTTTCTGTACTTGTTACAGCTGGAAATGCTATGGAAATTATGTTTTTTATATTTTTATGTATTGAGTACTTATTGAGAATTTATTTCTCACTTCTATAAACTGTGGTATTTCCAGAGCCTCCTGCAGCTGATTAAGGATGTAGATATACATCTCCTTATTCATCAACACTAGATGGATGTCCTCCTTTCAGGAGACCTAGTTTGTTTTGGTTACTAAAAGTAATAATTATCAGTAGATTAGGGGAATCAATATAGAGTGTAGTATAGTTGTGTAAAATATTTACTCTAGTTACCTTTTCCTGCCAGGCCAACTGAGGCCAATGGTTTCTTTTTTATGTACATATGTAGATAGGATGTAAGGTAGGTGAAAATGCCAACCTAGTCATCCTTTGAATGTATAGTAGTGTATAATTATGTATAGCTTAAAAATCTCATGTCTGTAAAATAGTGTATTTTTTATGATGTAAATGATGGGTATAGAATGTGGTTGTATGAAATGACACTAAACAATTTAGTTTGATATATCCTTTATAGCAGATAACACGTAATTGAGTATATTTACAGTTTAAGGTGGTATTTTTATTCTGTAAGTAATATTTTGCAACTCAGATTTAAATTCTGGAGTTTTCGATACATGGTTTATAATTTATTTCCTTAGAAAGAATTTAATATAAAAACGTGATCACTAGAATAATGTATTTAATTAATTTTAAAAAAAATTACTCACTTAATATTCATGTAATGTTATCTTTAATAAAATTAAACTAAATTTAATATTAAATTTAACTTAATTAAATCTAATAATAAATTTTAACACGTAACACATGCTTATTCTAGGTAGGGTGTTACAAGTAAGGTTTGTATGTTTTAGTGAAATCTTGATGCGTTTCAAGTGAAAATTTAAAAGAAAAACCATTATGTTTATAGATGCTATATTCGGCCATACTAGGGAGTTTGGTGTTGTTAATGGTCTTTCATATAGAATGTTATGTAAACCTAGCTTGAATGAGAAATTGAACTATTTGGAATAGTTGAATGCAAGTAAAACCAAAGAAGAATGCATGCTTGAATTTTGGCCTGAAATGATAGGTTAATGTCCATTCTTGAATTGGTAGGCATTAAGATGAAAGATTTCATTCTATTAAAAACTTGATATGTTTATATGTGTCTAGCAATTGAGAAGTGAAAATCATCATTTTTAAAGCTTAAATATGGATTTGGTTTAATGCATACGCTTTATGTAAAGTATAGCTCAAGCTGTGATTTTGAGATAGGTTATGAGTTTAGAGAATTGAATTTATTGGTGAATGCCAAATGGAAGCATTAAGTGCCTTGAAATCACATTTGTGTTAATTGTATGATCACAATAAGCAAAGTGAAAGAAATAGTGAAAAAGTTCGGATATGATCCTCAAGTAAAAAAAATGTGAAAAGGAAGTGATTCGGAAATATTAGAAAAGAAATGTTAAAGAAAATGCCATGGAAATGATCTTGAAGTTTGTAATCCATGAGAAGTTCTACATGTGTCTATGGTCCTCTTTGTGGATATGGTCTGCCAAGAGTGTGATAAGTTAAGTGGAATTCACGAGAAAGAGTAGAATGAACACTTATGTTTAGAGGACACCCTATATCAATGGAAAATTCTCACTTACGATAATAATGATAGTATTTATAATGATAGTATTTATGATATGGGATCATGTATGCATAGAAAGTTAAAAGGGGCTAAGCTCTATGTTATTAAACTTGTGAGCATGTAATTGATAGGAAGTTTTATTGTTTGGTTAGTTGTTATGAATTATTCATATTCTAATTATTGTTACTAACCATAAAACTATTTGCCTGTATGTTATACAGTTATAAGCACTATAATTTTCACTAATTGCTCTTATATCATTTCAATGCTTACTGAGAATTTCTAATTCTCATCCCTTTAAGTGTGGTATTTTCAAAGCCTCAAAAAACAACTTAAATATGAGTGAATGCAATGCTATATACATGTATGCGTAAATCCCGAAAATACTATTTATAGATTATGGTGTGACTTGTGTATGCTTATTCAATGTTAGATGAAATTTTGAAATGTATACATAAAGATAAACTGAAAAAAATGGCTTTAATAGTTTGAAATTTAATAGTTTTGTATAATAGTCATGTAATCAAAGTAAAAGGAAATTTTGAATTAAATAATATCATCACGTAATCGATAATTTAATTCTTTATATATATATATTTATATATATAATTTCACGAAATTAATTAATTATTTATTAATTATGAATTTTAATTTATTAGACATGAAATTAAGGATTTAGTTATTATGTATATTTATTTAATAGTCACGTAATTGACTAAATTTAGTCATTATTTAAATTCTATTAAATAAAAATATTAAGTTTATTTAATTTTGTTTATTAGTATTTATTTTTAGCACGTGACATTATACCTAAATATGTTTTTCATTAAAGAAAACATGTTTTTCATTAAAGAAGAACAACATTTGGGCTCAAAAAGAGAGGTGTGAGCTGCGCTTGTCATCTTCAAGAGTGGGATTTGTTAAAAAAATGGGTTTTCTTGAATTCGGAATTTTCAGAAAAACAAGTGTCGAACACCCAATTTCAAGAAGTTATATCTCACCCAATTCTTTCTCAAATTAAGCATATATATATGTATGGAAATCTTGTAACACCAACTTTCTAATGGTTCAAAAATCACAATCAAAATCCATATTTACAGAGAGATATATGCCTCGAAAGTGCTTGATATGATCATGTTCATCATGAAACAAAATTAGTCATATCTCACAAAACATGCAACCAATGATCACGAAATTTTAACAGTGTGTTTAGGCAAACATAAGGAGCATTTCCTATAAATTTCATCATCTAAAATGGTCCTGACAAAAAACTGCCATAAGAGGGATTTCGTGTTCTTATAACTCAAGCACATCATAGAAAAACTCATGAAAACCATTGAGGGGAAAGCATATAACAAGCTCTGATACCAATGTTGAATTTTAAACTAGTAGGGAAACAAGTACTAACCTCAAATTTATACCATCTGAATTTTTCGGATTCTCAAGACTTTCATAAATGTTATCCCACTTGTAACGGTTTGAGATCCAATTACATGAACTAGACCTAACTTTTCCACAGCAGATGCAATCTCACCAATATGAAGAACTCAAAACTCCTCTCACCTAGAATTGAAACTTGCTCTTTGTAAATTGTATGATGATATTTCTGTCATCTACCTTTTTAGATAAACAATCTCCTTTTTCTAAAAAATAACTTATTCCCACCAGGATAAGAGTCAGATCTTATCCCATCAATAATATTCCTTTAATTAATTCAAACTAATTTGAATTAATTATCTACAAGATCTAATCTTATAGGTATGGGCACAGTTTTAAAAATCAGACTGGACCGGCTGGTTCAACCGGTCGAACCGGGAACTGGTTCCCTCACTAGTTCGGGCAACTTTCCAGAACCGGTAGAGTCAAAAACCGGTGAACCGATTCTAAACCGGCTGAATCGGTCAACCCGGCACCAGTCTGTATGGCTGACGGTGGCATTCGACACCTGAATGGTAAAGTGGAGAACATGGCCAAATTGACGAGGGAGGAGAGAAGAGAGTTGATGTTGTTCACGTAGGCGGAGCCTGGCGTGAACTTCAGCTAAGAGCAACACCCTAAGATGAAAGAATCGGTGGAGGAAGCTGATGGGGTTGTTAATCTCTTTGCATCCTTCCAAGCAGCGGCGCGGTAGAAAATGGAAGACTGTAGCAAGCAGATATAGATTTATGATTTTTTTTCTTCACGCCAACCAATGTCCAACGCAAATAGGCAATAGCCCTCTTATTACTCTAAATTAGGAAAACGCCACTTCCTTTGTTCTCCCTATGAGTTGTCATCTTGTAATTTTACGTGCATAGAAGGGTTTACTTTACTATGTGAGGGACTATATTATATTATCAAGGACTGCCACATAAGGGAGCCGAATCATTACACATTCTTTCCTTTTGGGTTTGGTCTCATCCAATTGCATTTCCAATTTGCTTTTGCAAGGACCTAAAAGCAACAAATAAATTCCACAAAAAAAAAATGGAACAACTGTGAATTGTTTTGCATATATTATATTAATATTGTATTATTTATATGAATGTAATATTTTTTTATGATACCTATTTTTTTATGTTTTTAAATAATTTATTATTAATTTGTATTGTATTTTTATAATTTGTATTTATTTTATTAGTATATAAATAATTATATAATAAATATACTTATATTTATATATAATATAAATATATATTAATTATATTTCAGTTCGACCACGGTTCGATCACGGTTGAATCATTGAACCTTGAATCAGTACCTCGACTGGTTCAATGACCAGTTCAATTTTTAGAACCTTGGGTATGGGTTAGCCCATCATGAGTGCTCCATCTAATATGGATATTTGACCCATTTTGTTTAACATTTCTAAAAAAGAATCACTTGTTTTTTCTAAGAAAACTTGCAGCCAGTTTAGACAAAACTATTCAATTTATCTAGTTCAACTTGACTTTTGACCACTCAAAGCGGTCCAACTACAAATTTGATTATCATAGTTCAAACAACACTATTTATACCATTATAAATTATTATATTCAATAATTTTCAAACCTCCGAAACATATACACTGTATTTAGAATCATTAAAGAATTGATTTAGTCTGATTTGAATTAATTTGATTTAAGAATTAATATAAAATATATGATTTAAATTGATTTGTAAATCAATTTTTTATTTAAAATACATTAACAATAACTTAAATTTATTTTTTTAATATTTTTATTTTATCTCTTACACTAATAACAATCCTGGCATCCTTTTTATCTTGAATTTGGCAGGAAGAAATTTATACCATTGGATTGTGTCAAGTTTTATCTGATTGCCATTGGATCTTTTACCAAAAATCTGACCGTCCATAGCGATTTACCACTTGATGATTTGTTATCCCTCTTTACTGAACCTGATTGTCCTTTGTCTGAAGCAAAACAATCTCTTTTCTCCCTCTTTGAGAAGGTGCTGCGTTTGTGTTTTTTTAATCTTGAAAATGGGTTTGATTTTTTTTTGCTTTGTTAGTTTTTCTGATGATGAAATGTTGCATCTACTGTTCTCTTTTTTTTTTTGGGATTTCGTTTTTTGTTTTTTGTTTTCCTGAAAATGGCTTTCTTTTCCATTGCTTCCTTGATCCATATAATTTTTCTTTTAGTTTCTGCTATGTTGAAATGTTGCAATGTTCTTTTCTATTTCTAGGTTTTTTATGTTGTTTTTGGTTGTGCATGTGTTTCATTGATCTTCCTTATGTGATTGTTTATTTTTAAGAAAAAGTTATCAGCTTTGTCTTCAAATTACATTTTGTTTCAAAAATGAAAAGAAGCATCTTTGCTAGAAATTTGACACTGTTTTGAGTTTGCACTGTCATTTCACCTAATTGGGTCATTTTGATAATTTTAATTCCTTTTTTTTTCCGTAAGTGTAAAGCTTCAATTGGTGTAATGTTGGTATGCATTGGCCCTTACACCGAGTTATTGTTGGGCAATTGTATTCTTAAGCTAAGTTATAGCTTCCAGGTCCTGATTTTGCTAAAGTTACTGCATTTGGGTATGTTATTTGCTGCAATTTTGTCTCTACTTTTACTTACATTTCATGTGTATCATTATTAATTTGTCTCTCTTAGTTGTGCTACTTCATTCAGTTCAAATCGTTCCCCTCTGTTGTGGCAAAGAAGCTGGGCTGGGTATGGTCTTGATCCTCTCTTTCAATTCTTTTATTGTTTATTTTTTATTTTTCTCCTTTACTCGGCTAATAGATATGATGGATAACGTAGATATGCGTAAAGTAATCTCATGAGTCAGCAACAATGAGACTTGAGAGATTAGAGGATTTCAAAATTTAGAGGATATTTAAAGTTCTGTTTTTTTTGTACAACATATTAATGCAAAGTTTGAACTTAAATTTTAGTGGTGAGGGTGAATTTATCCTATGATTTTATTAACTATCTGAGTAGTTGAGACTTGAGAGATTGGAGAGGTCTTTTATGTTTTTCTTTAAAAAAGGATGTACTATTTTAATCTGAGATGTGTCAAGCGATTTTTTTTTTTTTTTGTGGGGGAGGTGGTTTTGTGGACATTTGGTTTGGTGTTAGCATTAGCATTAGCATTGTTTATGAATCTGTGTTACAATTATCTGTACATTCAGCCTCTCTTTGCAGAAACGTTAGTATCTCAAACATGATTATTATCCATTCTATATATCCATAATTCCTCACCCCCCCCCCCCCTTTTTTGTTGAAACCTTACCTTCTGTGTTTTTTTTTTTTTTTTTGCTTTTATAATTATTTGTTGAAACCAGATCTTTCCTTGCTTTTAATGAAATGAAAGAATAAGCAATAGCTATGATGGTTGAGACATCCTTTATCATTTGTTTCTCACAACTATATCATATTCATGCGTCACTTTGTCACTAGGAAAGAACTTATATAAGACTATAATTGTTTCTATTTCGATCAGTTTTCTTTTTTTAATTCCCAAAATTGAAATGAATGCTTATAGGACTGCTGTTAAAGGCAAAAGCTGAGTATGTTTGGATTAGATTTTGTAAACTTGATTTTGTTAAGAATTGAGTTTGTATGACTCTAATTTATGTTTGGAAACATTTATCAAAAAAGTGATTTTGTTAGAATTGAAATTGTTTGGATAGTATGAATAAAAATCACTTTTGAATGTATAACTACTAAAAAAGATATAAATTTTATATCATTTTATTTATATTATCATTTTATTTAATTTTATTTGTGATTCCTCCATTGGTTTAAAAATAATTGGTCTAATTTATTTATTAAAAAATTTAAAAATAATTATTGTAATTATTTATTCATTAAAAAATAAAATTTATTTTTATTACTTTCTTTTAACAAATTTATATTATTTTATTATTATACTATTTATTTTTTAAAAACTATTATATAAACTATTTTAATATTTATTGATCTTTAAATTAACATAGAATGGGACTACTAGTCTTTCATCCTCTCTTTTTTACTGTTGTGCAAACAGAAAACGTAAGTAATATGCAAATAAGATGTGCAGAAGGGAGGGGTAGACTAGGAAGGAATTTCCAACGTGAATCACTGTGAACGCTGAAGCAAGAATATTTTGCTTTTGGTCAAACTATAGTTTGGAGTTAAATGTGAGTTTATGGTAATATATAAACGTGTAGTCAAACAAAATTATTTCCACAAAGAATTCCGTTTGATACTACAAACGGGCGTTTGGACACTTCAAACGCAAAAACAAACACAGCATGAGCTGGCATCTCTTAGATACTTTTCATGTGCTTTTGATTAGCCTGAACAGAATGGCCATGAAGCTTCCTACTACTCATCGATGGGCTGCCAAATCTTTTTATTCAATCTCATTTTTTCTTTTGTTTTAAAACTTTTAAAGGCATAATAGTTGGTTAAGGAAATAATAACACAACGGTTAGGAAACTTTTGTGGCATTTATACTGCTCAGTTGAACTATAATGGATTGAGCTATAATGAATAACTTATTTTCTTTTAATAGTTATAAGTGTTTTTGCTTGTTATAAGATTAGATGATTCAATATTATATATGGTCATTTACTTCTAAGAATCCCATACAGAAATAAAAATTAGAAAAGAGAAGTACAGGATCACTTCTTTTCAGGCAACGTGCTATCCTTTATCCATATAGCATCACATATGTTGAAGATTTCTCTATGATAAATTTACCAAGATTCTAATTTTCAAAAGCAAGAAATTCCTCAATTTATATATTAAGCAAAATTTATGATAATGACAAATTATGCACAAGTTGAAAAAAATGACAAATTATGCAGTATCAATATAGGAAATTGTTCCTATCTACTACCTCTGAATGAATTTGAGTGAGTGTCCCAAGGTCAGTCAGAAGCACTGACGGGTCTAGACGATGGTTGATGAGCGTGAGGATTGTGGTGTGGGGTAGTTACAAGGTACTCCGATGCTAAAATCAATATGTGAGTGACATAGAAGAAAGATAATAGAAAGTGAACATACCTGGAGGTGTATCTCTTGGTGATTTATATAGAAGATGTCATTAATGTCGTTCCACAGTCTAGGGGCGTTGATAAGGCTAGAGTTTTGGGTAGAGATCATGCTAAGGTTGATATTCCGTGCTTGTACCATGATATTTAGGGAATATTCGTGGTTTAACTGTTCTTGATTTTAACATGTTTTTCAAATGGATAAGGATGGGCTTGACCCATGGTCATTTGAGGCTCGGCCCGATCCACTAGCCCCCTAGCTTGGAGGCCTAGGTCGATTGAGCTATTGTTATTAGCCCTAAAGACCATGTTTAGATGTCATTCTGAGCTATGCTGTTGTCTTGGAGATGAAAAGGCTTATTTTTAATATATTACATGCTCTAGCTTGTCAATTTGTGTGAGTTGCCACGTGGAGACTCTTTATTGTGCAGTCGTTGTGTGCATTTATGTTCTTGGGGAGTAATGATACTGATATACCATAAAGCTGTTTTGAATTCCAGCCATTGGATCTGAACTGTTAATTGTCATTGAATGGTGTCGATTGGATTAATGCGTTCCTTATCATTAGATGATGGTAGTTTATGTTATGTTTGATCTCAGCCCTTGATTTGAGATCCTGGACAGTTTTCTTGGTTTTTTAGTGGTCTTTCCTTTTCCTTTGCCTCATATTGCTTGTGCCTTCATCTTCATGCTTCTTTCATGCCCTAATACTTCCTTCTGAGTGTCCTTCTTGTTTTACCCAATTCAATTCCCTGTTGCTCTCCTCTGCCTTTGTTTTGGCCTATTCCTTATTATGTTCCTTGATTCTCCTATCTGCTTTGCTCTATTGTGGTTGGCAGTTCCTGTGCATCAGGTATCTACTTTTCTCTTTTATTCTTATTGTTTCATTATTTACTTTGAGTTTATTTTGATCCATGGTGTGTGTCGAACTATTTGATAATGAGGAGGGGGATTTTATTCCACTTACTGACAGCAAGAAGGGTAGTTTCGCGTCTTCTGGTAATGCAATTTGTACAAGTGGTCTTTCTTTTTCCTCGCTATCGTTTAGTGGTGTTATTAGTGATAGGGCTTCTTTCTTTAAGGCACTTAGATTAATGGTTCCTTCTGTCCTTAGAAATGCTAGCATGGGAGGTTTATCTGAGGTTGTGAGGACTAGTGGGAGAGTTTTCAGAGCTTTAGATATTTATGGACCAATTTCTATGAACCCTGACACTGATTCGGTCGATGTAGGTATGGCTGGGGAATCCTTCAAGCGTACTAAGTTGGATGTCCAAGAGTTGTTCAATGAGGATGCTTCTCATGCTAAGATGAATCAGCCTACGTCTGATTTTCCTACTTCGGATGTTTAGTCAGGAACTGAAGGAAGTGATTATTCCCGGGCGAGCAAAGAAATGTTGATGATTGCTTCAGTATATTGCTTGGGCGAGGCGGTAACTTCTTTTGTTGGATTGGTCAATTTAGATTGGGATAGGGGGAATGATAAATATATCTGCGAGTCTTGTTCTTTATCCGATCATATTTGTATGGCTCGGTCTTCTGATTTAGAGCCTGAGTTTTGTTTCTTCTATGATACATTTTTCCTAGGATTGAAGAAGTGTCTTCCTCTAACTGATTTTCAATGTCTGGTGCTAACTATCTTAGACTCTGCTTCTAGTCAATTGCACCCTAATAGCTGTGCTTTTGTTGGGTGTTTTGAACTTGTTTGTGAGTACCTGAATTTCATTCCAAACACCTCAAAATTTTATTTTTCTTTTTTCATAGCCCTGTTTCTAGTGGAGGAAGTGTGGGTTAGATTTCCCTTGCTAGTGTTTAGGGTCGTCATATCTTTAAAGCCTTTGATTCTTCGTATAAGGGCTTTAAACCTAGGTTTTTTAAATTGAGGCCTCGGTTGGTGGTATACCCCTTCTTTCTAGATGAGGATGGTGTTAAGAGATTTCCAACATACCGGTCCCCTTGCACTGTGAATATTCTAGGGTTGGAGTACAGCAAGTTGCCTCCGACCGACCAAGAGGAGATGAAAAAGATTTTGGAACTTCCTACTTTTGAGTTTGCACCATTATTAAGTTACAACATGATGAGGCGGCTTTCATACAACATTTACGTAAGTCTTGCTTGTTTTTCCCTTTTTTTGAATTTCTGATTATGGTTTCTATTTACTTGATTATTTTTGTAGAATCTATGGGTCCAATGGTGGATATTCAAGCTACTCTTAGGGATAGGAAGAGAAAGGCTAAGCAGGCGGCAGCCTCTGACTCCCAAGCTGAGAAGTCCTTGGATGAGACGAGAATCCTTCGAGTTCTTTAATTGATGATGTTGACAAGCGTTCTCGAGTTCTTTAATTGATGATGTTGACAAGCGTTGTAAGGTGGTTTCTGGTGGGGATGGGGTCGACTGACCAAGCTTTGTCAACCGGTCGTGGCAAGCAGAATTTGGAGAAGGATCAGACTTCTGTTTGTCTAGTTCAAACTTCTCAGCCTATAAGTCAGGATGGTACTTTTCCTTTGCCTGATCCTCAAATGGTTTTAAGTCTTTTGAGGGACTTCAATGGTTCTTCAGATTAGGTTCGGTCCTTGTGGGATAAGCGTTATCCTTTTGGCACATTCCTAGATAGGAATGTCATTCTTTCTGATGACAACAGACAATTTCACAAGATTAGATTTGAAACTGTTTGCCGAGCAGCTGAGTCTTATGCTTTGAGGATTGTGGATGGCTAGGGCAAGCGAGAAAAAGTTTCGAATGCTTAATAACCGTATTAGTCTTGCTAAGCTCACTCATCATCAAGAGATCAAAGAACTTAAAAAGAAAAATGCTTAGGGAAAGAAAGGCTTAGAGAAGAAGTGTACTGACCTGGAAGTTAAGTTAGAAGGATGGGATAAGTTGAATGCTGATTTAGAGTCTATGAGGACAAAATTGAAGACTATTTCTAAGGGTCATGCCAAGCTTTTGGAGGAAAACGAATCTTTGGAGAAAAAAAATTAAAGGACAATGATGATCTTCATATAGCCTCGATCAGTCAATGGAAAGCTGAGAAGGAAGATTTGGTAAATGACCTCTTAACTAGTTTGAAGCCGGCTTTGAGAAGGCTCTGTATTAAGTTCGATTGCTCTACCCAGACTTGGACTTTTCGGGTGTCTATTGTTCGACTCATCGCAATCTATATTTCAGGTGTTGTTGTTCGGCCCACTACAATGTTAAATTTCGAGTGTCTGTTGTTCAGCTCATTCAATTTAAATTTGGGTGTCTGTTGTTCGACCCATTGCACTTTTAAATTCCGGATGTCTATTATTCGATCCATCGCACTTTTAAATTTTGGGTGTCTATTGTTCAACCCATCGCAATTTAAAATTTAGGGTGTCTGTTGTTTGGCCTATCGCAATTTTAAATTTTCAAATGTTTGTTTTTTGGCCCACTACAATTTAAATTCCAAGTGTCTGTTGTTCCTCCCGTCGTAATTTTAAATTTCGGGTGTCTGTTGTTTGACCCACTGCATTTTTAAATTTTGAGTGTCTATTATTCGACCCATCACAATTTTATGTTTCGGGTGTCTATTATTCGGCCTATCGCAATTTAAATTTCTAGTATCGGTAGTTTAAATTCTAGTGTCGGGAGTTCAACCCACTGCATTGAGCTTTCTAGGTTCATGGTTCTTTACATTTAATTTTTGGGTTCATGCCCCACATCATTCTTAGGCTCATGGCTCACTGCATTTGGTTTTTCGGGCTCATGGCCCTCTCCATTTAATTTTCGAGCTCATGGCCCACATCATTTAGTTGTACGAGCTCATGGCCTTCTTTACATCTAGTTTTCCAGGCTAATGACCCTCTGCATTTAACCTTTGGGCTCATGGTCCATTGCATTTGGTTTCCGGACTCATGGGCCTCTGCATTTTATCAATACCTGTGTTTGATCACATTTTACTTTTTGTTTCTTGGACTTTAGCTCATTATCATCCCTTGTTTGGACAAAATACATGTTTTTTTCTTTATTGTTCTTTACCATGGAAAAAATGAGAAACTATTGATTTTTATTTTTCAATTAAAGAACAAGTAAAGAGTGGCAACTTTAACCATCGTATTTTGCAGGCCTTTTAATATAAACTTAATAAAAAAATTAATTTAGTGTTAATTATGATAATAAAATTAAAAATAATAATAAAATGAACATCATAAAAAAATTCAATAATTAAAGATGAGATGGATTTGATCAGGAGAAGTTATAAAAGTAGGATAAGAAGTAGAAAGAGAAGAATTTAATTTAAATTGAGATAGGAGATTACAATATATCTTTTAAGATAACCCTTAGCTTGATGAAGGGTCTATTTTAAAAAAGAGCACCTATATCAATTAGAGGGACACATAGAGATAGAGGAGTATTCATTGATAATTGCACGTACATTAGGGGAGCACTTAGACACGATTATCGAAAAAGGGGGAGAAGAGAACACTTAGATACAATTAAAAAAAAACACACACACACATACTCGTGTACATAGAGAAGGCTGTAGATTGAGAGAAAGCTATTTCCAAGATGATGCAGGTGACAAGGCTCTTTAGGCAAGATCTTCTTTTAGATTCAATCTAATTCAAAGAGGTATAATTGCTTTATCCCATCTCATTGTGTGATATCCTAAGTTTAAGTTACGATCTTAAGCCGGATGATTGTTTTCATTCTAATCTTACTTTGGAAATACATAACTTTTATGTGTTGAAGCCAAACAATTAATTGCCAAAATCAGTTTTCCATATGTTAATGAATGGGCTCACAGTATTTGCTATCAATGAGATTTTCCTGTATATTCTCCAGCAGTGCATTTGTAAAAAAGGAGGTTTGGGTTTACTTGCTACATAATCAAAGTTCTATTATTTAAGTTCCTAAAGATAGTTCACGTCATCTTTTATAGTTCAAAGTATTTAAGTTCCGTATGTGTGTAATATTTGAGTGTTGTTGGTATCAAATAATATAATAATATGGAATGTGGTAATTATTCATGCTTGGAGTTGTGCTTACTCTTAGATACACATTTGGATCATCCATTTTAATTGGGATTGTTATTATATTTCCGTCCATATATGTCATCTCATTTAATCATCGTCTTCTTCAATTTATAATTAAAGGTGCAAGTGTTCATATAATAAAAATATAAACAATTTGTCTTGTTTGACTTCAAAAAAATAATAATTCAAATTAATGTTGCTGTGATGGTTCTTTAATCTTAAAATAAATTTTAATTATGATAATTCAAATATTTATTGATGTGATATACTTTGGTGTTTTAATTTGTATTATCTTATCTATTTGATTGCCTTCGATATTTTATCTTGATATTTAACGTTTTACTTTTGGATGAAATTTTAATTTGATTTGGTTATCTCTATTGTGACTTATACATTTATTTTAATAAATTTTGGAAAAAAAATAATAATTCATAATTATTATTTCTGAGTCATTTTAACTGTGACAGTTTGTTTGACTTAGAGAAATAATTATTTAGATTAATGTTGCCATGAAGACTCTTTAATCTTAAAATAAATTTTAATTATGATAATCTAAATATTTGTTAATATGATATATCTTTCTCTTAATTTAGCTTATCCTATCTATTTAGTTGCATTTGATATTTTATTATGATATCCCACTCTATTCTTAGGATAGAATTTCAAATTGAATTAATTATCTCTATCATGATTTATCTTTAATTTTAATAAATTTTGAGAAAATAAAAATTCATAATTATCATTTATAAATCATTTTAACTATGACATTTTAATTTAGCTTATCTTATCTATTTGGTTGTGTTTGACATTTTATCTAGATATTTCATTTCATCGCTTAAGAAAGAATTTCAATTTGATTTGGTTATTTCTATCATAATTCTTAATTTTAATAAATTTTAGGAAAATAAAATTCATAATTATTATCTCTGAGCCATTTTAGCTGTGATAACTTGTTTGATTTGAAAAAATAATTAATTAGGATTAATGTTGTCGCTACGGCTCTTTATTCTTAAAATAAAATTTTAATTATATTTAAAAAATAATTAATCATATTTAGAAAATAATAATTGGGGTTAATGTTGCCGTGACGACTCTCGAATCCCAAGAGAAAATTCATAATCTCAACATCAATGTTGACGCGATGACTCTTTGATAATTATTTTTTTATCTAATTATTTAATTATTTTATTAAAATCTAAAAACCTATAATCATTTTCTAGACGAACTATATAGGCTTTGATTTCTCATTTTGAAAATACGTAGGCACTTTAGGCAAACACATCCTAAATAAATTCTTTTTTTTTAGTTTATCAAAATTTTAAACATATTTTTAATCAAAATTGTAAATAATTGGTTCTTTCTTCAATTTTAAATAAATGTTTATTTTTTATTTCAAATTTATAAATATTTTAATTTATTATTTAATTTTCTTTGATCTTATTTTTAGCGGTAAATTAAATGTTATTAAGGTTATTAATAATTTACATAATTAATTTAAAGTAACCATCTTAGGATAGATGTATCAAGAGTACAATAAGATTAAGTTCTTGTCTTTCCCTGTGCATAAATAGACTCCCGAATCTAATCTAGTTTAATGCCAGTCTTCTTTTAAAGGGTTTTTCTAATTATTTTTTTAATAAATAAAAATTAGTGACAACTCTATTTTTCTATCAATTTCTCTTGTCATTTCCATTACGACATCCTCTAGAAACGATCGTGACAATCATGCATTAGTTTTTTTGAACAATTTCCTCCGCTGCTTGATTTCCTAATCAGCAAGATGGTGCAAGAGGCAGTCCTCCAATCTCTTTTGAATTACATGGACATGGAAATATAATTTATTTACAAATTTTAACCTCAGCAAAAGATTGATAGGCTTCTCTCACTTTCATAAACTATTTGATAGGGTATCTAAGATTGAAATCCTCTGTAGGGTATACTTTACATAGTAAAGTCCGAAAGTGATAATTATTGATGGAAAAATTAACGATTCATAAAATACAAGCACCACTATAACAACTCAGATATATGAGAACCTATTCCTTTGATTTACTCATTAGTCATTACCACTTCACACCTTCTTCTGTAAAGTGCACGCTGCACTTCAAATTATTCAAATCCCGGGAGTAATTTAAGCTTCAGATCATCATTATGTGTGTACATTATTAAAAGAAATCTCATTTTGATGTTGACCCACATTTTTGAGAACTGAAGATTTAAAACTATCACAATTTGAAATTAAGTTCTTGATATTTGCTTGAGAGTAGCATTCATTGCTTGTGTTGGATGATGGCATGGATATTAGTCTTAACAAATTTCATCCTGTATTTTTGGAGAACACCAAATTTGAAATATACAATGTTGGGAGTGTCAGTGGTTTCTCTATTTTAGTGGCTGTTTAGGCAGAAAAAGTGGTAAGCACGATTGCTATAGATTCCCTCTTTCATTTCTTGAAGCTTGGCTTCTACTTGTTCAAATGTTCGGTTGATGTTCATTGTATCTATATTTGAATGTTCTGGTTGAGATTTTCATTATTTCTGACTCTTACCTGGAGATGTGGACTCCAGAAGGCTGCTTCAAGGGCATCTCTGTATTCTTTGTCATTTTGTAAAAATCATATCTTTTTTGCAATTTTAAGATTTAAGGGGTTTGCTTTTCCCCTTTTTGAGTCTTTAAGTTGTGTTTATCTCTGTAATTTGATCTGTGTTTTAGATTGGAGGTTCTTTTTGTATGTTTTGAAAGATTATTGATCTGTTACCGAACACAATTCCTTATGTTGCAGATAACTTATCGGGTTATGTCCATGTGCTTATATATTGTGATACGAGAATTAAATAATGAATGGCATTATGATACTCAACATATGCTCTACGACCATTTATTGTGGAGAAAACTATTTTATAAGGACTTCAACTTTAATATAATAATTAATTAAGGACTTCAACTTTAAAAATTACCATTTGAGGGATTGAATTCAATTAAAAAATATTCTAACAATAGCTATCAATTAGAAAAAAAAAAATTCAGATTATATATAATTGTGTATTTTACTTATGTTCCAAATTGTTTTTATATGCAAAATTGGATTGTTTTTCTTTACAACATTTTCTTATCAAGAAAATGATTCTCCGGTAAAATGAACTTTCTAATTAGTATTAATGAAAATTCAATCCTTTAATTGATTTATCATAAAAACTTTAGGTCTTCAAATGATACTTTACTCATTTATTGTGTGTAGCCAGCCATCCAAGTTGCACTAGCCGGACTTGGTTACAAGACGTTTTTGTCACTTACAACTGAGGCAATCTTATTTTTCAGAGGTGCCCAAACTTGCACATGCCCATACTTTTCATGAATACATATGTAATTCTCTTTAAATTAAGAATGATGAATGGTTCAATATTCTTAGAAAAATTATTTAATTATCTTTAAAATATTTAGATTGTTATGTTACTATTTAGTAATCATTGTATAATTGGCACTGAACGTGTGCCCTTTTTTTTTTTTCTAAGTTTTAGTTTTTAATATTTTGCGAGCCAACTCGGTTGAGTCACATTTCATGCCGGAGTGGGTCAAGAAATTGGTAGTTCATATAACACGTGGGATTTTTTTTTCTGTAGCTCACTTGGATTGGGGTTTGGTTGGTCTGCCTATTTTGAGTCTTTCACACTTTTATTACTGCAATATGAATTTTCACCATGAGAAAATTAAATGAGTTTTTATATATTCATAATTTATTAGACATGTATTTTATAAAAATCTAAACCCCTGTTTTTTTTTTAATTTTTTTATGGTTGCAAACTCTATTATAAATTTATAATGTATAATCTCATGACCTTCCGTGGGGTTCCATAGCAGGGGCTTTTTATAAAAAAAACCATTTGAAATAGAGAACGAGCTAGTGTGCTTTAGCCTCTAAGCTAAAAACAATTGGCGCTAGATTGACTTGGAATTAAACGGACCAACTTTAATCTACAAGTTGGATTTACTTCTGATTTATTTTCAGCTCTTTTTTTTTTAATATCAACATTAAATTATTCGTTCACATATTATTAAAAAAAATTAATTTTAAAGTAGTTGTATTTTTAATAAATTTATTTAATAATGTAATAATACGTGATTAGATTACTCATAGAAATTATTAAGAGTAATGTGACTTTTAAGATATCCTTGCAACTCCCTTCGAGTAAAAAAAATTCTAGAGCATCAAAGTTTTGAATTTGATAGTGAGACATTAAGGAGAGAAAGAGTTTTAAGAAGTAGAACATCCTAGTTAAATTCTTCTATAAACTTACCTCCTCACCACTAAATTACGAGTCTCTTAAAATTAATTTATAGTTTTATTAATTAATCGCAAGTTCAATTATGGAGTCATATTTAGTTAAACTAGAATAAAGGTTGTATTTAGTAAAATTAAGAACATTAAAATTTACCTTACGTTTTTTGGTAATAAAAGGAAAAGATTTTAGTCTAATAATTTTCTACTTAAAAAAAATTTGATTCCGAATTGATTTTAATATCTATTTTTTCTTTCTCTCTTTTTTTTAATTGTACAATAAGAAAATTTTTAAATCAGTTTTTGTGTCAATCAAAATTAAGTTATTTTCAAATAATTTTAAAGACATATTTTTTACATGTTATATTCAAAAAATTAATTATTTTAATTGTAACATCCCTTAAATAATGAAAAATACTTTTATGCATAAATTATGCTAGTAAATGTGTTGCTTTATGTGTTTTATGTGTTTAGAAGCTTATTAAAATTTTAGAAATGATCCAAGTCATATAATATAAGTTAAAATAGGGTAAATAAAACTAAATCCTAATTAATTAAGAATAATAGTTTTAAAGCTAAGCCCAAGAGAGTAACCCAAAAGGCCTAAAACTTTAGAAACCAAGCTAGCCCAAAGAATTAAGCCCCAAATCTAGTTTAAGAGCAAGTTAGAAAAAGACAAGAATTTTATCTTCTAAGAAATATGCCATGTGAGAAAATGAGAGAAAGAAAAAGAAAAGATGAGCAAGTAAAAAATATGCCTAAGAATAAACTTAGTGCACTAATGGATATAAGACAAAAGAGTTATCTTGAGTAATCAAGGAAGCTCACGTGAAGGAGGCCTACAAAGTTTCTAGGAAAAGCTAATAAAAAGAGTCTTTTAAGTAACCTAACTACTTAGTTAAGAAGCCAAGCATTTATTAACAAAAAGACAAGGAAACTTCTTGTATGGAAGCTCATGTGATGGACTTTAGGGAGACAAGATAGTCTTCTAAGCAAATTTAGTTAGAAAGCAATCAAACTAAGCAAACTTAGTTACTTTATGTAACTAAGTAATGATGGGTTTAGATATAAGCAACCACTTGGAGGCATTTGATTGGTTAGAAGAAAAGCAAGCTATCATTAGAAGACAATTAAGTCTAGCCATGTGGTTAAATTAACCTAGAAAAGGCTAATGGTCTTCCAAGACCTAGTACACATGTAAAAGAAAAAGATGTCCTGAAGCCCATGCAATTAATTGAAGGATAGTTAGTTACACAAGAAACAAGTTAGTTAAGGCCATGTCTCTAGTAGGGAAACTAAATGAAGAAACCAAGTTATTCTAACTAAACTAAATAATCATTTCCTAATAGGATAAGATAACATGTGTCATCACCCTAATCAAAGGCATGAATTAAACACATGACCTTAATCAAGAAGTAACTCTCTTGGATAAGATACTCACTCACGTCACACACACTCTCACCCATCTCCAAGATGCACAGCCATGCATTAGTCTAAGAGTAACTGAGTTACTGAAGTAAATCAAGTCATCATTACAAGCCACTTGGATGACTTTGGATGCACCAATTCAAGAGCTAGTCATTATGACTAAGCTTGCTAACAAAGGGATAGAAATCCCACGCCCAAAACCATGCACAACCATGCACCCTTCTTTGTGAAGTTGGCAAAAGTACAAGAAGGGGGAGTTGAATTGTGCTCCTTTGATTTTATATTTCTCTGCAAACACAATCACCCTTCTCAAATCTTTCTCAAGTATGAATACTTTGAGTTGAGAAAGTTCACAATAAACACAGGTTAAGGTTGAGAAGGTTCAACTTTCTCAACTCTGTCAAATAATGCCAAATGTACAGCAAAGATATAAATATGTTTTAGATATCTTTCAAACTAAGCTTTGAAAATTATAAAATAGATTTGACACTTCAAAAATGTTTCTAATCAGATTTAAACCTGCGGAAGCATAAGTTTCAAACACTTAAGTTGATTGAGTTAATTTTAGTAAAAGATGAATGGTACCTCAAAGTAAATTGAGAGATAAAGGAGAAGAGAGCTTAACACAGAGATTTATACTGGTTCACTCCAAATCACGTGAGCTATGTTCAGTCCCCAGCTCCTCGCTGAGATTTTCCATTATAAATCAAAGTATTCTTTTATCCGCAACCTCTTTAAGCTTTATACGAGTATTCTTTCTTCAACACTAGCCTCTCCAGGCTGGAAAACGAGTAGTCTTTCTTCTACACTAGTCTCTCCAAGTTAGGACTCAAGTATTTTTTCTTCAACACTAGCCTCTCCATGCTAGACAGCAGCAATGTTGCAAGAAATGCTCGTACAGCACACTATCTCACACCTATGATAACTATCAAATCAAGGATACAAATAATGTATATGATTTGGTGTTTAGGTAGGCCCTCTAATCACTCAAAGAGTGTATTTCTCTTTTAAGCACAAGCTCGTAACTTCTAAATTACAAAACAAAAAGTATCTCTCAAAGAGAGCATAAAACAACGTATGAGTACAAGATCTGAATTTTTTGCAAGATCTTATGTTAATCCATGTAAAACTCTTGTTAATCTTCATGGGTAGGTCAAATTTATACTTAGGAATGTATTTTTAGCCGTTAGGAACAAGTCCCAAGTGACTCCATTTGAAAACTAGTCATTACTAGCCGTTGGAGCAATTTTTCGTACGTTTTCATCTTTTTCTATTGTTGAGATGAGATGGGTGCTTGACACTGAACTTTCTCAAGTCAATCTTTCTCAGCTCGACCTTCATCAAGTCAACCTTTCTCAAATTGACCATTCTTAACTTGACTTTTCTCACCTTCAGCTTGATCAACTGGAGCCTTTCAAAATTGTCCTTTTGAACTCGATTTCTTCAAAGTAAATTTTGCTCATCTTGTCTCTTTTAGGCTTCTAATCTTTATTCAAAGAGGCTTCAAACTTTCTTAGCTTGCATTCGACCTTTCTCATTGTGTTGCCATGTCAAATCAACTTTCTCATTTATGTTTTGATACTTCTCATATGGTGTTGATTATTTTGAACTAGGCTTCAACCTTTCTTAGCTCAGTGATTTTAATCTTGATCATTCTTATCAGCTTTGCTCATAACTAACTTTGCTTAGCTTCGAACTTTCTCAGCTCTTCTTTGCTTAGCATGCAGGTACAATCTGTCTTTTAATAACTTGAGAAAGTTCTTCATGGCTCTTCTTAATTTTAACTTTCTCAACTAACTTTCTCAAGTCTTGACTCTTAGATCGATTGCTCTTAACTTGTTTGTTGTTGTCTTGTCACAATATGTAGAGAAATCTTGCTCTTTGAATGTCTTTCAGACTTTTAATTTTGTCTTCATGAGATCTTCAAGTTTTTTATATATTCAATCTTGACATTTCTCAAGTTCTGGGTGCTGGCTCCTAAAATCAACTTTCTGAAGTCTTCTTTGAGTCTTCTCATTAATTTTTGGTGATCTTTCAGCCATCCAATGATCTGTCTGATCAATAATCTTGAGGTCTGTACATTAAAGCTTTAAAGAAAATCTCACAAGAACATATTAATCCACTTAAAAATGTTAGATCAATGAATCAACATTTTAATATAGTTTGTTGATCATCAAAACAAATAGAAAGGATCAACTTAAGAGGGCTTCGGAACTTTCAAACTCCCTTACACTTTTATCTATAAATATTTCATTCACATGCTTTTTCATGCACTCACAAATTCAAAAGAATCAAAACTCTACTAGTTTGCCTAGAGAAAGAACCCTTGCAATGTTGAACTTACCAAGAGAAAACCAACCAAATTTAGCTAGCTTCATGTAGGGAATAATAACCTTATCTACTTTACTCTTGTTAAATATGTTTCTATTTTTGATGCACTTTGATTATTTGATGGACTTTCTATTCTTGTTTCCATGGCTCAATATGCTACTTCTCCTTCTTTTTATTTCTCATGTTTATGACACTAAACTCTCATTTTGATGTTTAAGACCATGGATTATGAAATTCGATATGGTGTTGATTATTCTGAACTAGGCTTCAAACCTTTCTTAGCTCAGTGATTTTAATCTTGATCATTCTTATCAGCTTTGCTCATAACTAACTTTGCTTAGCTTCGAACTTTCTCAGCTCTTCTTTGCTTAGCATGCAGGTACAATCTGTCTTTTAATAACTTGAGAAAGTTCTTCATGACTCTTCTTAATTTTAACTTTCTCAACTAACTTTCTCAAGTCTTGACTCTTAGATCGATTGCTCTTAACTTGTTTGTTGTTTGTCTTTGTCACAATATGTAGAGAAAATCTTGCTCTTTGAATGTCTTTCAGACTTTTTAATTTTGTCTTCATGAGATCTTCAAGTTTTTTTTATATTCAATCTTGACATTTCTCAAGTTCTGGGTGCTGGCTCCTAAAAATCAACTTTCTCAAGTCTTCTTTGAGTCTTCTCATTAATTTTTTGGTGATCTTTCAGCCATCCAATGATCTGTCTGATCAATAATCTTGAGGTCTGTACATTAAAGCTTTAAAGAAAAATCTCACAAGAACATATTAATCCACTTAAAAATGTTAGATCAATGAATCAACATTTTAATATAGTTTGTTGATCATCCAAAACAAATAGAAAGGATCAACTTTAAGAGGGCTTCGGAACTTTCAAACTCCCTTACACTTTTATCTATAAATATTTCATTCACATGCTTTTTCATGCACTCACAAATTCAAAAAGAATCAAAACTCTACTAGTTTGCCTAGAGAAAGAACCCTTGCATGTGAACTTACCAAGAGAAAACCAACCAAATTTAGCTAGCTTCATGTAGGGAATAATAACCTTATCTACTTTACTCTTGTTAAATATGTTTCTATTTTTGATGCACTTTGATTATTTGATGGACTTTCTATTCTTGTTTCCATGGCTCAATATGCTACTCTCCTTCTTTTTATTTCTCATGTTTATGACACTTGAAACTCTCATTTTGATGTTTAAGACCATGGATTATGAAATTCGATAAGGTTATGTTTTATTACCAATAGTTAGAAATGATCCTCAAATAAGGTAATCTAGATGATTTTGAGATATGATCCTTATAAGGGGTGATCTCACTAAAGATTAGAAATGACTCTCAAAGGAGGTGATCCCGCATGATTATGGCCACTTCGGTGGTAAGGCCACTTAAGTGGTAAAGGCGAGGGGATGCCCTTACAAGCGGAAAGAGTTTTATTCTTATGTTTAAATTATAATGTAATGTTTTGAAAGTTAAAGAAAAGTCGGTAATATGACATATCAAGGTTAAGGAACTTATTAAATGAGAGTAAAATAAAAAGAGAAGCCATTTTCTGTACTAAGTTACAGTTGAGAACATCATAATTTTGAAATTAACTGTTATTATTTTTTACTAATATTTCTATCTCACCCTTTGTTTGTGATGTGTTCAGATTAAGTCATCACGCCCTTCATCAATATTGTAGTAGAGATAGAGTTCATCTTCTTGGAGATACCGAGTTATAGAACCATCAAGGCAATCCAGAATATCTGGATTATCTTAACTGGATAATAATGTTCCTTAGTAGAGTTAGGGTTTTAAGTTATGAAATCTTAATGTAAACATAAGATAAAGTCAACTGTGGGGGGTTTTTGTATGATAAACTAACTTAGTCCCCTCCCTTTTTGATTGTAAGATAAATGACAAGGTAACTCTTTTGATGTAGTAACCCTAACTCATGTATGTGAAATATATAAAATTTACTTAACATATGATGCTTGTGTATGATTTTCTCTCTAAATTAACCCTAGTTTGAAGTACTAAATGAAATGCTTAACATCCCTAAAATATAGTTAAACTTATGTGGAAATATGTTTAGAAGTGTTAACATGTACCAAGATGAGCAACCAAAAGCCGAGGAAACCAGAAAAAGAAAGGCCATTCTCGGCCATCTAGGCGCCTAGGCACCAGTCTCTAGACGCCTAGGTGGTGGTTCAATGCTTAGGCAGTGGAAAACTGGGCACCTGAGCGGTGGCCAGTCCAAGACAAGTTATGTTTTTGGACTCTGGGCGCTTAGCCAGTAGATAGGCAGAGAAATTGTCATAATATGCCTAAAATGGAACCCACTTTAAAGAGTTTAATAAATTCTAAAGAAATCTATAGTTTCACTACTTTAACCTAGCATAGCTTTAAGGTAAGGTAATAAGCAATTACGTATGGAAACTAACTTGAAATTAAGTTGTATTTGAATGGGGCTTAAGGTTGAATATTCTAAGTATGAAGAATAGAAAGTAAACAATTAGATAATGAATTAAGGTATCTTAAATTTATTTAATAATTTACTATAGATAATATAATTATAAACTAATAAATAAATAAATAATTAAGTAAGTATGTAATCCAATATCTCTAAGGTAGGGTGTTACATTAATTACTAATTTAAGGTACGAAACTAAAACAGTTAAACAAAGAATTAATATTCTCAGTTTTTTGTTTAACATTTAGTGTATGTTTGGATTAACTTATTTTATAATCAAAACAGATTATAATTAAAAAATTTTAAAAAAAATTTTTGAAAAAAAAAACAAACGTTTTCTCAAAGAAAGCTATACCAAACATGCATTAAATGTATATTTAAATTAATTTATTTTAAATTTAAATTTATAATTAAAAAATTTTACTAAAAAAATTTTTTTAAAAAAAAAAAATAATTTTTTAAAATTTAATTAGAACCGAACATGCTCTAAATCTTAAAATTTTCGTTACTATAGAAGACAAAAAAATATAATATCTTCTAACCTTACCATATATAACGAAAAAAAAAAAGAGTCATGCATTGGAGCCTCATTAATTGATGCAAGCTGTGCTCACAGTACAATATCTTCAACGCCCATGAAAATACCACTTCGGCGGGATGCCTATGAAGTGATACCTATCATCAGGCCACTTGGCATTTTCTCGAAGAAGTGTTAGTTGCATCTTTTTTTTTTAATTTATTTCTTAATCAGTTTTCTTGTACATTAATCATCGGATACGTGCTTGTCGAATTTTAAAATTGGGTAAATTTTTATTTTAATTTTATAAAAATATAAGAGTTATTATTTTAATTTTTTAAAAATTTTTATTATTAATTTAATTTTTAAATTTAAAAAATATTATTATTTTAATTCATTAAAAATATTAATTTTAATTTAATTTTTTTAATAATTAAAAATATTATTAATTTAATTTTTTAATTACATAAAATTATTATTAATTTAATCATTTAATTATTAAAATTTTATTAATTTAATATTTATCTATATATAAAAAATGATTTAATAATATTTTTTAGATTTAAATATTAAATTAATTATAAAAATATTTAAAGAGTTAAAATGATAATATTTATATCTTTAAAAAATTAAAATTAAAATTTTCTCTTTAAAATTTCTAATTTTTTTATATAATTCTTGTTTTTTCCCGTGCACATATCTTCTTTTTGTTACAGTCACATGGTTCCTACGTAAGCTTGGTTTCATTACTTTTAGAATTTATATTATAAGTAATTTCTTCAATGCATATCATTCCTACTATTATTGTTTAGTACATGAATAGTCATGTAATGTTTTAAAATATATGTGATTTTAGTGTCATATCATCCATAAAATTAAATCTTGATATTAAAAAAAAAAACTCATATCAACACCCCATGTATCTTTCAGTATAAGTAAAATAATATTGTAATAAATCCCACGCTTTATTCTGAAACATATATGATAAAACTTATTCTTTTTATTATAAAATTTTAATTTATTTATTCTGATATTTACTGCTCACTTATTTATGTAGCAGTATTTGGTTTAGTTATTTAAAACAATAAAAATAATGTAAAAATGTCACTATCTTCTCTACTCACTCCAACCTACTTTCCGGCTAATATAGCCACTACATTTATGTGTGTCACACCTTTGTATGACTAGTCTTCCACGTTCAGCATGTCTCATTAATGGCAACCGTGTTGTACTGCAGAGAAAGTCTCCTAATATATATATCGATGCATCTCTATGTTTGGTCCATCTCCCAAAGCCAAAGATGGCTATCTTGTCCTTTCTGGTGTTGTGCTTTCCAATCCTCATCTCCCCAGGGGTTGCTCATTTTTACGAGCCACCATTGTATAAACCAGTTACCTACGATCCTCCAAGTCAGAAGTTACTCGTTCACGGTCCCCCAATAGAAAACCCATCTATTTATCATCCTCCTGTAGAAAAGTTACTCATTTACAAGTCTCCAGTAGAAAATCTGTCACCCATTTACAAGCCTTCAGAATGAAAAATTACCACTCATTTATAAGCCTCAGGTAAAGAAGTCACCGCCTATTTATGAGTCTCCAATTAAACAACCTCCACGTATGTCTGAGCATCCAATAAAAAAATCACTACCCATTTATGAGGCTCCAATTGAAAAACCCCCACTTATTTACGGGCCTCCAATAGAAAAGCCATTACCCATTTACCAACCTCCAATTAAAAAACTGCCACCCATTTACAAGCCTCCAATAGAAAAGCCACCACTCATTTACAAGCGTCTGATTAAAAAACAGCAGCCCAATTGCATGCCTCCAATAAAGAAGCCACCACCCATTTACAAGCGTCCGATTAAAAAAACTGCCACCCATTTACAAGCCTCCAATAGAAAAACTACCACCTATTCACAAGCCTCCGGTTAAAAAACCCCACCACCTATTTACCAGCCTCCAATAGGAGAAGCCGCCACCCATTCACGAGCCTCTGATTGAAAAACCACCACCCTATTTACGAGCCTCCAATAGAGAAGCCGCCACCCATTTACGAGCCTCCAATTCAAAAAACGACCACCTATTTACAAGCCTCCAATAGAGAAGCCACCACCCGTTTATAAGCCTCCGTTTGAAAAACCACCACCCGTTTATGAGCCTCCGATTGAAAAGCCGCCACCCATTTGCGAGCCTCCGATTGAAAAACCACTGCCACCAATTTACGAGCCTCCAATAAAGAAGCCACCACCCATTTACAAGCGTCCGATTAAAAAACTGCCACCCATTTACAAGCCTCCAATAGAAAAACCACCACCTATTCACAAGCCTTCCGGTTAAAAAACCACCACCTATTTACCAGCCTCCAATAGAGAAGCCGCCACCCATTCACGAGCCTCCGATTGAAAAACCACCACCTATTTACGAGCCTCCAATAGAGAAGCCGCCACCCATTTACGAGCCTCCAATTCAAAAACGACCACCCATTTACAAGCCTCCAATAGAGAAGCCACCACCCGTTTATAAGCCTCCGTTTGAAAAACCACCACCCGTTTATGAGCCTCCGATTGAAAAGCCGCCACCCATTTGCGAGCCTCCGATTGAAAAACCACTGCCACCAATTTACGAGCCTCCAATAAAGAAGCCACCACCCATTTACAAGCGTCCGATTAAAAAACTGCCACCCATTTACAAGCCTCCAATAGAAAAACCACCACCTATTCACAAGCCTTCTGTTAAAAAACCACCACCTATTTACCAGCCTCCAATAGAGAAAGCCGCCACCCATTCACGAGCCTCCGATTGAAAAACCACCACCTATTTACGAGCCTCCAATAGAGAAGCCGCCACCCATTTACGAGCCTCCAATTCAAAAACGACCACCCATTTACAAGCCTCCAATAGAGAAGCCACCACCCGTTTATAAGCCTCCGTTTGAAAAACCACCACCCTTTTATGAGCCTCCGATTGAAAAGCCGCCACCCATTTGCGAGCCTCCGATTGAAAAACCACTGCCACCAATTTACGAGCCTCCAATTGAAAAACCACCACCCATCTACGAGCCTCCGATTGAAAAGCCGCCACCCATTTACGAGCCTCCGATTGAGAAGCCGCCACCCATTTACAAGCCTCCGATTGAAAAACCACCACCACCAATTTATGAGCCTCCAATTTGAAAACCACCACCCATTTATAAGCCTCCGATAGAGAAGCCACCACCCATTTGTAAGCCTCCGATTGAAAAACCGTCACCACCAAGTTATGAGCCTCCAATCGAAAAGTCACCACCCATTTACGAGCCTCCAATAAAAAAGCTACCACTCATTTACAAAACTCCAATTGAAAAGCCTTCCATCTACAAGCCTCCAATTAAGAAGCCACCAATCCACAAGTCATCTAGTTACAAGCCTCGAATCAAAAAGCCTCCTGCCTACGAGCAACCGACATATAAGCCATGACCTCCAATCGTGAAGCCACCTATCTACGAGCCACCTAATTTCAAGCCCCCAATAGAAAAACCACAAATTTACAAACCACCAATCTATGAGCCATCCACCTGCAAGCCTCCAATTGAAAAGCAACCTATTTACAAACCACCCACTAACAAGTTTCCACCTATCTACAAACCACTTGTGTACAAGCCACCCCTCTAGCACCCACCTATCTATAAAAGCCTCCATTCAAGAAACCATGTTTTGGTCATCATCCCAAGTACCCTCCACCAGAGCTTGAAAAATGGTTCCAAACGAATTCAAAGGAGCATTACTTCTACAAAATAAGATCTGCACTCAGCTTTCGCAAGAACTTGTAGCACATATAATTGGTTCTAGGGCATTTCACATCTTTATTATACTCCATGACCAGCATCATACTTTAAGGATGTAAAGCAGTGAGAGACGCCTTCCAGTTCCATTTCTATGTATAATAAAGATTTCTTCTTGTGTTCCTTCTTTACGCTTGATTTTCTAAACTAAGCTACCTTTGCCCATTTCTAACACGAATATATATATATATATATAAACCACCTATTGTAGTAATAAATAAGCAGTTTATATAATAAAGAAGTTTATATTATAATATTATTATTCCTACTTTAAAATTAAATATGAATAATGTACAGATTTCTACATTAGAATTTTTAAAAAATTAGACTTTCAAAACAAATTTTATAGATAATGAAAATTTTAATAGAAATATCAAACATTAGATAGAATTGGAAAACTTGATAGAATTACGAAACAGATATCAAATTCTAAATTAATAAAATGATACATATTAATAATTTTATGAAAAGATTATATAAATTGTTTCATTAAAAATATAATTTTTATTATTTTAAAAAATAATAAATTTTAATAAATAAAGTCAAATTATCTATTTTCATTAAATGTAGATTTACTATTCTCTCTCCTTCATTTAATTTAGATTGTCTTCTATCTTTATTCATTAAATTGGGTAATCTACTACTGTTAAATTTAAATTAAATCAAGAGCTAAATGTTAGTGAATATAACTCTTACACTGGTGTAAGTCATGTTCTTACACTCTTGTAAGAGTTATATAAATTCATTATATATACAGGCAGTTTTAAGATTTTGAAAAAGTAGTTCAGGCTCCAATAATAATAATATTAAAATGAGCATGCATGAAGGGAATCAAAATAATGTAAGAACAGAAAGCAAACTAAGATAAGAACTATAAGTTTATCAAAATTAATAAGCAAAAGAGTGAATTTTTCCTTATTTCACACTTTTATTTTTTTTTATTTGCTCATATTTTAGCTTTACTAATACTTTAAAGGGAAAAAAAAAAGATTATGAGAAAGCAGGTGAATTTTCTGTGCTATGGTGAATTGGTCCAACTGTGGGCTAATGCATTAAATCCAAGATACGTCAGTAATGACATCCTTTGGCTAGTGACAGGCTAAAGGCCAAAAAAAAAAAAACAACGAGCATCTTCTTTTATAAAACAATTTAAGGGGGTAAATTAAATAAGTTGTCCAATTTCTATTTCAATTGAATGGCATATATTTTTGTGATAATTAAACTTTAACGTGAAGTTTACTGTGCAAGAATAATGATTTTATTTTATGACAAGAGGTATTTATATATTTGTTTGTAAAAAAAATATTATGAAATAATAATTTTATTTCATATTCTATTCTATGAAATCAAGAATAGGTATGGAATTTATTTTTTTTTAGAGAAGTGGGATTAAAATTTCATACTCTATGGAATGAGATTGAAATTATTTATTCCTAATATATCTTTAAAACTTTTATATAATTAAACCTATTATCCTTCTTTATTTTTAGGTAATAAAATATTATCCTTCTTGATATTTTTCAGTTTATGATGTAATTTTTTTGAGTCAAATTTTATGTATTTGATTACTTATTAACCTTAATATTATTGTAGTTTATCATTATAATTTGTAATCTTGATGTAAATTTTTTATCTTTGATTTAAAAACTTATTTATATATAAAAATAAATATAAAATATTTACTTGATGTGATAATATTATTCTTTTGAAAGATGACAATATTTATTCTAATTAAATTATTAAAAATTAAAAATAAATATTATTGTTAATGTTTAAAAGAATTTTTTTCTTATAAAGAGTATTTATGTTATTTATATCAATTTTGATTATATTTCACAATGATTCTATATATCAAATAGTAGATTGGCTTGAAAAGGCATTACTTTCCAAAAGTTACCAAAATGTAGAGTAATAATGATTATTTTACTTTATTTTATTCTTATTCCATTTCAATTCCGTAGAATTATCATTTTGTATACCAAATGTTATGTTAGTGCATGTTTGATGTGTTGGAAAGAAAAGAAATAGAATGAAATGTGATATACAAAATTTCCAAAATGAAAGTATAAAAAATCTTTTATTTCTATTCCATTTTTTTTCCTCTCCTTATAAAAAATGCACTTAGATTTTTAAGAAAGCTCATAAAATAGAGAGCTCCGAGCGTTGTCTTCCTTATGGAAACAAGGAAAGTCTGTTGAATTGATGAACTTGAGATATGTTGGAGGCTTGAATTATGGAGTGGCTATAGACTATTTGGGGGAGGGGGAAGATATATATGGTGGTTTATGCTACATGTGGAGTGATGTTCTTCAAGTGGATTTTCTCTCAATGACTCTCAATCATATTGACATGCTGGTTAAAGATAGCGAAAATGATTCTCCTTGGAGGGCTACTGGTTTCTATGGTTATCCTGAGGCAAGCAGAAAACAGTCGAGTTGGGCTCTTTTCTAGGACCTTGGTAAAGTATCTGACTCCTCTTGGCTTTGCTTTGAGGACTTCAAACAAGTTCTTACACAGGACAAAACGGAAGGTGGAAATCCAGTAGTCTTTTCACAGACTGATAGCTTCAGAGACACTCCAACAGCTTGGTTTCCATTATATGGAGTTTGAAGGCCAGAAATTCACATGGTATAATCGACAAGAAGAGGGAAACAACATTTGAGAACGTCCTGACCAATTTATTGCTATTGAGAAGTGGTTGGATTTATTCCCAGATGCACATATAGGATCACACTGCCCCTTAAAAGCAAATATGAAGAGATCAACAAGAAGAAAGAAAAGGGACAAACACAATTTCCACTTTGAGGAAATGTTAACGAGGGAGGAATCATGCCAAAACATTATTTCATCGTGCTAGAACCAACCTACTATGTCTACTATAGACCAAATAACATATTGTGGCAGTCAATTAGATGCTGGGAGCTCTAAAACTTTTGGCAACATTCCAAAGAAGATAGCATAAAAACAAAAAGTATTAGCAGAGCCAATAACAATAAGGAGATTTTAGGGGGGAAAAAACCAAAGAAGTTAAGAGTTAGAGATTTTGCCTAAGGATGAGGAAATCTGGTGGGCCCAATTCTCCCGGGGCATTATGGTTTAAACTTGAGGACCGCAACACAAAGTTCTATCATGGTAAAGCCTCCCAAAAAGGAAAGAAAATTGGTTGAACAGCATTACATACGGATGATCAAGGCAGGGTATATGACAATGAAAAAGAAATTGTAAATGTGATGACATCTTTTTTGGTTCAACTTTTCTCATTAGACTAGCATAACACTCGTGAAATGTATGGGAACATTTAAAAAGAAAAAATAATAATACTTAAGAATAATATATTATTTAAAAATCATAATATGCTATTTTATAAATATAAAAAATGTCACTTATTATAATTTTAAAAGAGATATCCAATAAATTATTATCCTTTTAAATTTTATATAGTTTAAAATTACATATTCATTGCCTATTTTAGGCTTGTTTTAATATTTTCTTAGTATTTTTAATATTATTTTATTATTTTCCTTTATTCAAGAAAATTTAAGTGAGAGAAAAATTGAAATTTTAAATTTAATTCATAAAAAAATCAAAAAAATACTTTAAGTATTAATACTTTAATTCCTTAGTGGTACAATTTTTTTTATTAATATGTTGAGATATTAGGCCAGTTATTTATATGGTTTATTTTCTTTTTAATAACTTAGACCTTTTGTATTTTAAAAAAGATTAGGATTATTGAACACTCCTATTTATCTATCCAGACTCTCTTTAAGTATTTTTTACTTTTTATTTTTAGTTACCTTTAAGAAGTTTCATTTTGAGAAGCTAAGCTTTTTTATTATTATTTACCCATTCTGTGTAATTTATCATACTCTCTATTATTTTAATTTATTTTGTAACATATTATATTTTAAAAAAAATAAGATAGAACAATATTTATTTAAATATAACTTGTATGATAATATTTTTTAATTATGATGATATTTATTAGAAATGTTTTAAATTCACACATTAAAAAAAAATTTCAGGACCACAAATGTAGCATCTATAAGCTCTGTAAACTTGCATCATGAGGAGAGAAAATTTGGCATTAGTGGATAGAATTAAAAGAAGGCATTGGGAATAGGCGAGAGTTAGTAACTAACGTTGTTGATTTGAATAAATTTGAATTTTTCTTGACGCTAGAGAAATTCTAAGATATGTAGAGATAAATGTCAATATTTACCTCATAAACATTATTTATTAAAATTAAATATTAAAATAGCTAGATTTCCAATACAGCAAGGGTTCCAGTTGAATATTACAAAGACCCCTTTGCATTTTTTTAAGTTTTTTTATTGTTCCAATTTTGTTGGTTCCTTTCCAATACAACAAGTTTCAATAAAGAGCTTTTATTTATTGTTTTATCTTGTGTGAAAGACGTGTTGCCATTTTATTTCTTTTTAATTTTTGAAATGAGAACTTTAATATATTAAAAGTATATTTATTACTCAAAAGATTTTTTTTTCTTCATGACAACTCATTTTCACTTAATCCTCTTACATTGAGACAAATGGTAAATTTATTTTCCAAATGTCAAATGTCAATATGAACTTCCACATGGCAAAGTCAACTTAAGGTTCTCCTTTTATATATGATATTAGAGGAAATAACGGAAGCTGCTTTGGAAAACAGGGGGGGGGGGGGATCTTGAATCTAGACTTCACTAGGGAGGAAGTGGCAGATGCTCTTAAACAAATGCATCCCTTAAAGGCTTCTGGGCCTAACGATATGCCAGCTCTATTTTATTAAAAAATGTGGCATATTATTGGTCACAATGTGGTGATAACAGTGTTCAATATCCTCAACAAAGGCGCTGACCCTAGTACCCTTAATTATATCTTCATTTGCCTCATCCCAAAAGTGAAAAAACCCAAGCTTACAAAGGAGTTTCATTTTCCTCATCCCCATAATTATACTTTCATTTCAATTTGCAATGTTATTTTCAAGCTAGTCACAAAGACAATACCAAATAGACTCAAGCTGGTCCTCCCATCAATGATTGGTAATTTTCAAAGTGCTTTTGTCCTTAACAGGCTTATCACTTCCTCTTATAGCCTTTAACACATTTCACTACATAAGCAAGAAAAAGAAAGGCAAAACAAGTTTTGTGGGTATGAAACTTGATATGGCCAAAACTTATGACAAAGTGAAACGGCCCTTCCTTAAGTTAGTTATGAAATAGATGGGATTCCCCTGTCCACCTGGTTAATCTAATTATGAACTGTGTAAGCTTTGTTGTTTTCTCTATACTACTAAATGGTGTTCCTTGTGAAATATTTAAATCGAAAAAAAGCTTCAGACAAGGAGATCCCCCCTTCTCCGTACATATTTATTCTCTATGTAGAGATTGGCCTTATCCTTAAAGAGCAGAGCAAAGGCAGTTTGATTGGAATTAAAATTGCAAGAAGAGATCCAAAAATATCACGCCTCTTTTTCATCGACTCTAAGGCAACACAAAATGAAATTCAAAACATAAAGAAAATCCTCCAAGAGTATTAAACAACTTCAGGCCAAATAATCAATCTTGATAAGTCAGAACTTTCCTTTAGCCAAAATGTACCTTCTACCAGATAATTAGAAATCCAAAGCAAGATGAATATTAAGGTAGTGGAGAGACATTCTAAGTATCCTAAAATACCTACTTTTGAGGGAATCTCCAAGCAATAGGTGTTTGATTTTATCCAAAATAGAGTTTGGAAGAAGCTTAAAGGTTGGAAGGAGAAATTCCGCTCAAGGATAGGTAAAGAGGTCCTGATTAAGGCTTTGGCTCAATCAATCCCTACCTACATTATGGGATGTTTCCTACTTCCAAAAAACCTTTGTTCTCATATTGAATTGATGATCAACAATTTCTTGTGGGGTAGTAGAAATGGAGAGATAAAAATCCACTAGACCTTTGAAGCTACTTAGATACTTGATCTAACACTAGCAAATTTCAATAAGGAAGATGTATTCTACTAGAGCAGCACCAAGGAAGGAAATTTTAAAGTCATATCAAATTACCACCTCATTAGGAACTACTCTGAAGATGTTGTACCAAGTGAGAGGTTCATTGAGCTTGATTTACATTGGAAGAAATTCCGGAAAATCTAACATACCCCTCCAGATACTTAAACTTTATTTGGAGAGTTTTAAACAATGGAATCCCTACTCGTCATCTCTTGGATGGACATGGGGTACCTTACCTCTCATTGTGCCCACGATGCAAAAAGAGGAGACTATAAGCCACACCTTTAAGAGATTGTGATTGGGTGAAGATCCTTCAGTTGCTATCACCTCTAGGTATGAATGTCGAAAGCTTGGAGTCTATTTCCTTTGGGGATTGGTTCAAGAAAATCTAAGAATAAGGTAGCTCAAAAATGGGAGAACTCTTTGCTTCCTATTGAACAACATCAGTTGGATCGCAACAAGCTTTGTTTTCAGAATAAGTCAAAGACTCAAGTTCATTTAATTAAGAAAGCCTTAAAGATATTTTTTGAACATAGAAAGTTTGTCACCCCATAGGTAGCTATCTTCCCATACTTTCAAGTTTCATTGACAATTACTGTTGACATCCACCTACAATAGGCTGCTTGAAATTGAATTTTGATGCTACTTCAAAAGATAATGGACAATGTAGTGTTGGGGCTGTGATCAAAGACTCCAATGGCATAATATTGGCAATAGCATCTTGGACCTTGCCCACGGCCCTTAGTCCAAAATTAGCTGAACCTTGTGCAACATGGTTAGCCTTACATCTGGCTAGGGACCTCAGCTTTTTGAACCTGATCTTGGAGGGTGATTGTCTGGAGGTGATGAACTCTTTCTCAAAAAAGAAACAAGATACATATTTTGGCTTTAGTCATGGATGATTGCATCTCCCTTTCCATAGTTTTCAGATTGTTTGATCTTTCTTATGTTAGGAGGAATGGCAACCAAGTAGTCCATGAATTAGCTAGGCGTGCTTATGAAGTTGGCAAAAGCACAAGAAGGAGTAGTTGAATTGTACTCTTCAAACTTTGATTTCTTTTGCTAATACAACCACCTTTGTCAAACCTTTCTCATGTTTGAAGACTTGGAGATGAGAAAGTTCAAAGACAATACAAGTTAGAGTTAAGAAGGGTCATCTTTCTTAACTATGTCAGATAATGCCAAAGTCTTAGTTGTCAAAACTTCATACCAAATATCTTTCAAACTCAGTTTTGAAACTTGTAAACTTGGAACAACACTTCAAATAATCTAAAACAAATTTAAGTAGGGGAAACTTAAGTTTCAAAAACATATGCTGGTTGAGTTGAAATTAAAGAAAGATATATATAAACTTTAACTTTAACTATATATACTCGCCAAGATTTTTCACTATAAATCTTAATATTTTTTGAGTTGCAGCCTCGCCAGACTAATTTTACAAGTACTTTTTTGCACCCAGCTTCTTCATGTCAAAGCACAAAACTGCAATTGACTAACACAACCTGCTAGCTCACATTTTGATCTCACAAGATCTAAGTAAAGATAAGCATTTTTATAATGGGTTGCTCTTGAAAATACTCAGAGAGTAAATAAACACAAATTTATAAGCAATACGAACACCTACCAATAAAGTAAAATAGATATGTTTCCATAGAGATTTGTATCTATACTAATGCTAAGTGCTAAAATTGAGAAATTTTAAACTTATTTAAACTAACAATAAAATAAGCAAAAACACTGAATTGTAATAAAAATCAAAAGAGGAAAAATTAGAAACTAAAAATGAAAGATGAATTTGACCAAGTTGAATGATTATAGGATTATGATATCTCCTAATATTTCACTTGGAATCCCGTAATTCCTTCTAATCTTATCTAATGATCATGAATTATTAACCTAAGAATCTAATTCTTTATATGCATATCCTGATACAATTATCCCCCTTAATTCACTCCCTATATCCCTATATGAACAAATTAAAGAAAAAAGTATTAAGATCATGCCCTAATTAAAGTTACACATAGCTCACAAGTATATCCTTATCTTGCAAATGAATCAACTCATTTGATGCCTAAATAATTTGAACCTACGTTATTTCATCTATGACTTAAATCCAAATTCCCTTTCCCAAGTTTAATTTAGATTTACCTAATCACTCTAATTAGTGTTTAATCAATTAAAGGCATAAAGAATAGGATGAAATAAATAATTTGATCTCATTAAAATAAGAAATAAGGAAATAAAGAGATAATCAAATTACATAAAGGGTTCAAATTGTAATCCTAGAATAAGAAATTTAGTTCATGATGAAAAATAAAAACCAAAACAAACAAGCAAAGAGTTCCACCATTGTAACAATACCAGAGATCAAAGATAAAAAATCAAAGAAGTAGAAGAAATGAATGGTGGATCCAAATCTTTGATCTTCAAATTCTTCGTCTTCAAGGTCTTAAATGATTGACGGCTTCTCTCTTAGGGAAGAGCAAGTCGTTTTGAGAAAAACTTAAAAGAAAACTCCTCCCTCTCTTCAAATTACAAGAATCCTAGTATTTTAAAATTTCTCTCGCGTATCGGCACTGCAACGCCAACTTTCTTGTGCAGGAATGCCACTGTCTTGTGTTTCAACATCATTTTTCAACTTCTAAGTTCTATAGCATTTGATTGGCATGGAATTGCTCTCGACCTCAAAAGAGAAGTTGTAGCTCTATGTCTTAGTTTGCAATAGACTTTAAAATAATCTCAATTGGATTTCTTTAACTCAAGATATCATCATTTTACTCCTCAAATGTCTGACAGTCCTTACAGCAACACGTTTTTGTTTAGCATGCCAATTTTTACCTTCAAATTGGTAGAACTGGATTTTGATGTCTCATCAATGTTGTAGATTTCTTTCTTATCTTTCCATAACCGCCAAGATAATCTCAATCCAAAGTATATAGCCTAAGTTATATGCTTAGATGAATACAACAACGTCTAAATATATTTAACTAGAATTCAAGTGTTTCAACCAAAAATTTCACTAAATCCTCAAACATTCACTTTATCTTGTCTTTGAACCTTTTTTTATAGTCATTCACCTACAAAACGCCATATATTAACCTATAAGTAGCATCACTAATGATAAAAACTCAAGTAATCAAAAAGTGGATAAAGATACTAAATTAAATAACAATCAAACAACTAACCTAAAGATAATTTTTATTAAAATTATAAGGGAAAAAAGCATATAGACCCCATAAACTTTGGGTCATTTGCAAATAACCCTCTGAATATTCAAATTGTCCTAATTAGTACCTAAACTATAACAATTATGCAAATCCACCCTTTTATCCATCTATCGTTAAGGCACTTAACAGAACTATTGTTATGTGATCTGCACATACATTTTTTTTAATGATGTAGTACAATTATAGCCATCAAATACAAATAAATATAGTCCATTCATTTTAAATCTAAAAAGATAATGTTATGCTGCACATTTATTTAGAAAAAGGATTTAAAATAAATGGATAAGATTTGTTTAGATTTGATGATTATGGTTAATGTGTCACATCATTAAAAAATGCATGTTACAGGTCATATGACAATAATTATCTTACTTGTCTTAACAGCAGGTAGATGAAAGGGTTTATTTGTATAATTATTACAGTTTAAGTATTACTAACGACGATTTTAAAGTTTAAGGAGTTATTTGCAAATGACATAAAGTTTAGGAGGTTTGTATACTCTTTTTTCAAATTATAATAAAACTAAGATTTTTAAAGCAAATATTAAGGTCATACCATATATTAATATACAAAATGAGACTAAATAACTCTATTATCAAAAGCCCCTGACCTCATTTGTAATTTGGCTTGCTTGGACATTTCAAGTCATCCTTAATGATATGATCTACGATTCTTAGTTAAAAAAAAAAAAAAGAGCTCGCAACTAACTAATCAGATGATCTTGATTAAAATAAAAAAATATGTAAAAGTAAATAAAATAATCTCAAAAATAATTAATTTGCATGAGTTTAGTTAAAGCCACACTATACATTAAAAAAAAGAAATTATAACACCGCTCGTTATTGATTATTGTGAAAATTGAAGAAAAGGGAAAATTTATGCAAAAGAAGAGTACATTGTCCTTCATTGGTTGGTTGACGTCTTTATAGGTCTTTTATTGTGAATATTGGACAAGTTAGTGTTTGTCTATGTACGTAATTTTATTTTTATACAGCCATTTTTTATTGTCATTTGGATTATGCGCAAGGATCTATACATTTTACAAGATTTAGGTTTGGTTCTTGTTGATAGAAATTCTTGTTTAGTATGTAACTTGTAAGAAACACTATAAACTTTCACTGAAATTTATAACATGTTATCATCTTGAAGGTAACCTCAAGCTCCTCTTAAATATTTTTTTTTTAAAATTTCAAACCATTAATCATCTTTCAAGACTTGCATTTTTGGATTTATATCTGTGTCTTGAAAATGTTCCCAAGATAGGAGTATCAATTCTATTGAAATTTCAGTTTGACGTTTCAACTTTCATTTAATATGAAAGTGGGAAACGATGGCTTTTATGTTAGTTTATCTTGTTGATTTAATGATTAAGAAGGTGCATTCGTTATAGTTAGATTCAAATTTAATTCTCTTAGCTGTGCTACATAGACGTGGGAACTGGGAAGTAGGCCATTAAAGTCATCTTAAAAAAGATTTTTGTCTACCCTAAAGCTGTCTCAAAAATATTTTTATCCTAAAAAGAAAAATATTTTCAAAGGCCAAGTTAGTTAAATATGCTGAAAATTGAGACTCATTTCCAAAGATTGTGATGTTGACACTTGCGAAATAATTACGCGATTTTTATATCTTAATTTTATGTTTTTTTATATACTTATTTTTTATAGTAAAATGTAAGAAAAAAAGAAAAAATAAAAATAAATTAAATTTTTTATTATTATTTAAAATAAGTATATACAAAAAATATAAAATTATTGTATAAGAATAATATTTTTCTTATTCAATTTGTGCTGCACTGATCGCGTCCAGATCAGATCCTAGTAATTTGCTGCTACACGGAACCCAAATCATCACTATCATTGGTGAATAGTCCACACCCACCCTTGACATTTTACAGAGTGGTTAAGCAAATCATAAATGATTCATTGAGACCCTGCACCTCCCACCAAGGCCCCTGACTGGTATAAAATCTGGTCATTCTGTGTGTGTTGTGCACACCGACAAAAGTACTCACTCACTGAGATGGCTTCCTTCTCCTTCCTAGGGTTGCTCCTTGTACTTCTGATTCTCACTCCTCAAGGGCTTGCCAACTACTACAAGCCCCCAATAGAAAAGCCACCTATCTACAAGCCACCAGTTTATAAGCCCCCAATAGAGAAGCCACCTATCTACAAGCCACCAGTGTACAAGCCACCGATTGAGAAGCCACCAGTGTATAAGCCACCGATTGAGAAGCCACCAGTGTATAAGCCACCGATTGAGAAGCCACCAGTTTATAAGCCACCGATTGAGAAGCCACCAATATACAAGCCACCAATTGAGAAGCCACCCGTGTACAAACCACCAGTTTACAAGCCACCAATTGAGAAGCCACCAATATACAAGCCACCCATTGAGAAGCCACCAGTGTACAAGCCTCCTTATGGTCACTACCCTCCAGCAAAAGATAACGCCCATTTCTAAATCATGCCAGTGGTATGTTAACTATGTGCTGAATAAAGAGGTCTTGCCACGGTTTCTAGAATCGTACGTAATTTACCACTTCTTGCCAGCGAGGAATTGTTCTTGGCTTCTTCATTCATACATGATACATCTATGAATGTATAGCAGTCAAGAGAAAATGGTGCTTTGTACGCCAAATTATAAATAAAAGAATTTTATGGTTTAGAGATATTGTGTTGGCTGATTGATTTGCTACACTATTACTGACCGTGAATAGTTTCCACATACACAAAGCTCAGCTTAAATATAGATCCTAGATTCTAGTCATTGTAAGAATATATATATATATCTTTCTAACCAATTCACTCTAAGATTCAGCATACAAAGCGCTTAATTTGTGCATGTAAGTTAAAATTTAGCCTGAGATAGAACAAGAGTCGTTAAGGGCATTCTCTATTTACTAATCTCAATGGTAGCTTAAGCTTCAACTAAAGAAGAGGAACATATTCAATTCCTGCTGTGTGCGCAATTGCCATATCCTGAAATTCGGAACCAATAACGTAAATAAAAATATTATTTTTATACTTTAATCTTACACTTATTTGAATGGTAATAAAAAAAATTTAATTTCTTTTTATCTTTCTTTTTCTCGTTCCTTCTTTTTATCATAAAAAGTAAGATAAAATATAATTTATATATTTTAATTTTATTTTAATATTAAATTACTTTCTATAATTTTTTTTATTACTAAATCTTTTTAGATTTTGATTTTATTTAAAAACATTAATTTTTTTATTAAATGAAACAGAGGTTTGCATCCAATTCAAGTTACATCAAATTTTAAAGAATTTAGTTAAATAAAAAAAATTTTAATGGAATAATTTGATATATGGAATAAATTTTAGATATGTAAATTGTATTTTACCTAACTAAATAGTTATGTAGTGTGTACGTAGAATTATGTGATGTGTACGTAATGTTTTTAAGTTAGACTAAAGTTCAAAGAGATTTAGTAAAACAAAATAAAATTTAAGAAAGTAAGAAATGCGTAGGTTGAAGTATAGAAATAACGTAGAAGGGATCAAGGAGAATGTAGACATCACTTAGAACATTCTGGAGTGGACTAATTAATCACTACGAAGCTTTTGAGATCATCTATATCCCTGCTTGATATAGTGGATGGGAATTGGGACACACTCGTCTTTTATTTAGCACACAAAATTAATCCTACCAAAAGTGTTGTCACGCAAAACAGTACTGTATGCTTGCAAATGATAATGTTATCTGGCCAATAAATCTAATTGCTTAGGCTATGGTTGGGCTAGAGAAAATTAATTTATAGTGTAGCAAACTCCATTTTAATCTAGTCTTCAAAAAATACAAATATCATCATTTTAATCTTCTAAAAATTTTGATATCAATTTAATTTTTAAATCATAAAAGTAATATTAAAATTATCCTTATATGTATAGAGAAGGACTAAATTGATATAATTTTAATTATTGAATGACTAAATTAATATTAATTTTGTATCACTAAGAAAATAATTAAATTGATGACATTTTTCAATAATTGAAGGACTAAATTAATGTTAATTTTTTTAGAGGATTAAAATGATGTAACTTTTCATAATTCAAAAAGAAAATTGATGTCAACATTTTATTAGAAGACCAAAGTGATGATACTTATATTTTTAAAAGATATTAAAATGAGAGATTTTTTACAATATCCCATTTTATAAAATAGGTACCGATACCCTACTGATATAGTATAATATTATTGATTCATTTTTTATTTAATTTTTTAATATAACCTGTAACTTTTGATCAAGAAATTAAATCTCTTTATCAATATTTATAATTTTAGATGCAAACATTTTATTATTTAAAAATGAACCCAAAATAACAATTCTTTGTCCCTTCGAAATTCGGGACTGAATTGAAAGTAAACAAAATGGAAATAGTATTATCAGTGGATGAAATATTTGATTAATTTTGGTTGCTGACGATACTTGTCGTCGAGATTTGAGTTGCCACTTAAAAAGGTAATTGACTTGTAATACAGTGTCCTTAATTTTAGCGGTCCCCACTTGAAAACCAAGTGCTTAAAGCAAAACAGAGCTTTCTTGGGAAGAATAGTGATTCGTGCAGGAGAAGGTATTCTCCTTCTTGCTTTGGGAGATTGTCTCCTCCACCCAAGTCATATCTTTCTCATTTCTCGTCTATTTTACCATCACCCACTTGCATTTGAGGTTAAGGTGAGTTCTTAGGCTTGGATTCTTACTTATTTTGTATCATTTAGTCATGAAATCTCCTAATACTTGCTTTATTGCCAAGATAGAATGGGTATTCTTGCGGTTTTGTAGAGTAAACTAAGAGAGTAAGAGTTTGGGACTCTTATAAATTTTACGGGATAGTCAAATCTTACTTTATCTTTAAATTTCTTATGATTCTTAAAACCTCAAACCCAATAATTTATGAATTTTATCTATACTCATTTTTTCATATATATTATTACTTAGAATAATTTTTCTAAAATCTCTGCACTTTAAAGATTGAGAATTTAGTCGGCAACCTTCAGTTTTGAGATTTTGGCTTTAAATGGAAGGAATGAAAAGTTTCTAGAGGTGGTTTTGACTATGTCAGTAATTGTTTAACTTATTTGAATTTATTAGAATGTTTTGTTGGTGCTAGATTTTTCAAGGACCACCCCATTTGCACCGGTTTGAGCCGATAGGTCCGTTTTGGACGAATTTGTAGTTAAATTCTTAATATGTGAGTGGATAATTTACACTATAGTATACTTAAAATATTTTTATATATATTACAATGATTTATCTCCTTCCAATATTATACTAAGTTAAGTTTTAACAACTATTTAATATTGAAGATTATTGTTACAAGAGTATTTGTTACTTGATTATTTATTTTAAAATTATCAAATTTTATCTTTGGGGTAACAAGATTGCCTTTTTTTTTTTTAAATGTTATCGAGGATCTTTGTAGAAATATAAAAGTACTTGAAGGTGAATTTTTTGTTGGTAGTTATAACTTTATACGTTAAATTGCTAATTTTACAATATCATTGTTATGCTCTTAAGCCAAGTGCATATTGATCTTACTAGTTAGGTACATTGAAAAATTGCTTATAATTTTAAGCTAAATTTTGAACATTTTGATTATAATCCATTCTAATTATTTGGTAATCAGATACAATTTTTTCACATTCACCCAATACAATTTTACCACATTTAATCTAAATAAATGATTTCATACCCTTTTTAGTAATTTACCATATAAAAGTGATTTTTTTATACAATACAAACATAATATATTATCTTAAAATCATTTTTTACTTAACACATTCAAATATGAAATTGATTTTATCATAATTGATTTTAAAGAAAATCAATTATACATATAATAGATTATTAAAATAATTTTTTTCACAGCTAATCCAAACACACTTAATTAAAGTTGTTATCAATGAAAAGTTGAAATCTGGAATAATAGAATCTGTTTATCATTCAAGACTTGGATGAATAAGGCATATTTTTATTCCCTAATTTCAAATATTATTTTAAAAGTGTAAATATATTTAATGATAATAAAAATCTTTCCATAAATATGAAACTAATAAATATTTAAAATTTAAATTTATTGCAAAATTAGTTTAATTTGAATTATGGGTTGATCAATCAAACATTTAAAATACTTAATGATTAGGGTATGAAAATATTAGCTACTTCCATATGGAATTATTTCATAAAATGAGCTAATGAATCAAACATTTAAAATACTAATAATTAAGGCATATCAAATTGTAATATTAAATATTTATTGTAATTATTTAATTTCTAATTATACATTGATTATAATAAGTATTAAAATACATGTATATAAATTATCATTATTTGATAATGATTGTACTATGAGAGAATGTCACTTGTCAAATTATAATAAGTATTAAAATACATGTATTTAAATTATTATTATTTAATGATGATTGTATTACGAGAGAATGCCATGTGTAAGTAGGTAAATTAAGATAAGTGTTTGCACCAGTATGCGTCACTTGGCAAAATTATTGATTCCTAATTATACCATATTTTCTGTATAGTAATATAAAACTACCGTAATTTTCAGGTGATATAAAAGTGCTAGTGGATGTCATGAATTTCCTCATCTTGTACTGTTTCACTCAGTGATAAGCAAGTCAATGGTGTAATAGGATAAGTTTTATCTATAATATGAAGAGTTGGAATATTGTTAAAAAAATATTTTAATATATTTGATTTAACTTTTAGAACTTCAAAACTATAATTTAGGTAAAAATTATAAGATACAAACTTTTATCCAAAATATAGTTTGAAATCTTTTAAAAATTAAACCAAATACCCATGTGTGAAAGAACACTCTCAATAATCCCAATGAGATTACACATCGTAAAAACTAAAAAGACCAACAAGGAAAAAAATCAGTACTCTATGATCATGTACCCCTTTGATGCTGATCCATCCTTTTCCTAATGAAATGCCTTGGCTCCGGCATTCAATTAAAGGGAAGTTAATAATTGTATTGATGAGATGCCGGTGAGACTTGTCCACTTAACCAACCATATTCAAATAAATAATTATCCGGAGCACATTATTATTATTTTTTTCTGTTAAATCATTATCCATTGCACAAAGCCACAAATGTGTGCCAAATCCACAATGATATTTTCTGGTGCGTTAAAGGTCGACGACTTTCGTCACCCTTGTCACATGTCTACTTTGCATTTAATTTTTACGTAGAAAATCATGGATGTTGTTGCAATTTATTATATGTTAGAAGTTTTGCTAGGAATAAGCACACAGCAAATGATAAAGGCACATCAACTAGCAGGGAAGAATTCCTTTATTTTTTTTCTCTACAGTAAGGTTATTATCAGACAAGTTTTGCATTAATTAAGATTGAGTATCTTTTCATATATATCATTTTAAGCAAGCATACGGAGAATTAATTTTCTTAAGTATTGACCTAAGATATAAATTCCTCACATCTCTTTAACCAAAGAATAATGTTACACAAGCAGAAAAAATAGCCTGAATTCTTTATAGAATTTATCTAAATTTAAGGATGATTGTACGGTATAATAAAGTAGTAGAGATTACTTACTTATTTAAGAGTCAACAAGCATGTTAAATTATTCTGTCAAAAATTCTGCAAAAAAATTCTACTTATATAATATTTTTTTTAACGAAAAGAGACCTATCCCTTGACGTAGCATGGACAAATTTAATTTGAGTATTAATTTCACAAAGTTAATCTTTTGTATATCCAAAGCTATAAAATATTATAGATTTATTTTGATTCACATTCAATCTAATTTTTTTTATATTATCATTTAATTAATATATTTTGCAAGTCATTGAAAAGAGAGATGTTGAGTATCACAACACTTACATAAGAGGTTAAACTCTTTTAGTAATATAGTAAAGCATGACTGAATAACAATTTAAAAAAATTTATAATGAAAGTATATCAAAATTAAACTCAAACACTATAACTTTGTGTTGTAGTTTATTTGATAACATTTAATTCTAGGAATCTTGCATAAGTTTGCTTAAAAATTTTAAATTTATTATTTGTTTTAAAAAATAATTATATGCTGGAAGTTTTGGTAGGAATAAGCACACAGCAAATGATGCATGGAAAACTTTCTTTATTTTTTTTACAATAAGGTTATTATTGGATAAGTTTTCTGCATCAATTAAAATTGAGTCTCTTTTTAGACCAATTTAAGAGCACATCTCGAGAATTTATTTTTTAAGTATCGACCCAAGTAGAGGTGTCTATATGTTGGATTGGATTGGGTTTAGGGTATTTTTGTACCCAATCTACTTATCAAATCAGTGGGTTGGGTTGGGTTAAGATATTTTTTTATTCTAAAAGCCGAACCAACCTAACCTACACATGAGTGGGTTGGGTTGGATTGAAATTATAGGTCTTACATACATTAAAATAGAAATTTTCACCTACTAAATTAAATGTTAAAATAAATATGAAATGAAAAATTCACCACACATCATAATAAATAACTTGATAAGTTTCAACAAAAGATATACAAAGTTTCAAACAAACTAAAAATTAAATACAATAAGTCATAAATCAAAAACATAACATAACAAGTCCTGCTCTTAAACATAAGAAGTACTAACATAAGTCTCAAAAGTCAAATACAATAAGTCACATAAAGTCTCATAGAAGAGAAAAGAAGAGCTTAATAAAAAAATCATTTTTTAGTCAAAAAAAGATAGGTTGGGTTGATTTAAGTAGGTTGAAATTTTTTCTACCCGCTACTCAAACCATCAGCATCAGGATAGAAATTTTTAAATCTAACCCAACCCATAAACCTAATTTAACTTGTCAATCATGGGTTGGCTTGGGTCAAAACTCGCAAGTTCGCAAGTTGACCCAACCCAATAAATACCTTTAGACCCAAGATTAAAATTTCAAATACTTAAGAACACATCTCTTTAACCAAATGAAACCAATCCCTTCAATTAGCATAGACGAATTTAATTTGAGTACTAATTTCACAAATTTACTTTTTTGTGATAATTAAATTATTGAAAGCTATACTTTTTTGTGGCATGAATGCTGTATAGAAAATAATTTTTCTTCTTACATAAAAAAATATAATTACAAATTTATTTATATGAAGAATCCCATAAAATATTATAAGTATAAATTATTTTACATCATCTTTTAATTAATATTTTTTGCACATCACAGAAAAGAGGGGTGGTAATTCTCACAATAGTTATACAAGAGGAGAAACTCGTTTAGTAATATGGTAAAGCATGACAGAATAATATTTAAAAAAATTTACACTAAAAATATATCAAAATTAAATTCAAACACTATAACTTTGTGTCATAATTTATTTGATAACATTTTAATTCTTAAAAAGTACTGCATCTGTTTGCTTAAAAATTTTAAATTTGTTATTTGTTTTCAAAAATAATTATACGCTAGAAGTTTTGGTAGGAATAAGCACACAACAAATGATAAAGACATATCAACTACGGGGGAGGAATTCCTTTATTATTATTATTTTTTTAGAGTAAGGTTCGGACAAGTATTTGCATCAATTGAGATTAATTCTCTTTTAAGAACGTTTTAAGAGCACATTTCAAGAATTAATTTTCCTAAATATTGACCGAAGATACAAATTTCGAATAGTGAAGAACACATCTCTTTAACCAAAAAATTCCAATCCCTTGGATCAGCATGGACGAATTTAATTTGAGTACTAGTTTCACAAAGTTAATTTTTTTGTGATAATTAAATTATTGAAAGCTATACTTTTTGTGTCATGAATTATGTATCAAAAATAATTTTTCTTCTCTCACATAAAAATTATAATCACAATTTCATTTATTTGAATAACTCCATAAAATATTATGTATTCATTTTGATTTCATTATCAGTGTAAATTTTTTTATATTATTATTTGATTAATATTTTTTGTGCATCATTGAAAAGAGGGATGCTGAATATCACAACAATTAGATAAGAAGTCAAACTCTTTTAGGTAATATGATCACGCATGATTGAATAATAATTTAAAAAAAATTATACTGAAAGTAAATTAAAATTAAATTCAGACACTATAACTTTGCGTCATAGCCTATTTGATAACATTTTAATTCTAAAAAGGTAATGCATTATTTGCTTAAAAATTTTAAATTTGTTATTTGTTTTCAAAAATAATTATATGTTGGAAGTTTTGGTAGGAATAAGCACACCGCAAATGATAAAGAGTTAAAGATATATCAACTAACAGGATAGAATTCCTTTCTGTTTTTTTTTTTTTACTGCAAGGTTATTATTGGGCAAATTTTTGCATTAACTAATTTTGCCTCTTTTCAAACCATTTTAAGAGTGCATTTTGAGATTTTGTTTTCCTAAGTATTGACTTAAGGTTTAAATTTCGAATACTCAAGAGCAAATCTCCTTAAACAAAAGAGAATTTAATTTGAGTACTAATTTTACGAAGTTAATTTTTGTGACCATTAAATTATTGAAAGTTATACTTTTTTTGGGCATGAATTATGTATCGAAAATAATTTTTCTTCTCACATAAAAAAAAATATAATTACAAATTCATTTATTTGAAGAAACCCATAAAATATTATAAATTTATTTTGATCCAATGTCAATCTAACTTTTTTTACATCATCATTTAATTAATATTTTTTGTACATCATTGAAAAGAGGGCTGTTAAGTATTACAACAATTATATAACAATTTTAAAAAAATTTAAACTGAAAATATATTAAAATTAAATTCAAACACTATAACTTTGTATCATAGTTTATTGGGAAAGAACATACAGACCTTTTAAATTTTAATTTATTTGTAAATAACTCTTTGAACTTTAAAATCATCTTAATTAATATCTAAACTATAACAATTACATAAATTAACCTTTCATTTTAACTATTTTTTTATCCATTTTGGAATAGATGAAAAGTAGATAAAAGTGTTAATTTATGTAATTATTATAATTTAGGTATTAATTAAGATAATTTTAAAATTCAGAGAGCTATTTGCAAATGACTCAAAGTTTAGAGAGTCTGTAAATTTTTTTCCTAATTAACTTGATAACACATTTTAATTCTAAAAACATAATGCATTGTTTGCAAAAAAAATTTTAAATTTGTTTATTGTTTTCAAAAATAATTATATGTTTAGGTATTAATTTTAAAGTTCAAGAGATTATTTGTAAATGATTTAAAGTTTAGGGGAATCTGATACTCTTTTCCCTAATTTATTTGATAACATTTTAATTCTAAAAAATGTAATGCATTATTTGCTAAAAAAATTTAAATTTGTTATTTGTTTTCAAAAATAATTATATGCTAAAAGTTTTGGTAGAATAATCACAGCAAATGATAAAGACATATCAACTAGCAGGGAGTAATTCCTTTATTATGTTTTTTTTACTGTAAGGTTATTATTGTGCAAGTTTTTGCATTAGCTAAAACTTAGTATCTTTTCAGACCATTTTAAGAGTGCATCTTGAGATTTAATTTTTTTAATTATTGACTTATGGTTGAAATTTCGAACACTCAAGAACACATCTCTTTAACCGAAAGAGACCAATCCCTTGGACTACTTTGAGTACTAATTTCAGAAAGTTAATTTTTTGTGATAATTAAATTATTGAAAACCATGCTTTTTGTGGCATGAATTCTGTATTGAAATTAATTTTTTGATTCACAGTCAATCTAACTTTTTTTACATTATCATTTAATTAGTATTTTTTGTGCATCATTAAAAGGAGGGTTGTTGAGTATCACAACAATTATATAACAGTTTAAAAAAATTTACACTGAAAATGAATTAAAATTAAACTCAAACACTATAACATTGTGTCATAATTTATTTGATAACATTTTAATTCCAAAAAGTAATTAATGAATGTATTTGATCAAGAATTTTAAATTTGTTATTTTTTTAAAAAAATAATTTTTGCTTGATAATAAAAAATCTTATTTCAAAAAGATTTTTTTTTCACCAAGGGATGTTAGCAAAAAAAAAAAAAAGATATTACCGTCAAATTTGAGAGACCATGAAATTAATTTAATTCTGATGAATTCACTAAACCCAGCGTTAAAAAAATTATTTGGGATAATTCCGAGAAAAGGAATACCGGACAAAACCCAATAATCAGTTACCTTAATACTAAAGGACATATTTTCCTTGTAACTTTTTTTTACTGCAACACTACCTACAACTCCACCAAGGTAACCTAATATATAATTCGTAACCGCGCAATATAGAAAAGTAATTTTCTCTCTTTTATATATACACACTCGATCACACATTAAATCCCACAGTAGTATAAGCCTTCTTCTTTGTAAAATACCGATATCTTTTTTCCTTGTCAAAATTTAATAAGTTTATTTAAATATTTTTAATTATTATCTATTTATTTATTTATTTAGTATATAATATGTATTTATGAATACTTTTTTATATTCTAAATTTATTTATTTACAAAACAGTCCAAACCTCAAATTAAATGGATTGTTCCTTTGAAAAAAGGAAGTCATTGTCATGACCCAATATCAAGCCATGACTAACGCGTTGGCTAAACTAACAATTTACTTAACCTGACACGCCTAAAATAAAGAAATATAACCAAAACCTATAAATGGTATAAAGGAGCTACCAAAATTTCGGTAGAATCTCTCCAAACAATGGACTAATCTAAAATTTAATATAAAATGTAAAATATTTTAATAATTCTAATATATCACCAGACAGATTAATAATTATATCTCAACTGGTTACCAAACAAACTATAGAAAGATTATATCACTATAGACAAAGTCAAAGATTACACAACTCTATCTCTATAGCAAAATACTGAGTCAGACATTTAAGTCACCTACATGAAGGAGGCCTATCACAAGAAAATCTCGCCTAGGAGGAAGAGGGATGAGTCACATAAACTCAGTGAGAACATAACAAATACAGTGGATATACAAAGGAGAAATAGATACAATAACACATCTTTAAACTTCAAAGTAATTGAAGAAAAATATTACTTTAATAAAATAACACTCATAACAGTAATATAATACTAGTTTCTTTTGTCAAACTATACGTACTCATAAAATTTCTTAAAAAAAATTCACTATATGGGTTTCTGAAAGAACTATAATACAAGTGGAGAGTCATATCAACCCAACAAACTAAATCTCGTAGTCATCATAAATTAGGGGCCTTGCCTCACCCAACACAAATTTCATGACTAAGGTCCACTTACCCTAAAAATATGTTAAAGGACTAAGGGTCTGCTCATCCAATAACCAAATAAATATCATTTTAAGTCAGGGGTCTCACTTCACTCAGTACAAATCTCATGGCTAAGGCCCACTTACCCTACAACCATGGAAAGGGATTAAGGGTCCGCTCATCCAATAGCCAAATAAATATATATAAATCTACTATATGCACATAGGCCGTTATATTTTTTTGCTAACGATAAACGGTATTCTAACATATAACCCACAATAGATATTTAAAACTATTTATGATGGAATAAAATCTAATATTATGATTTTTCCATTCTCTTAATCATATACAATCATTTTCAAAAAACAAAGGAAATATAATCATATAAATATGTTTTTATCATGGTTTTTTTTTTTTTTTGTTTATAGTCTATCTAACTTTATAGGAGCATGCATCCTATATTCATCATGTCTCCAAAATCTTCATACCTTTTTCTTGCACAGTTTGATATTTAGTATATTGACCTTTAATATTTTGTTTTATCACTCTATATATGTTGGGTTGGAGTCATCTTGGTTTTTTTGTCTTATGCATTGATATTTTGTCATACATGCAGGTGATTTAGTTTACTCCATCTTTTTTTCGGTATAATTTTCAGTATAAGCTGGATAAAGGCGAAACATGGGATGATGATTTTGAGTTAAACACAATATTAAAGGTACAGTTACTTCATTTTATTAATTTGTTATTTTCTGCAATGTGCTTTGATAATTTTTTGTTTATATATCTCTATTTTTTGTTGTGTTTCTCATCATATGTTCTGGTCTTCATCTTTCTTTTTTTTTTCTTTTTCAATATAACCATATATATATTGGTGCTCTTCTATATTAGTTGTTAAATCTACAAGTAAACAGGATACATTAGTATTGTCTACTTTCGTTTTTTATCTGTTTCACGGTAGATATTAATCGAATTTATGATTTATTGTCACGTACAGTGATTGATGTGGGATTTGTCATTACAAAATGCTTCAATATCCATGGAAGAATTGTGTAAAAGTAAGTGACCCACTAAGGCATTGTGCATTTATGGTCATGGCTATGCATGTAAAGATGCATACTTTCTAAAGTATAGGTACTTCTCTCATATGGTCATATGGAAACTTTTCAGTAATGTTTTTATACAACGCCTCTGAATCTTCAATTCAAGTGTCCAGTTTGCTCAAAATGAGTGCTTGAGCTCTATAATCCCATGCATGCTAAAACATGTCAAATCTACACACACACACACACACACACACACACACACACACACACACACACAGAGATGTTAAAGATGGACTCTAAACTAATGGTTAAGAATTTATATTATATTTTTAATTTTGCTTGCAATATACTAAATATTATAGAATATTTTTTTGGTATATGAAAACAGTGACTGAAGTATTAACTTATGCTAAGAATTGTATAGCAATATTTTTTATCCTTTTAAATGTCCGCAATGCAAATGGACGAGGATTTCCTAAAGCTATCACAAACATTCAGTAGCATGAAATCTGTCATAAGAGTTTTGGTTCTGGATCCTAAATATAAAATAACTGGTCTAACATCAAAGCAGAATATATTATTATCACTCTTGTGAAATTGTGATACTGTCTTTTCATTTCGTTCTTTTTAAATTATATATAGTTATATACATATAAATATATTGAAGCTTTCTTTCTATTGTTGCAGGACCATGCACAGTTTGATTGATTTGTTACTTGGATGGTAGGATGGAGGAGTACTGTCAATGGATAACACTTTTGTAATTAGGTGAAATTTCATAAATAGAATCCCCAAAGATGATTTATGTCTCTTTTATTGATTAATTGTTATCTCTCTTCTAATATAAGTCTTAGTCATTGTCTTCTCCGAGACATTCAACAGTAACCATTATATATTATAGGTTCAAACACCCATGTGATTCCTTTTTTGGAAAGGCATGGTATTCCTTATCATTACTTAAGCACCACGAAAGAAAAAAGAAGAGAAAAGAATGTGATATAGTTAGAGTATATTTAAAATATTGATTTTTATTGGTACTTGTGATGTATGTATATATGCAGGTAAAGAACTAATTGAAATTCATGTCTCCGTATGTTTATTATATTTCTAATATTTAAAAGAATAAGATTTTGGTAATTGCTTTGCTTTTTTGAAAAAATTGATTCTTCTCTCCTCCTACAAGTTATGACAATATTAGTTTAATATTTGTAATTATCTTCAACTTTATATCAACGTTAATTTTTAATATTGCAATAAAGAGTTATAAAAGATAATATAGATTAAATAAATTTTTAGAGTTGTAATTTAATGCCTTGATTATGAGCATGTTAAATATATGAAAAATACTATATAATGATACTTTTTTTGGTCAGAATTTTTGACATAATGATTTGACATATTTTTTGATCCTTGAATTGGTGAGTGGTCTTTACTATTTAATTTGATCCAACAATGCTCTTAATTCTACCTGAATTATGTTAAAAATTAATTCTGATTATTTTTTCTGAATTGTGTAGTATTACTCTAAATGTATATCATATTAGATTTTTACCTGTGCAATGCATGGTGAATTGATTATAAGAAAATAAATAAAATAATTATTAATTAGTAACAATCTATAATGCTTATTTGAATTAAAAGACTAAAAAATATAAAATTTATCAAACTTAATTAAATGATTGAATATAAATATGTGAACTATAATTGTAACTACTTGCTGGTCATGAACATATAAGAAAGAATTAGTAAATAATTTCTTTTTGAAGTGAATTAGTGATAATTTTATTTTAGCAAGATAACTTATTAGAATAATATTTGTTGTAACTTAAAGTAATATAGACCAATATTTATAACATTTCTCTTCACACTAATATTTTTTAAAAAAAAAACTTATATAAAAAGAATATCATCTATCTTTATAATTAATGACGAATATAAATATAAATTAATTGAATTTATATGTAAAAAAGAGTCAGCATCACAGTAAATAATATTGGTCTATGGAGTAGCAGAGTAATGAAGTAAAGATGAGCTTATATTATTATGCTAAGAGTTACAGTATTTATACTATACAAGTGACTGTTACAACAATTGAAATACAAAATTAAATATGAACATCTAAACACTTGAATTGCAACTGGATAAGAATGACCCAGGGGGAGTTACGGCTATGGACTTGACTTGGTCACCTTCCTTACACGCCCCCGCAAGATAGGTGTTCCATCGGCAACACCAATCTTGGAACGAAGGAGAAGGTGGCGTTGGCGGGATAATGGTTTGGTCAATGAATCCGCAAGTTGGTCATAGGTGGAAACATGCTGAGCATGAAGCTGACCCTGTTGAACTAAATCAGACACGAAGTAAACATCCAGTGCAATGTGCTTCATCCTGATGTGCAAGACAGGATTAAGTGATAAATAAGTGGCACTGATGTTGTCACAGTAGATGGTAGGTTTGCGGGAGAGTGGAACATGAAGCTCAGATAGCAGAGATTGAATCCAAGTGAGCTCAGTAGCAGTGGTGGCCAAGGATCTATATTCAGCTTCGGTCGATGAACGAGCGACCACTTTTTGTTTCGAGGACTTCCAAGAGACCAGATTGCACCCATAAAATACAAGATAAGCCGAGTTTGAAGTGTAGTCGTCCTTGTTGTCAGCATCACTAAAAGCACAAAGGGAGGATGTTGTTGGTCTTCGAAGGTGAAGACCGTGGAAGATGGTGCCTTTGAGATAACGTAAAAGAAGCTTCAAGCCAGTCATATGGGAAGTGGATGGCTTGTGCATGAGCAAGCTTATTAACAGAGAAAGCGATGTCTGGCCTGGTCATTGAGAGGTATGCAGGCTACCAATGATGCTGCGATAATAGGTGGTGTCCATAGTAGCAGTACCATCATGGAGAATGAGAGGACTGGTTGTGGAAATGGGTGTTTGTACCTCCTTTGCATCTGCCATGTGTGTGCGTTCAAGAAGGTCCCGGATGTTTTTGTGTTGGCTGAGAAACAACCCATCCATTGTTCGGATGACTTCCATACCCAGGAAGTAGTGTAGGTCCCCTAGATCTTCGATGGAAAATTTATTTGCCAAGGTGGTTATGCAATGATTGATTGCTTGAGGGGAGTTGCCTGTAATGAGAATAACATCAATGTAGACAAGGGCAAACAATGTAGTCGTACCTTAGCGAAAGATGAATCGTGAGGAATCAAATCGTGAGGTGATGAAGCTGTAGGAGTGCGTGAAGGAACACAGTGTTTGAAACTAAGCCCTAGGTGCTTGTTTGAGACCATAAATAGATTTCCTGAGACGACAAACATGATCAGGATGTTCAGAGTTAATGAAGCCAGGAGGTTGTGCCAGAAGGACCTGTCTTGCAAAGTGCCATAAAGGAAAGCTTATTTACGTCAAGTTGACGTATAGACCACTGATGCTGGAGTGCAATGGAGAGTACCAGGCTAATGGTGGTGGGTTTAATCACTGGACTGAAGGTTTGAGAGAAATCAACTCCTGGATGTTGATGAAACCCCTTAGCAACAAGCCTGGCTTTGTAACGAGCGATTGAGCCATCCGGATTTCTTTTGATCCAGTAGACCCATTTACACCCAACAATGTTCTGTGAATGATGCTTAGGAACCAACTCCCATGTACCCTGTTGAAGAAGAGCATTAAACTCAGCACTCATAGCCTCTCGCCACTTTGGAGACTTCATTGCCTGGCTCACACATGTCGGTTCAAGGGATGCTGGAAGTGGGTGTTTGGTGGTGAGATTGAATTTTTTATTTGGCTTGTAGATATTGTGCATGGATCTAGTGACAGGTCTGGACCATAGATTAGTGATGGGTGAGGTACCGTGTTTAGGACTTGAGGGAGAGAATTGGAATCGGCATGAGGGGAGGCAGGTGTCACACAGTCAAGTGAGTGATGCTCATCCACATGTGGCATTATTGTTGATGGCTGGATGGAATTGGTGGATGTGGAGCAAGTAGAGGAATCTGCACTTGATTCATGGGTGGGTGGGGACATGAGAGGATAAGGTGACGTGGGTTTTTCTGATGAAAGTTTTTGAAGTAAGGGATGAGGTGATAAGGTTGGAAAAAAGTTGGTTGGAGTTTGAATAGGTGGAGAGCATGTCACATTTTGGTGGCTTTGTTCTACGGATGAGATTTTGGATGAGGAAGAGAATATATTTGAATATTTTGAGAGAGGAAATTCAGTTTCAATAAAAATTACATGTCTAGAGAGATAAAGTTTGTTTTTGACTAGATCAAGGCATTGATAGGCATGATGTTGATTTGAGTATCCTAAAAATATGCATGGAGCACTTCGGTTTTCAAGTTTGTGAGTAGTGTAGCGTCTTAGCCAAGGATAGCATAAGCAGCCAAATATTTTTTAATTTGAATAGGATGGAGGTTTTTGAAATAAACATTGGAAAGGAGTTTGATTGTTCAGTGTGGGGGTAGGCAATCGATTGATAAGATAAACTACAATTTGGAATACATAGCACCAATATTTAGGAGGCATGGAAGCATGGTGAAGTAAGGCAAGAGCAGTTTCAACTATGTGGCGATGCTTACATTTTGCTAGACCAATATGTTCTAGATTGTATGGTGGTGACACAAAGTGAGAGATGCCATGTGATTCAAAATAGGATTTAAGTTTGAGATACTCAGTTCCACCATCAGTATAGAGAGAACGAATCTTTTTGTTAAAATATTTTTCAACTTGAGTATGAAATTTAGGGAAAAAAACAGAGGGATCACTTTTAAGTTTGATGGGATAAATCCAAGCATAACGAGTAAAATGATTGACAAAAATGACATAATATCGATATCCATTGATTGAAACAACTGGAGAAGGTCCCCATACATCGGAATAAAGAAGTTCCAAAGGAGAACTTGTTATTACACTTGAGTCATGAAATGGTAATTTGTGACCTTTATTCAAATGACAGGATGAACAATGAAACGAGGACTTAGATAGGTTTGACAATGCATTTTGTTTGAGGACTTGATGAAGTGTTTGAGATGAAGGGTGGCCAAGACGAGCATGTCACTAAAGAGAAGATTCACGCGATGTTGAGAATGCAGTTGGTTGAAACAGTGATGTGTGACATTTTTGTAGATGAATGGAGTAGAGAGCACCACTACTTGGACCGCGCATTAAGATTGCCCCTGTTGTACAATCCTTCACATAAAAAGAGAAAGGGTAAAATTCAATAAAAACATTATTTGCATGACAGAATTTTGAAACAAAAATAAGATTTTGACTAGATTGAAGAACGCAAAGGACATCATTTAGTGTGAAGTGGGAGTGGGAGGTGGTCAGCTTGGTTGAGCCAACATGTGTGATAGGTAAACCTGTTCCATTGCCAATAGTGATTTCATCGGGACCATTGTACTTAGAGTGCAAACCGAGGTTGTTGAGACTTGTGGTTACATGGTGGCTTGCACCTGTATCAAGAATCCAACTCTCTAGCGAAGGAATAGTGGAGGAGGCATAGTGTGCTGATGGACCTGAGGGTCTTGTGATGAGTTGTGGACAATACTTTGCAATGTGACCTTGAAGATTGCAAAACTGGCATCTTGGTGGAGGCCAGTTCGGCTTGCTTGGAAAGCCATGGGAATGTCCCTTTTGATGACCATATTGGCCGTTGTTGAAGTGAGAATTTGGGATTGTGAATTAGTTGGCAGAATTGTGGTTGGAAAGGGAGGCACCACCGCCACGCTACTGGTCATTACTGGGGCGAAACGTTCTGCTATTGTGATTAGTCCTTTGATGAACAAGAGCTGTGGGAACCTGCACCTCAGGTTGGGCATCATCTCCCTTGAGGTATTCTTCATGAGCAACTAGATGGCTATGAAGTTCTTCGAAAGTAAAGGGCTTGTCTCGGGGTCCTTATGGAAGCTGCAATGTCACGATATTCATTATCTAAACCATTCAATACATAAAGAGTAGCATCATCATCATCAGAAATAGCATTGTCAATAATGGCAAGTTGATCAACAACACTTTTGACTGAAAAGAGAAATTCAGTGATTGATTGAGAGCCTTTGTGGCATCTCTGTAATATGTTCTTGAGGGACATGACATGGGATCTTGAAGGATTAGCATATTTGGCAGCTAGTGCTGTCCAGAGCTGGTGTGCGGTTTCACATGCAGCAAGAGCAATACTGTCCTGTTCATTCATGGAGGACAAAATGAGGCTGACAATCAGCTGGTCTTGACAAAACCATGCCTCGTATTCGGGGTTGGTAGTGGAGGAGCCATCAAGTTGGCAAAGTTCCTTGCGAGGCGCTGGTTTGGAGCCATCAACATGGCCAGAGAGGCTCATACCAGAGAGGAGAGATTTGGCTCGTCTGTGCCATGCAAAATAATTGGAAGAAGAGAGTTTGAGATGTAGTTGTGCACCAGACTGAAAGAAAGTAAATGGCTTGGGGTCAGAATTAGCAGTGGGTTGATTTGAGGGGGTGATGGTGTCTGAGTTCGAGCTGGAAGAATTGGCCATGGATCGAGTCTCGTGTGAGATTGGAGCGTCTGATACCATATAGAATAGCAGAGTAATGAAGTAAAAATGAGCTTATATTATTATGTCAAGAGTTACAATATTTATACTGTACAAGTGGCTGTTACAACAATTGAAATATGGATTGCAATTGGATAGGAATGACCCAGGGGGAGTTACGGTTATGGACTTGACTTGTTCACCTTCCTTACATATTATAATTTATATATTAGATATCAATCAAAATAAAATTAAATATACACAGATAAAAGTGTATTAAACTACAATACCTCTTTTCTCTCGAATATGATAATATGATGAGGCCATAAAATATTTTACAATTTTTAGAGAAAATGAAGGAAGTCTCCCATTGTAGAAGATAGATATTGATTAGTTAGTTACCTGCAACAGTAATTAAAAACTCATAATCTTAATTATTTTGTAGAATGCATTAGATAATAATTAAAAATGACAATAAATTATGATACAACATAATTTAAAAGAAGAATAACCTAAAAATAAGATGCCTTTGTTTAGATGTATTTTTAAATAATAAAAATATTATATAACAAAAGAAAACATATTGTAAAAAAATAGCAATGTATAATGTAAATTAATCAATAATAAAATTATAAAAATACCTCTTTATGACAAATTTCGAAAAACTTCTTTGAGAACAAAAATTATTTGTTGTTTCTAGTTAATTTCTCTTTCTTAAAATCAACATTAACTTGATTTAAAAAGAAAATATAAAAAAAAAGATGTATAAAAAGCAGCTGCATATGTTCTTCAATCTTTCTCTACCTTAATAATTTTCTTTAATTTGCAAGAGGACATCTGTGGTGGAAAATTCGTATTTCCATCAATACTGTCATTAGTTATTGCCAAACTTTTGTCATTGACTCTCTTTGTAGATGTAAAACCAATCATTGAAGTCATATCAACATCATTTTCTTCCTGAAAATAAAAGTGATTCCTATAACATACAAAAAAAAATTTATGGTCAATAGCAAAAATAAAATTTGTAAATGATTACTTAAACAACGATATAGAAAATGGTTCCTAATCTTCTCAGTATCATTAATGGGGTTAGCATCGTCCGCTGACTTTAATAATTGACCTTTTATTCATGGAAACCTAACATTTGTATGTATAAAAAAATAAATTGAGAAGATTAAAAAGTAAATTAAAAACTAAAACACTATATAGGAGTTTATATTAGGTGATACCGAAGTCAAAGTGTCAAGACCAACAAAGTGATGATATTAGATAATCATCATCAATCATTTTTAGAACAGTATAAATAGGATGAATGGAATTATCAAACTTCTTAATCTGAATTTTAAAAAAAAAAATTATCCAGAAAATCTTTCAGAATTTGTTATAATTAAATAATATATAATAAATTCTATTTTAGAATGTGAATCTTTACTTTTTTCCAAATTTAAAAAACTCATATTATTTTACTTATATTTATTATCAGAATAATAATTGAGATTTTTTATGGTACATATAAGAATTGAGATTTATTCTATAAACCATTAAATTTATAATGTAAACGTAAATTGATTTAGAGAAATGCTTGTTTTCACTAAAATAAATTCAAAAAATGATGCACGAATTATAAACAGAGGTCTGCGTTTTATTATTCTTCCATCCGTGATTTCCGTGTGTAGTATTCTAACTGTCTTTCTTTATTGTATGGTTTATTTGCCACGTCATTCGTGAAGCCTCTCGTAAAAAAAAATTTGTGCAATATATCACCTCTCCTACAACACCCTTCCACACCCAAACCCAACAAAAAAAATCTTGATATAATATAAGTTTAATTTAATTAAACTGATTTGTCTCATAAATCAAATTAATTATTTATTAAAATTTTGAAGAAATAAAAACTTGAACAGGAAATTTTTTTTTACATTAGTAAAAAAAAACTAGAAAGGCTTTTATTTTAAATTATTATAATAGATATAATAAATTAAAGATTTACACAATTAAAAAATTTATTAAATTTAAAAAAATTATTAACTTGAGTGAAAAGAAGATTGCACAAAAAATTATGGAGCAGTAAAAGAAGTCTCCTTAAATAAGAAAAAAACTTTTAGAAAGATTATTACTTTTATATTAGAAGATAATAGATATGGAGTTATTAAATATAGAATTAAATATAAAATTTAAAATTTAAAAATATAAAGGAGACCTTATAAAAATATGATAAGTAATTATTAAACGCAATATATACTTAAATTCATAATTAATAAAATCCTACTAAATACATTTAGGAAATTTTCGATAGAAAAGAAGACTACACTAAAAATTATTGAGCTCGAAAAAAAGTTTTCTTAAGTGAAAATTTTTTTTAGAGAGACTATTACTTTTATATTATAATATAATAGATAATAGATATAATAAATTATTGATTTACATAATTAAAAAAAGCTACATAAATTTTAAAAAAATCTTTAATTTGAGTAAAAAAAAAAAATTATAAATAAAAAACTGAAAAATTCTCTAATTCTATTTCCTATTTTACATAAATCAAGTTACATGAGGACTTATGAAATATATAATTAAATACAAAATTTAAAATTTAATATGGAGTTATTAAATATAGAATTAAATATGAAATTTAAAAAATATAAAACTTATGAAATTATGGTAACTAATGATTGGATGTAATTATTAAGTTGATATAAAATTAAATTCATAATTAATGAAACATACTAAATATCTTTTGAAAATTTTTGGGAGAAAAGAAAATTGCACAAAAAATTAATGAGTGGGAAAAGAAGTCTCCTTGATTGACAAAAAATTTGTTATAGAGATTATTATTTTTATTTAAGAAGATAACAGAGGAGTTATTAAATATAGCATTAAATATAAAATTTAAAATTTAAAAGATATAAAAGAAATCATATAAAAATATAGTAACTAATAATTAGACGCAATCATTAAATTAATATAAAATTAAATTCATAATTAATGAGATCCTACTAAATATTTTTAAAAAAAATTTTAGGGAAAAGAAGACTACACTGAAAATTGTTGAGTGCAAAAGAAGTCTCTTTGAGTGAGAAATCTTTTTTTAAAGAGACTATTATTTTTATATTATATAATAGATTGATAAGTTAATTTCTTATGAGTATAAGACTAATTCCTTTTGAGGTATTGAGTCTGCCCTTCAAGCAATATTTTTCACTTAATTTAAATTTACTTACCACTTAACTAGTAAGGTATTGGCATTGACAAATTAACTATTCTAACTTTTAGGTTTTAATAGCAAAATTATGTGCTTTAGGATAATTTCAAAATTACAAGGAAAATTATTAAATTTATATACTGAAATAAATTTAAATTTTAAATCATTATTAATTTCATATTTATGAAAAAATGTATTATCATTAAATATATCTATTGTATTTGTTTGAAATATATTTATAAAGCTGAAAGATGTACTCCAACGTAATATTAGTATTAATTGATTTTATTTATTTTATGATATGATACTATGTAATTGTATTTAAAGTAACTAATTAGATTTTATTCTGATTTTTACCATGTTTATATTATAATCCCTTATATTATTTATTAAATAAATAAAATTAATTTTACTCATTAAATTTATTTTTATTATGAAATGATAAAAAAATTTACATATTATTCAATAAAAATTATTTAGTAGATTTATAAAATATTAATAATTTAATAATATGTCATAAAATTTCTAATATTTTAAATTTCTTAAATTCAAATAATAATACTATAATTAAAAATATTTACTAATTTAGATTGATATTATAATTTATTATAATTAATAAGTAGATTACAATAAAAAACATATTATAATATTCTTATACGCACATCAAAAATGATAAACGTCAATAATTAATTAAATTAAAATAATGATACATTATTTTGTGTTTATAGGACAAAAAATTAATTAATATAGTAAAATGTAATTGTTCTCACATAAAAGTTGTATAATTCATTATTTTTTATTGTTTTATTATAATATATAAAATAATTTTATATTAAAATATGTCACGAGGTTTAAATTATTTATCTTAAAATTATGATATAATATTTTTTAAACTAATTATTTTTTATTTATATATAAGGTTTAAAATTATATTCTAATGATCAAATTCAATAATTAATTAAAAATTAAAATAACAATAATACATTATTTTTTCTGTTTAAAAAATATTTGCAAACAAAAATTTAATTAATGATGTCAAATATAATTGTGCTCACATAAAAATTGCAAAAACTCATATTAGTTTTTTTATTATTTTATTATAAAATAAAAACAAATTTACATTAAAATATAAGAAAATGCTATTTCTTACGAATTCACTTGTGTACAAATCCTATGAATTTAAAAAAGTAAAAAGTTGGGAGACGTGGGAGAGATAAAATGTGTTACTATATATTTGGTCGGTCGAAAAACAAAATGCCATGTCATTTGTAAAATTTTGTAGGAACTGATTTCATGTTATAGCATCAGATTCAAATTGTTTATCTTAAAATTATGATATAAAAATTTTAAATCAATTATCTTTTATTTATTATTTATATATTTTAATGCATTATATATTTTGATTGTTATTCCGTGCATAACATGGGTACTAATCTAGTGTATAGGATAAGGTAAACTCTCTTCTGTATAACTTCTTTACGTCTGATTGAAGATGATAATTTATCTTAATTCCTTACACTTATTTTAAAGAATTTTACAGAGTTAACTAATACAAAGACACTATGAAATAAAGATGAGAAACCATAAAAAGGAATGAAGAGATGTAAAATTAAATACATTATAAATATTTATTCAGTTTTTTTTTTATTCTTCTCATTTAGTTCTTTCTAAACAAGACAATTAATTGTTTTCTAGAACTTCCGTCTTTTTTCCTTTATTTTTATTTAATGCTTTTTAGAGATATAAAACTATTGAGGAGTGTGTCAGAAATATAAAATTATTTATATAATTTCACTTAATAACTTAAGTTTTTAGAATTGTTGGTTCATAACATAGTATTAAAGTATTGTCCACACTCCAAACCCAAAGGATTCTTACATGAAAGAGCGTATTAAAGATACAAAATTATTCATATGTTTTCACCTAATAACTTAAGCTTTTCGAAAAAATTAGTTTATGTATATACACTCCTTGACCATATGTGCTATTGATAGAACCAAATGTTAATTAACCTTCTTGGACTTGATCACGTAGCATTTGGAGCTGATAAGAGTTATCTGTTAGCTAGTAGTTCAGGGAAGTCACAATAATCAAATTTTACAAATGATCTAATTATGTAGCTTGAGAAAGAATCATTGCAACCCTTTTTTTTGGTTTCCAACAGATTTCCTATTTCTTTCCTCTTGGATCTTATTGCTAAGTATCACCAGAAAATTTAAATATTCAGAGAATGAATTCTCAAAGATAAAATTTCAAGCAAACATTCAAATATTAAAATCGAAGAATATGACTTATAAGTACGAATATGTGAAGTAATAGGATAACTTCTCAAAGATAAATTTTTCCTTGAGGTTTACTAGCAGTTGGAGTGAATTGTTCGTCCCAAAGATATTTCATTTGAAGCTTGGAGATTGTGGGTTTGCATTCTAGGAAATTTCTTGATGCTAGGTTACTATTCTTCGAGCAGAAAAGTTGAGAAAGGTTGCTTGTTGTGTCCTTGGAAGCATAAATACAATCGTTTTGTACTCTTCTTCGGGGTTAAAGTTTAAGAAGGTTTGTGGTGGTGCCATTGTAAATAAAAGTATCATTGTTTATTTAAGAAAATACCAAACAGTTGCAAGATATGACATTTCAAACTTTGAAGATGACTCGCATGCATTTTTAAATGTGTTCCTTTTATCTAGTAGGTTCTCCTTTCTTAGGTATGACAACATTACACAAGAGAGGAGGGGGTGAATTATGTCTGCAAATTTTCATTGAATGTTGAGAAAATATGCATTTCTTACAAACAACTAATAAAAGCAAAAAAATAAGTCTAAGAACACATTGATAATAATTGCGTGCTTAGAGGTTACCAAGAATTTTAACTTCACATAAAATGCCTACTGATACAAAGAATGTATATTGTTGAAATATAACTTGGATTGATAAAGAAACTAAGCAAGAAAGCTAAATATAAAGTATAATTAAGCTAAACCAAGCAAGCAAGCTATATCACAGTAGATATGAAATTTAAAGAGTGTAAGGATAAGAGAAACAAACACAATAATTTATATTGGTTCAACCACCAACTAAGTGACCAATATCATCTAGTTCCTAAGATCATCCACTTAAGATTTTTCACTATTCTTCAAGCTTTACTAGGTGCTCGAGAGACCATTACAAGACTTCAGCACTCCTCACACCTTTAGGATCCTCTACCCTTGTGTTAGAGCCTCACAATCTATCAATAAAGTTTGAGCACTCCCACACCTTGGGATCTTCTACCCTTGTGCTTAAGCTTCACAACTTTTCAAATAAGAAATCCTCCACCTTTGTACAAAGAATTAGAAGGATACCTCACCATCAATCTCTCTCTATAAGGATATCTCACCCTCTAAGTGTTTACAAGATAGTAAATTGAAGAAAACTCTCTCAAAGAGAAGATATACAACTTGAAGAACTATTGTAATAGAAGGATTTTGTAATGAAGAGCTCAAAATATGATGTTGATGATTGAAAGATTGAATCAAGTGTAATGATATAAAATTAGGTATTCAAAAATAGTAATACCTTCAATCTTCACTTATATATAGAGCCCAAATGATAAAATAGTTCGTTGTAGGTGTTTAGAAATGATTTGGTATCAAAACTAGCTGTTATTTTTATCTTTGGTGTGTAAATAATTGATTATCTTGATAGAATAATCGATTATATGGCTTCTTACTTGTGATAATCTACTATCTCGATGTGATAATCGATTATCATATTCTAGTAAATGAATACAACCTTTAAACGATCATAATTTCTTCATTTCTTATCAAATTTACGTAAATAACTAGTCATTGGCTATCAAAAGTCTTAAATGAATTCAAAGTATTTTAAAATTATGATCAAAAGAGTTACCAAAGGTTTGTTTTTCAAAGCACAATCTTGGCTATCTTTTGTAATTTTGTAATACTTTTTCAAAACATGTTAGTTGAGCATTTTAGAAACTAAAACTCCTTTGTCAACTTTTATAACTTATTTGAGCTCTTCTCTTGTAAAACTTCTACATTTACATAAAAGATTAAGTCTAAAAGATAATATACACATTTCAGTCCACAACCTTCTTGATGCATTCAAGCTTCTAATATTCAAATTTTCCAAATGCTTGGTACATCTCTTCATTCTCCATCTTCTTGATTTTACAAAATATGATCTTTCACTTTCTTGCTTCAACAATGGAAGTTGGAATATCCTACAAGACATAATTGACTTACAAATCATATTTAGTCCAACTTAATTATTCACCATCCTACTATGCATGATATATCTTTGAAGGTGCATCATGCATATATGATTTACATAGACACATATCCAATATTAGTAAATTAAGACATTATCAAGCACATTTGGATATATTCTATAAATGATACTGCATATATAGAACTCATTGCATGATTCTTATGTGAAATATATCAAGATAGGGTATATAATTACTTATATCAAGATAAAGTATACAATCATGCATGAACCAATATAAGCCTTCAAGTACATATATGTAGCACATTCAATATCTGTCAATCATATGTTTGTCATTATCAAAACTTAATACATTGAACCATTTGGGAAAACACAGTATGCCATGCATGTATAATATTCATTATCTATGAATCATGTATTTGTCATCATCAAACATAACATATTAAACCTTTGGGGCAAACATTCATTAGGTACTATTCTTTTCAGGAATGCTCGCAATAGGTGCTCTCTTAAATTCCAGTTTTAGTTTCTCAAATGGGTACTCTTCTTCTCTAGAATGCTTGCATGAAATTGCTCTAGCAAATGGCCATTTGACATTAAAATGTTCCTGGTTAAATTCCTAATTAATCAATCACAAGCTTGATAGAGGATAATCAAAACCTTAATGTTATCAAATTAACAAGTAATTAGAGCTTAATGATATCAATCAGTCTATTCATCTAATTATTAAATCAACTCAATCACTATTTAAGACAAATGAGCACATGCTAAATCATCCACCTACTCAATCTACATAAATTACTCTAATATGTTAAATAAAGATTAGGATTATATGTGCACATGCTAATTAGCTTTCAATTATCCAACACCTCATCTTCCCATCAACCAACTAGAGTTTAGGATATTTGAACAATTTAATCACATGCTCAACTATAATTATATCATCATCAAAACTTAGGAAATCCAAGAATTTTCGTGATTCTAAGTGTGTTTCCACAGAATATATGACTTACAAGAGTTTGAAAATCCTTGTATGTAGATCGTTGTATGGGCTATCTTAGATCATAAAAATCACAGGGAATATTCTTTATAATTGCTTGAATAATTGCATGGTTTGTGAGACTTGACAATTGTTTTTCATGATAAAAATGATTGATTGGTATACTTTCAACGTGTCATTGTTTGTGTGTGTGCGTATGGATTTTGTCTGTACTAAATGGACCAATAGAAAGTAGATGTTACAAGCTTTTCACACACACACACACACACACACACATATATATACATGTATATATATATATATATATGTGTGTGTGTGTGTGTGTGTGTGTGTGTGTGTGTGTGTGTGTGTGTGTGTGTGTGTGTGTGTGTGTGTGTGTGTATATATATATATATATATGTATGTATGTATGTATGTATTTATATTGTATCATATCATATCATACTATTAATTTGAGTAAGAATTGAGTGAGATGACTTCTTGAAGTTACTGATTCAAAAATTTTTATTTCTTGAAAAAAATTTGGGTTTAAGGTGGAAGCAATATTTTTAAAATTAGATCCCATACATTGAACTGGCAAGAGGAGAGGTTTAAAGTTTTGAGGTCGAACTAAGGTTGATTCAGAGTTATATACATAATTGTACATTATATAATTATATGATAATATGTAAAAAAAATATACATATGCTAAATGTAGAAGTAAAATCATTTAAAAAAATTAAAAATATGTACCTAATATGAGCAAATTAAGTTATAAGTATGATAAATGTTAAAATTAAAATATTATATATTATCTCATAATTATGAAAATAATCCTTTTTATAAATAAACATGAAATAGAGAAATTCATACTTGTCCAACATTGAATGAGTAAAGGAAGGAAGGAAGGAAGTGTTTCTCATTGCATCACTTATTTCTATTAGTCCCACATTGGATAAGTTAATTGAAAGATTATTATTTGTTGTTATGAATTGAGAAGTAAACTAATAGAGCCCAACCATCATTGCATCTATTACTCCTATTTGCCCCACGTTGGATAAATTAAGAGGGAAGAAGGTGGGTTTTGATTATAATTTGAAATATAGCATTGAATAGAAAAAAAAATTGTAAATTTACACAACTTTTATTTTTCAGCAGTTTCAACCAATCAAACTGTGGTTGGTTCACGTGGTTTGAACAATTGTTTTACCAATTTTTAGCTGGTTTTTGAAAAATTAATTTTAGAACCCTAGTCAAACCAACCATAGGACTGGTTTCTAATTTTACAAGTTCAACCAACTAGGTTTGGTGTAGTTTTCAAAACCATGGGTTGAAGAACCCTTTTTTTCTTTTAAACTTTTACCACTCTTGAAGCCAACTAGTGTGGCTCACCAAAACTCTCGTTTGAGTTGAAACTTTGTTCATTTTGAATAGAAAACAAGTTTTGGGATCAAAGAGGTTTCTGGTGACACGTACGACCTAGAGAGTGGCAAGTGGACACCACACATTACCTATGAAGAGCAAAGGCCCTTTAAACCTTGTTTGCATGTTGTTTTTCATATTTGTTTGTCATAATTACATAAACGGAACATTGAGGCACTTGCCATATTATGTTTTGTTTTTGTTTCTTCCATCATAAATAATTCTCAGTTATCTTAAATTTGTGTGTGTGTAGGCTATGTTTATACATTATTTGATAGTATTTAAATGCAAAAAACACATTCCTATATCATGAAATAGATGCTATTCTTGAATGTTTCACTTGTACATGTAATATTTGATTAAAATGCATGCCCTAGACTTGACCTTACATGGTGTTTGAGAATAAATAGTTGTTCAATGGAGCCTATATAAATTATTTAAGATTTCAGTTAAGAATGACTAATGTAAGTGACCTACTTGAATCACTCCCTGCTAATAACTTTTGGATCTTCATCAAATCATACTTGAGAGAGCTAAAGAGCTTGAAGTTCATAAGTTGTGCTAGTGAGATAAAATTGGCCAATAAGCATCACTTTTTGGAAAACACAAAACATGCTTTGATTCTATCATATTTCCTGAATTCAAGAAGAGTCATGTGTTTCTTGTTATGGTGCTTTGTAGAGGGGTTCCTATTTAAAAGGCGTGATCTAGCTTGCCAAGCACCAAGTAGCTAGCAACTAGCTCATCAATTATGGAACTTAAATATAAAATTAAATAAACCATGTTAGTTGGTTAGTTATTCCATTCTTAAATCATAAATATTTCTATTTTGCATATGATATATTGATTTTGGAGAGCATGAAAATGTTAATTTGAGCTGAAGGTATTAGATTGATATGATTCAAAGAATTCTTATCCAAGAATCATAATTTTATTTGCTCAATGATAATAGTCTAAATATTATATGTTGAAATTTTCTTATGTGGGTTACAATTAATTATATCATTTGGCTTCTGAAAATTAGGCTAACAATATGATCTGAATTATAGACAAGTATTGATAGGCCTAATATCGTTGTGATCTAATTATTATGAGTTGTGCACACCTTACATTGGGTTAGCATGGACTAATAATAGTGTAGGCCTTAACCTAATAAGCCTATGATGGTAAAACTCGTTAGGTTATTTATTTGTGGTTAGGTCCCCTCTTAACACCCTAAAAGGAGAAATCCCAGCCTCAAATGGCTACTCTTCATCAACTTGCCCCATTAATAGCCAATACAGAGAAGAGTAGGAGATGCAGAGGAAGGCCTAGTCCTTCAATCTTGCAGGTCATTGGATCAATACTGGTATTTAAGGATTGCTTTGCTCTTATGGACTCTTCATCAAGTAAGATATAAAATTAGTGTTCAAAATATCATATAATTGTTCATATAGTTTTTCTTACATTTGGTATTAGAGCTACATTATATGATTTTAGGACCTAAATTGATTTTGAGATCATTAAATCCGTTGAAAATTATTTGCCATTTTGGGATTAGGGTTTTATTTTCTCCATTGATGCTGATTATATATGAAAATTCAGCTTCGACAGACACTTAGGCCATTTGATGTTCTAATTTTATGCCCTTTTGCTAAAGTAATTGATAACTTTATGAAATAGAGTTATTTAGTCATATTTTGTGCATTAAAGTATGCTTTGTCTTTAGCATTTGCATTAGAGTCTTAGTTTTATTCTACTTTTAATATGAATCCTCTTTGTGTTAGTTGTTTAATGTTTATTTAATGTTTTTATGATCTTTTTGGTCAAATGACTTAAGTTTTTATCATTGATGATACTATTTATAGGTTAATATATATGGTCCTTTGTAGGTGACTGGCTATAGAAAACGTCCGAAGACGAGAAAGTGAACGTTTGAGCACTTAGTGAAATTTTTGGTTGAAGACTTGAGTTCTGGTCAACCTTCACTAGCACATCTTCTAAAATACCCCTGGGATAAGTATAGAAACGATCTACAAGCTGCAAGGTAGCTGATATAGGCTTAACTTCCCCTAACCATGCTTCTGTTATATAGAAAGAGGCATGAGATTGATGCTAGCCCCCAAATCACATAAGGCTCTTCCAAAGTACTGGCTCCCTATAATGCAAGGGATAGTAAAACTTCCAGGATCCTTAGACTTAGGTGGAAGCTTCTTCTGAATGATGGCACTGCATTGCTCAGTAAGTGCAACAATTTCAAACTCACCCAATCTCCTCTTCCTAGACAAGATGTTCTTCATGAACTTGATATAGCTAAGCATTTGCTCCAAAGCTTTGACAAAAGGAATGTTGATATGGTGCTTCTTTAACACTTATAAGAAATTTTGAAATTGTTTGTGAAGTTTCTACTTCTGAAAGCGTTGAGGGAAGGGTGATGGTGGTGTGCTCTGAGCTTTCTCTTTAACTTTATCATCATCTTTCTTTGGCACCAGCTCCTCTTCTTTGTCTTTGCTTAATATATCTGGCTTCATGCTTAAACCTTCTATCTTTTTTCTACTTCTAAGAGTAATTGCTTGGTATTGCTCTTTTGCATTACCTCTAGGATTAGGCTTAGTATTAGAAGGTAGATTTCTTTAAGGTCGGTTATTTAATACATTGACAATCTATCCCTTTTGACTTTTAGGAGTTCTACGAGAAGCTGAATGACTCTAAATAGTTGCATAAGTCTTTGTCATGTATTGTACAAATATCTCTTAAAGTAAGGGCTTCTTCTCTTGCATTGGTGCTTATATTGGGGCTATAGCTTGAGATTGGAAGCCAGGAGAAAATTGTGGCTTAGGAGGTTGTGCCCTTTGCATATCACTCCAAGCAAAATTTGGATGATTTCTCCATCCAAGATTATAAGTATTGGCATATGAATTATTCTGCTATCTATTTTAATTGCTAACATAGTTCATAGTCTCCATATTATAAGGGCACTGATCTCTTGAATGGCCTTCCTCATATAGGTCACAAATAATGAATGGTCTTTGAACAAGATTAACCCCAAAAGTGTCAAATTTCTTGGATAAAGCAGTCGCTTGTGCAGTTAAAGCAGTAATATTATCAATCTCATGAACACATGCAACCTTCCTTGGCATGAATCTTTCAGATAGGCATTGATAATTGTTGGATACCATCTCCTCCAATAACTCATAGGTGGCATTTATAGACTTCCCCACCAAAGTTCCACCTACTGCTACATTTATGGTGGTTCTAATTCGGCCTTGAAGCTCATTATAAAAGGCTTGCAATTGTAGCCATTTGGGAAGCCCATGGTGAGGACACCTCCTAAATAGCTCTTTGTATCTTTCCCAAGCCTCATATAATGTCTCTAATTCAAACTGGGTGAAGGAAGTGATGTTATTCCTCATTTTAGTTGTCTTGGATGGTGGAAAGAATTGGGTAGCAATTTTTATGCCAAATCATCCCAAAGTACAATAGAGAAGAAGCCTAGAGATACATGGACAAAAGATGAGAAGAACAAATATGTGCTAAATTCCAAGGATAAGTTTTATCTTACTTGTGCACAAAGCATAAACAAGTATAACAAGATGGCTGAATGCAGCATAGCTAAGGAAATATATAGAACACCTTAATAGTAGCTCATGAAGGGACAAGTTAAGTCAAAGTAGCAAAAGTCAGCATGTTGGTTCATCAATATGAATTATTCAAAATGCAAGATCATGAGACTATGGATGAGATGTTTGCTAGATTCACAATTATTTTGAATGACCTAAAGTCCCTTGGGAAAACTTACTCAAATAAGGAAAATGCGAGAAAGCTTTTAAAGAGCTTACCCAAAGTATGGAGCCCAAGGTCACAGCAATCCAAGAAGCTAAAGACCTCTTAACTCTGAAGCTTAATGAGCTGCTTGGATCACTGAAAGTTTGTGAGTAAGAGCTAACTAAAATGAATGAAGACATTCCCAGAAGAGGAAAGTCCATTGTCTCAGGACATTTGAAAGGTCATAATAAACAACCCTCTTGACACTCTTCTCAACCCTCAGCATTGAACACCATAATGAGTTTTGATTATGAAAACGATGAGGATATAGGAATCTCTAATTACAATGATTTAACATTTATCTCAAGAAAGATTCAAAGAATGTTGAGAAAGAAAGGCAGAGGAAAGAAGAATTTCCAGTCAAAGAAAAACCTTTAGAAGGGTGACTCTAGCTGCAGCAAAGATCATATCATATGCTATGAGTGCAAGAAGCCTGATCACATTAGGACTTATTGTTTCCTACGGACGAAATCTCAAAAGAAATTCTTCAAGAAGAAAGGAATGACGGCTACATGGGAGGATCTTGATGAAGACTCATCAGATGATGACAATCAAGAGGAAACAACTAACATCTGTTTGGTAGCAAATGAACAAGAATTTGAAACAGCTAGCCTCTGTCTAATCCTTCTCTACTTTCTTATGATGAAATTGAAAGTGTATTTGATGAACTTTTATTTGATTTAAACATTAATATTAAAAAATATTTATCTTTGAAGAAAAAGCTTTTTGAAACCAGAAAAGAAAACTATATTTTGAAAGCTGAGAAAGATGTTTTGAATGGAAAATGAAAGTTTATTAAAGTTGAATGCTGATTTGACTACTTCTACTAAACTGAAAACAATTTACTCTTCTCAACCCTTCTCTTAACAACCTTCTCAAGTATCTGATAAAACAAAAGTGTTGAAGGAGAAAGTTGAAGAACTGACTAAAGATCTGGCTAAGTTTGTTAATGGCACCAAAAACATTGAAAGACTTCTTGGAAGTCAAAGATGTGCCTTTTACAAAGCTGATCTTGGATACAAGAAAGCTACTAAACAGAAATGGTATAAAAGTTTCTTTGTACCTGCTAAAAAAATCTAGTGTAACTTGTTTTTGTTGCAATAAAACTGGCCCTAAGGCATCATCATGTGTTTACAAAAAAAACCACCTAAGATTAAAGCTACTAACCCGAGAAGAAGAAAGTTTGCATACCTAAATCTGAAGTTGTTTCTCATGTAGATGCGCATGGTGTCAAAGAAAATGAAGCAAAGATAGCAGTTGGATAGCAAGTGCTCAAGACACATGATAAGAAAGTCAGAATCTATTTTCAAAAGAAAAAAAAAGAAACAAGAGCATAATAAATGGGTTGGTTGGAAGATGGTGGATGGCATTTATGGGGGAAGGGGAAGTTTGAAAAAAATTTGTCAGAAAAGGTTGAAAACAAAGAAATAGGTGGCTACAAAGCGTAGGCCGGTAGAAATTGTGTGCAAAACTATTTGTTTTGCATGCATGCATAAGGGCTCTACTTATACAGAGGCCTTACAAGGTAGCGGCAGAATGCGAAATGAAATGTTTCTGTGAGTGAGAGAGAAATTCTGCTAGATCTTTATTCTTTTTCTATTATCTCAATAATATTAAGAGAAGTGTTGATTCAGTATAACCCTCTTGTACTCTATGAGTATTTAAAATACTTTTGGGTTACTACCCTAATATCACCCTGCTTTTGTTTAATTTTTCTTGAAAGCTTATGATGGTGATTTTACAATGATTTATATTCCGTTATTATTATGCATAATGTGATTTATAAGCCTAGAATTAAATACTCTAATTTTTGAATGCCTATATTTTACTACATAATTTTAGTATCTTGAGTTAAATATATTTTATGACATTAGTATATCTTGAGTATTACACTTATTTCTGTCCATATTTATAATTTTTAATATTTTATGATATGATTACGTATATAAATTATGCTGCTAATATTCTGGTAATATATCTTGGAATATTAGAGGCACTAGGAAGAACCCTTGAAATCCTATAGTATGATAAATGATCACTCTGTTATGAGATTTATGTGTGCCTAATGTACGGGTATAAATATTTGGGGTTTTAAAAATGATTAGCTGATGTCATGCTGGAAATATTTAGGACTAAATATTTAAAGGCTGATGTATATGCTAAGCTGTTCTTCTAGTAAAGCCTAAAAAATTCCTGTAAGAAATTACTGTTTAATGATAAAGAATTTCTGCAAAACAGATTCCTTATAAATATGAAATTCATTGAAAAAAGATTTCCTGAAAGAAAGTATTTCTAATATATTGGAAATTTGAATTCATTTTTATTGAATATCAAATAAAAGCCTTGGAGTACATTTATAATATTTAATCCTTATTATCAATATAAAGTATACTTGTATTATTTTTAGATAATTACACTTGAGTATTCTTGTGCCCACTGAGTTGCAAAACTCACCCATTTTCATATTTCTTTTTCATAGCCTAATCAAGAATTTCTGCAACCTCAAGCCTAGAGAACTGTTTACTTCTAAAGTGAGGTAAATTTCTTTTATGGAGATGATGTGAAGACGTCGATATATGATGTTGCAGTCATAGGATTGGGTCCATTTGTCTTGCATATTAAGTGTCTATATTTTAAATAAATGAATCATGAGATCTGAATTGCTTATATGTGTAAAATATTTTAAAAAAATATTTATATATTTGATATGGAGAAGTTTAAGTGATTATGGTTTATGTTAAAATGCATTAAGTTTAATATGTGAAAATGAGGCTTCGGGGATAGAGGTTCCTAATCCTTGGCTGGTCATAATTCCTAAAATTGGGATGTGACAAAGTTAGTTTCAGAACGTGATCCAGAAGTCTATGACTGTAAATAGTAGGGGATACATGCCTTGCATAGGTAGTATACCTGGGAAACTAACTTACAAGATATTTATCTCTCTTATATCCAAGCCAATCAAGCACATATGTGCATCTTTATTTTCTATTTTGTAAATATTTTAGATATGCTGAACTAATTTTGTTTAATAGATACTATGGAAAGTCACCCTAAAAACTCTCTTGAGAATCTTCCTGAGAACCTCTTCAGGACCCTATGAACCGATAATAAAAGGACGAGATCAAGTAGATATTGGCAGAGTAATGGCTGGTGGAAGGATTGCTGATACTAGACTAGATGAGCTAGTAGAAATGATTAATAATATACAACAAGCTTTGAGACAATTACAGGTTAGGCAACAACAGTCTTATAATCAACCAGTACATAATTCTAAATTAGCAGATCCTATAATGGCACCACCAAATGTTCCGAGAATATAGAGATCTAAAACCTCCCAAGTTCACAGGCACTAATCCTCGTATGGATCCTAGTGTATTTCTGGAGCAATCATACCGATTATGCATGTCGCTAGGATGCTCCTCCACCAGAGCTATACAAATAGTTAGCTATTAACTCCTTGATGTAGCTTATGACTGGTGGTCTTCTTACACTGAGCACAGGAATAATAGAGAACCCTTGGCCTGGCTAGAGTTTAGCAGTGCATTCTTAGATCGCTTTCTTCCGCAAAGTGTCAGGAGTGAATTAGCACATGAGTTTGAACAACTAGTGCAGTCTGACAACATGTCAGTAGCAGAATAGGACGTATAGCTCATCAGGCTATCTCATTTTGCTCCTTACTTAGTTGCAATTGAATAGATAATGGTGGACCGATTCGTAAATGGCATATAGGATTACCTATTCAGAACGGTGACTATCAACGAAGGAATGACTTATGCCCAAGCTGTTAATGCAACCATGCGAATTCAAATGCATTTTAAAGCTCAACAAGCAAATAAAACAAAACCAGAAAAGGGAAAAAACAGATAGTTCTGTACCTTATAGAAGCCAAAATATTCCTGTCACTAGTCATGGTTTTTGAAGAACATCACAGGGATGAAGCCAAGATAGAAGGACAAAACAAGTGAATGAGTCACAAGTAGCCTCTTCTATTCCTCCACAATTTGTGGAGGTTCCTGTATGTCGTACTTGTAGTAACAGGCATACCGGTACTAGTCAAAAGGAGACTGGAGCTTGCTTTGGATGCCGACAAATAGAGCACCTAATCAGAGATTGTCCTTTCCAGGAAGGCAGACCCAGTAAAATTGTCATACTGGTAACCTCAGCAGTTAAACCAACTATGTTAGCTCTTGCAGGAAGCCGCGATAGAGGCCAAAACACCTCAAAAAGAGGACAAGCTAGAGTTTACGCACTCACTCATCAAGGCACCAGACAAGCAATGCAGTAGTTACTAGTACACTTCAAATATCTTCTCTTTCTGCCAAAGTATTATTTGATCCTGGTGTTACTCATTCATTTGTCTCACCCTATTTTGTTTCATAACTCAACAAGGCTAGTTATCTGCTAGGAACAACCTTAGTTGTGACCACTCTTATGGGTGAGATTATTCCTGCTAATGAGTACCTACCAGCATGTAATATTGTGATAAGAGTTCAGACCTTTAAAATAGATCTTATTATTCTTGGGATGCTTGACTTTGACGTAATCTTGGGAATAGACTAGCTATCTGCACACCATGCTATTCTAAACTGTCATGACAAGATAGTATCCTTTTGAAATACCTGGGAAACCCATCTTTTTTTATCAAGGAGATAGGAGCATGGTTCCACACAATTTGATCTCAGCATTAAATGCTGAGAAATTACTAAGAAACTGGTGTGCAGGATTCTGAGCCTTTGTCCAAGATACTAAGCAAGAATCTCCCTCTCTTGAACAAGTCTCTATTGTCAGAGAGTTTCTAGATATCTTCCCTAAAGATTTACCTGGTCTACCATCAGAGAGAGAAATTGAGTTTAGTATAGAGTTGGTGGACAATACTCAACCTATTTCTATTCCTTCATATAGGATGGCACCTGCTAATTAAAAGAATTTAAATTACAGTTAGAAGATCTCATAGATAAGGCTTCATATGCCCTAACACTTCTCCTTGGGGTGCCCCAGTACTTTTTGTGAAGAAAAAGGATGGATCCTTGAGACTGTGCATTGATTATCTTTAATTGAATAAGGTAACTTAGAGAACAAGTACCCTATATCTAGAATTTATGACCTGTTTAACCAATTACAAGGTGCCAAGTGTTTTTCAAAGATTGACCTACAATTGGGATAAGAATCCAAAAGAAGGATATTCCAAAAATAGCATTTTGAACACGCTATGGTCATTATGAATTTCTAGTAATGTCTTTTGGACTTACTAATGCCCCAGCTACATTCATGGATTTGATGAATAGGTTATTCAAGCCTTTCTTAGACCAATTTGTCATTGTGTTCATTGATGATATTTTAGTAAATTCCAAGAGTACTGAGACAAATCCTTCAAGATCATAAATCATATGTCAAATTCTCAAAATGTGATTTTTGGCTTCCTAATGTGGCTTTTTTGGGGCATATAGTTTCTACAGACGGAATAAGTGTTGATCTAAAGAAGGTCGAATCAATACAGGAGTGGCCCAGACATACAACAGTTACTGAAATAGGAAGTTTTCTTGGGTTAGCAAGCTACTATAAGGGATTTGTGAAAAACTTTTCGCACTTAACAGCCCTATTAACTAAATTGACCTAAAAAGGAATGAAGTTTGAATAGTCTGAAACTTGTGAGAAAAGTTTTCAAAAGCTCAAAAAGTGTTTAGTTACAACACTAATTCTAACCTTGCCTTCAGGATCTGAAAGATTTGTAGTATTTTGCAATGCGTCAAGATTTGGCTTAGGATGCATCTTAATGTAAATTGGTAAAGTTATTGCTTATGCATCTAGACAACTAAAGAAGCATGAGAAAAACTACCCTACCTATGATTTGGAAATGGTTGTAGTAATCTTTGCCTTAAAAATTTGGAGACATTATTTATATGGTGTGAAGTATGAAATCTACACGAATCACAAGAGCTAGAAGCATACTTTTGATGAAAGCATATGAACTTAAGGCAAAGATGTTGGATTGAACTTTTAAAAGACTATGATTGCACCGTACTCTATCACCTAGGAAAAGCCAATGTGATAGCAGATGTCCTAAGTAGGAAGTTAATAGGTAGTTTATCCCATATATTGGTAGAAAGTAGAAAAGCTATCAAAGAATTAGAAGAAGTATTAAACAGCGAAGATTCATTAGAAATTTCAAACAAAGGAGTTTTAATAGCCAACATACAGGTGACGTCTACTCTTATAGAAGAAATTAAAGTATCCCAAGCCTTAAATTCCTATATTAAGTCAAAAAGGGCATTATTGGAGCAAGGAAAAGATGTAGATTTTCATGTTAAGCAAGAAGGGATCATAAGATATAAAGATAGAGTTGTAGTGCTTGAAGTGAAAGAACTAAGGAGAAAATTGCTTGAAATGGTACATGATTCTTCCTATACAATGCACCCTGGAGTCTACTAAGATGTACTATGACCTACAAGAAATGTATTGGTGGGAATGTATGAAAAAGGATATTGTTGAATTTGTGGCTAAATGTTTAGTGTGACAATATGTGAAGGCAGAAACCGAAAGCCTGATAGGACTCTACAAAGCGTTAAGATTCCTGAATGGAAATGGGAATGAATTACTGTAGATTTTGTCACTGGATTACCTAAAACCTCATAAGCTTATGATTATATATGGTAATTGTTGATAAACTAACAAAATCTGCTCATTTTCTTCTAGTCAAAACTATTTATATAGCTCAACAATATGCTAGGCTTACTTAGAGGAGATAATATCGTTACATGGAGTCTCAATTTCTATAATTTCATATCATGGGTCCCAATTCACAGCCAAGCTTTGGCGGTCATTTCAAATGGCTTTAGGAAGTCAGCGACACTTCAATACTGCTTTCCATCCACAAACTGATGGGCAATCAGAGAGGACTATACAAACTTTGGACGACATACTCAAAGCATGTGTACTCGACTTTGAAGGAAGTTGGGACCAATATCTACCTCTGATGGAATTTGCATACAATAACAGTTATCAGTCTAGCATACAGATGGCACCATTTGAAGCTTTGTATGGGAGGCGATGCAGATAACCGATAGGATGGTTTGAAGTTGGCAAGTCTAAACTCTTGGGACCTAATTTGATACAAGATTCTTTAGAGAAAGTTCAGGTTATAAAAGACAAACTAAGGGCAGTACAAAGTCGATAAAAGACATATGCTGACAACAGGAGAAGACCATTGGAATTTGAAGAAGGTGATTATGTATTTCTACGAGTCTCTCCTTTCAAGGTTTTTATGAGATTCGGTAAGAAAGGTAAACTTAGTCCAAGATATATTGGACCTTTCTAAATCCTAAAGCATAGAGGGACTGTGGCTTATGAGTTAGCTCTTCCTCTTAACTTGGATAAAGTGCATTGATATTCCATGTGTCTATGCTACAAAAGTATCTATCAAATGAGACTCATGTCCTTCAACTACAGGTGATTGAAGTTGATTCGCATTTAAGTATGAAGAACAACCTATAGCTATAGTGGACCGACAAATACGAAAGTTACGCTCTAAGGAGATACCTTTCGTCAAAGTATTGTGGTAGCATCATAAAGGACAAGAAGCTACTTGGGAGCCAAGGAAACAATGAAGTAGCTATATCCTCAATTGTTTTCCATAGGTATGTATAGATGCAAACATGCATTAAATCTGAAATTTGAGGACGAATTTCTTTAAGGGGGAAGAATTGTCAGAATCTATTTTCAAAAAAGAAAAACAAGAACATAATAAATGAATTGGTTAGAAAATAGAGGATGCCATTTATGAGGGAAGGGGAAGTTTGAAAAAACATTTATCAGAAAAGGTTGAAAACAAAGAAATGGGCAGCTACAAAGCGTAAGCCAGTAGAAATCATGTGCAAAACTATTTGTTTTGTATGCGTAAGGCCTCTATTTATAGAGACCTTACAAGGCAGCGGAAGAAGGTGAAATGAAATGTTTTTGTGAGTGAGAGAGAAATTCTGTTAGATCTTTATCCTTCTTATTATCTCAATAATATTAAGAAACTGTTGATTCAGTATAATCCTCTTGTACTTTGTGAGTACTTAGAATACTTTTGGGTTACTATCTTAATATCACCTTGCTTTTGTTTAATTTTTCTTGAAAGATTATGATAGTGATTTTACAATGATTTATATTCCGTTATTGTTTACGTAATTTGATTTATAAGCTTAGCATTAAATATTCCAATTTTTGAATGCTTATATTTTATTACACAATTTTGTTATCATTGTAAGAGAGTTTGAAAGCTCCTAAACCCTCTTGAGTTAATCTTTTCTATTTGTTTTGATAATTAACAAACTATATTGAAATGTTAATTCATTGCTCTAACATTCTTAAGTGGATTAAAGTGTTCTTGTGAGATTTTTTTTTCAAGCTTTTATGTGCAAACCTCAAGATTATTGATGAGAAAGATCATTGGATCGCTAGAGGATCACCAAAAATTAATGAGAAGACTCAAGAAAGACATAAGAAAGTTGATCTTAGGTGCCAACATCCATAACTTCAGAAAGACAAAAGACTGAAATTGAGAAAGCTTGAAGATCTCATGAAGACAAAATTAGAAGTCTGAAAGACTTTCAAAGAGGAAGATTTCTCTAAATATTGTAGCAAGACAATAATGAACAAGCCAAGAAAAATCAATCTAAGAAGAGTCAAGACTGAGAAAGTTGAGAAAGTTAGTATTGAGAAAGGTCACGCTAAACCTTCTCTAGTTACTAGTGGGCAAAGTGTAACAGAATGCTGAGTCATCCAAAAGTAGCTGTTGTAATGGTTACTATTTGTTTAGAGGATAACAGACTACACCAAAACTCTAATGGCTAGTTTTTGAAGACTATATAAAGCTTTAAACACAAACTTTCAGCGGTTAAAAAATTTTACAAGGCTTAAAGTGAAAAGTTTCTTAGAAAACCTTAGAGATCACTCTTCTCATCTATCTTGAACCTACCTAAGAGAGCTTAGCTTAGCTAAAATCATTGTGTACGTAGATACATTGCTCTGTAACTTGTGTTAATTCAGCCCGTGTGTGTTTTCGAAAGCAACCCATATACAAAACACTTATTGTAACATCTGATCTTGTGAGATTTGAAATGAACTAGTGAGTTATACTAGTCACTGTATTACCTTTTTAGCTTGGAGAGATTGTGACTCGAAGACTACTTAGAGATTTAGCTTAGAGAGGCTGCGTTTCAAAGAATACTCGATATGTATTAGCCTGGAGAGGCTATAACTCAAAGAATACTCTTATATTAGCTTGGAGAGGCTGCGGCTCAAAGAATACTCAGTTTTACAATGGAAAATCTCTGTGAGGAGCTGAAGACTAGACATAGCCCACGTGGTTTGGGGTGAACCAGTATAAATCCTAGTATTAAGCTTTTCTTTCCCTATCTCTTTCTTTAGTTTTAGTTTTGAGCTCATTTCATGATCATTGAGTGATTTTATTTGGACCAAAGTTTATACAATTTTTGAAATCAACTTAACCAACTCAAGTATTTTGAAACTTAAGCTTCCGCAAGTTCAAATATGATATAAATCATTTTTAAAGTGTTAAATTTGATTTATAGGTTTCAAAACTAGTCTTGAAAGATTTCTGGAACTGATTCACATCATTACTGCATTTTGGGATTACTTGAGAAAGTTGAGAAAATTGAACTTTCTCAACTCTAACCTATATTGTATTTGAACTTTCTTAACTCGAAGTATTCATATTGGAGAAAGTTCTGAGAAAGGTGATTGTGTTTGCAATGAATTTCAAAATCTAAAGGACCATAATTCAACTTCCTTCTTGTGCTTTTGCCAACTTCAATCTTGAGTTAAATATATTTTATGGCATTGATATATCTTGAGTATTACACTTATTTTTGTCTATATTTATATTTTTAATATTTTATGATATGATTATGTGTATAAATTATGCTGCTAATATTTTGATAATAAATCTTGAAATATTAGAGGCACTAAGAAGAAACCTTGGTATATCATGGTAAGATAAATGACTACTTTGCTATGAGATTTATGTGTGTGCCCGATATTCAGACAAATATATTTGGGGCAATAAAAATGGTTGGTTGATGCCTGGCTGGAAATATTTGGGGCTATAGAAATGATTGGCTGATATCCGGCTAAAAATATTTGGGGTTAAATGTTTAAAGGCTGATGCATATATTAAGGTGTTCTTCTAGTAAAGCCTGAAAATATTCTTATAAGAAATTACTGTTTAATGATAAAGGATTTCTGTGAGAAGAATTCTTTACAAATATGATATTCCTTCAAGAAGGATTTCCTGGAAGAAAGTATTTTCAATAAATCAGAAATTTGAATTCATTTTTATTAAATATCAAATAAAAGCCTTGGAGTATATTTTATAATATTTAATCCTTATTATCAATATAAAGTATACTTGTATTATTTTTTGATTAGTGGCACTTGAGTATTCTTGTACTCACTGAGTTGTAAAACTCAGCCCTTTTCATATTTCTTTTTCCGAGCCTAGTCAAGAATTTTCTACACCTTTAGCCTAGAGAACTGTTCACTTCTAAAGTAAGACAAATTTTTTTATGGAGATGATGTAAATACCTGAATATATAATGTTGCAGTCATAGGGTTTGGTCTATTTATCTTGCATATTAAGTGTCTATATTTTAAATAAATGATCATGAGATCTATACTACTTATGTGCGTAAGATAGTTTGACAAAATATTATATATTTGATATGGTGAAGTTTAAATAATTATGGTTTATGTTAAAATGTATTAAGTTTAATATGTGAAAATAAGGCTTCGGAAATAGGGTTCCTAGTCCCTGGCCGGTCATATGCCCTAAAATTAGGATGTGACAAAGGGATTGAAGAAGGTTCTTGCCACTTGAAGCAAGAGATGGTAGTGAAGTCACATTTGGTGACAACAGCAAGGCTAAGATTGTTGGCATAGGTATTGTTGGTAAAACAAACTCTATCATTGTCAATGGTGTTTATTATGTGAAACCATTAAAACATAACATTTTTAACATAAGTCAGTTTTGTGACAATGGCTACGAAGTATTATTTGAACCTACAAGATGCATTGTGAGAAAGTCAAATAATGGAAAAATACTCTTTTCAGCCAAGAGAGACAAAAATGTGAATAATGTGGACTTAGATGACCACTCAAGTCAAAATGTTAAATGCTTCGTCTCTCAAAAAAAATGGAAAATGGTTGTGGCATAAAAGAGTTGGTCATGTCAATATGAAAACCATTTCAAAATTGTTGAAACATGATTTTGTTAAAGGCTTGCCAAAAATCCAATTCGAGAAAGATATGGTGTGTGAAGCATGCCGAAGAGGTAAGCAAATAAAATCAAGTTTTTAACCTAAGAATATTGTCACAACTCACAGACCATTAGAGCTTTAACATATAGACTTATTTGATCCTACTAAGATAGCTAGTTTGGGTGGAAAGAGATATGATTTTGTGATAATTGATAATTTTTCTAGATTCACATGGGCACTCTTCTTAACCCGCAAGGATGATTCTTTTGAGGCCTCTAGAATTGCAAGAGTACCAAATGAAAAAGGTTTTTGCATTACAACAATTAGAAGTAATCATGAAAGAGAGTTTGAAAATATTTCATTCAAAACCTTTTGTGATGAAAATGGAATAGTGCATAATTTTTCTTGTCCAAGAACTCCTTAACAAAATAGGGTTATGGAAAGGAATAATTGTACACTGCAAGAAATGGATAGGATTCTCCTTGTGATTCTAATTTGCCAAAATACTTTTGAGTAGAGGCTGTGAGTACTTCATGCTATATCATGAACAGAGTTTCCATAAGGCCAATATTAAAGAAAAACCCATTTGAATAGTGGAAGGAAAGAAAACCCAACATTTCATACTTTTATGCATTTGGCTGTGAATGTTCGTCTTAAACAACAAAGATTAATTGGGAAAGTTTGATTCCAAATCTAATAATGAAAATTTCCATGGATACTTAATATCTTCTCACGCTTATAGAGTATATAATACTAGAACACTGGTTGTAGAAGAGGGTATGCATATTGTTTTTAATGAGACTAATCATCTTGATGAGAAAAGAAGAATTGCAGACCTAGAGGATGAAATGGAATAGCAGAATATCAATGAGAAAGCCAAACAAAAAGAAAGATGAGAAAGATCAACCTAAAGAGTAACATGAGAAAGCTCCTAAGAAGAGACATCAACCTTCTCAAGACCCTTCTCAACTTCCAAAGGAGTGGAAGCATCATCTTTCTCATCCCAAGGAGTTGATCATTGGTGAGACTACTACAAGAGTAAGAACTAGATCTTCCTTTAGAAACAACATGAACAATCTTGCACTACTTTCTTAAGTTAAGCCTACAAGTATAGATGAAGCTCTCAAAGAAGAAACTTGGATTATGGCAATGCAAGAAGAACTAAATCAGTTTGAAAGAAACAAAGGCTAGACCCTAGTTCCTACATATAAGGATCACTCATTGATTGGTACAAGATGGGTTTTTAGAAACAAGCTGTATGAAAATGACAATGTGGTAAGGAACAAAGAAAATTAGTAGCTCAAGGGTATAATCAACAAGAAGGTATTAATTTCGATGAAACCTTTACCCCCTGTAGCTAGACTAGAAGCTTTTAGAATTCTGCTAGCATTTGTATCATTTAAAGGCTTTAAGCTATTTCAAATGGATGCTAAAAGTGCATTCTTAAATGGTTTTGTAAATGAGGATGTTTATGTTCATCAACCACCTGGTTTTGAAAATGAGAAGTTTTCCAACCATGTTTCTAAACTGTCTAAGGCTCTTTATGGTCTTAAACAAGCCCAAAGAGCTTGGAATGACAGGTTAAGTAACTTTCTCATTGAAAATGGATTTACTAGAGGAAAGGTGGACACTACCTTATTTAGAAAATTCCTTCAGAATGATCTTTTAATAGTTCAAATATATGTTGATGATATAGTTTTTGGATCTACTTGTGAAAGATTAGACTGAGAATTTTCTGATTTGATGAAAAGTGAATTTGAAATGAGCATGATGAGAGAATTGAAATTCTTCCTTATCTTGCAAATCGAACAAGACAACTCGGGAATCTTTATTTATCAAGAAAAATACACCAATATGTAAAATGCAAAGCCAATGGGAACACCAATGCAGCCTTCAATGGTCATTAATAAAGATGATAAAGGTAAATCAGTCAGTGAGAAATTTTATCATGATATGATTGGATCACTTCTCTCTACTTGATGGCTAGCAGACCTGACATTGTTTTTGGTGTGTGCTTATTTGCACATTTTCAAGTAAACCCTAAAGGATCTCATCTCAAGGCTGTAAAGAGAATATTTAGATATTTATGTGAAACATCTAACCTTAGTTTATGGTATAAGAAATGTTCTAGTTTTGATCTATAGGATATTGTGATGCTGACTTTGTTGGATATAGAGTAGAAAGAAAGAGTACAAGTGGTGGATGTCACTTTCTTGGCAAAGCCTTGGTGACATGGTCTAGCAAGAAGCAAAATTCCATTGCCCTTTCAACTGCTGAAGCTGAATATGTATCTGCCACCAGTTGTTGCTTACAACTTCGATGGATCAAACATCAACTTGAGGATTACTCATTGAGGTATAACCACATTCCTATATTTTGTGATAATACAAGTGTCATAAACTTCTCTAAGAATCCTATATAGTATTCAAGATCAAAACACATTGATATCAGATATCATTTCATTCGAGATCACGTTCAAAAAGGGGATTTTGAACTAAAATTTGTTGATACTGACCACCAATGACGTATTTTTACAAAACCTCTTAGTGAAGAAAGATTCTATTTTATAAGAGATAATTTCAACATGACTATTCTCTTAAGTAATTATTTTGATTATTTGATTGTTTGTGATATTGTTTGCCTTACATTTGTGAAAATTATTTGATTTGGTATGATCTGGGTAAGTTATTTGGATGTGAGAAAGTAATCTGAGATTATTAGAGAATCATAACCACTTGATAAAGTTGGTGCTTAAGAGAAAGGAAAGTTTGTAAGAAAGTTGCATACAGCCCTCTCTTAACCAAACCTTTTCAAATTTCAAGTCACCCATTTCAAAATCCTGATAACGGCTAGTTACTAAGTCAGTTTATCTCTCTATTCATTTCTATAACTGGCCCTCCAACGGTAAAATCCACTCTATGATGGTAACATTCCAACTCATATAATTAGTTTTTCATCTATCCACTGTAGATTTTACCTCAAATCAAAAACTGAAACTTTCATTCTCGCAACTCTTTATTCTTTCTCATCCTTACCTTACTCTCTCATTCTCATACTTCTTAAACCCTATCCAAACACTCTTTTAGACCATGAAAATCAAAAAATCAAATCAAAAATTGAAGTCTTCTTGAGCAAGAGACCTCATCTGAGATGGAACGAGTTCTGGTGTCAGTCATGATTGATTGTAAAGCTTAAAAAGCCCCTCAAGTTTAACATACTCCATCTGAACCAGCTCTTGCGAAACCTAAAGAGCAAGCTAACTATAACACCTACCTATGTGGTACAATTTCATGTACTAATACTTGATTTATATTAACAAATTTTAGAAGAGTGAATTTAAACTGAATTTTTATAATTAACTAAAAAAATTGATTACGTGACTAAACAATTACGTGTCTGTTAAAATATTAGAATATAAGAAATTAATTAAATTATGTAATCATTTTTTTTGGAGTTTTTGGATATTTTTACAAATGTGATTTTACAATATTATTGATCCCTTAAACACAAATCTCAACCTATAATCTTAAAAGACAAGGTAAAAATGAGAGAATTTTTTTAGTCCTTTTGATACATTTGGTTAGTGGGAGTTTTAATGATTATGTTGTTATGCTTATCGTGTTGGACCTTTTCTCATTAAACACTCCTGGGTTGATATGAATAATATCATTACATGCAATTGATGGTACATTATTTTAATTATTGTCTCTCTATAACTGTACATATTTCAATTGTAAATATTTGTGACTGGGTGTCCTTTAAATCAAAATGTCTCTTGATTGACATCAATTTTGGGTTTGAGACATAATGTTGTAAATAGGTATCATTTGAATCAAAATGTCTCTTAATTGACACCAATGTTAAGTTTGATATATGTTTATGTAACTTGGTGTTCTTTGAATCAAAATGTTTTTTTATTTATATCATGTTTGCGTTGTGAGACATAATAGTTTTTCATGAACCATAAAATTTCTGTTACTTATCCTATACTAAAGCATACTGGAGAGAAATTGGATTTCTCTTCCTTATATATTGTAACCAGGCATGTTGGGGAAAAATTGAAGGACCAACAAGAAAACAACACTTCTTTGAGATTTTATCTTCTTAATCTTCTTAACGGATTTAGTAGAATATTTTTATTAATTAATCTATTAATAGAATATAAGTAATCATAATCATCGGGTTTGGATTGATCTAAACCAGCTTATTATGTATACCACTCGACATGCCAACTATTAAACAACTTATTAGAAACACAGGACAGCCAATTCGAAATGTCACAAAATTCCCTGCTCTTTAAGGGGATGGCCTCAGTGCCGAGAAACATGTACTAGGGTGTATGTGCGACTCGTTCAGATCATAGATTAAGACAAAAGAAAAGAAAGGAAACAAATTATTCCAGTATCAGCAATCGATTAGAATAGAATGGAAGAACTCCATTCACTATCTTAACTTTAAAATATCTATTTTTATAAAGATCTATTAATAATATATATATCCTTCTATTGTGTATCAAATTTATGGTTTCGATTGGTGCAAACCCAATCACCTCAATTTGCAACTTAAGATGAGAAAGACTTCTCAATTGGTAGCAAATGATTACCCATCAAGCGGGGGAAATCCTATTTCAATTAAAAAGGGGTAAATTATGCCCTTATTCTTGCAAGAACGAAAGAGGGTCAGCTACCCAGCTAATCTTCATACTTAAATACCATTACTGTATAGCTAGATCTCATTGTGAAAGACCTATTACTAGATATTTCATGGGTAGAGCCAAAGGGTGTGAACTGTACAAGTTAATGATAGCATTGATTAAATGAAAGAAGGGGCTCCGATGTGTGTATAGAGAGGACATCGCCATTTAAAAAGTAATCATAGAAACGATGGAACCCACTATTTCTTTATCCATTTCTATTTAATTTACTATGTTTCTTTTATACCTAGTATCAATACAATTTCTTATTTCAAGGTTAAATGCTTAGAAAAAAAAATTGTGGTTGGGAAGGTTATAGTAGCAAAAACCATTGGAATTTTTATTTTATACATTGGTCGAATCTTTTTTTCTTGCTATGCTACCACACTAAGACTTATGTCAATAATGCTAAATTATATTTGTAATCATGAAAAGGAGTTGTGTCTATAAATAATCAATGACTACTATAATTCGACATAGTTGGCATTGTTTGACGAAGTCATGTCAAAGATGTTGTCATATTTTTTTTAAAAATCGTGGCCACGTATTAAGTTTATTTTTCTTAGTTGTTCAGCCCTAGAGTTATTTTTGAAATAAAATGTTTTCAAAATTGATATCACAATTAATTTTGCCTAAGTAAGATAATGTTACAATTTTCCTATGTGGGCTACAATTAATTGTAACGTTTTGTTTGTGAAAATTAGGTTGACAATATGATCTACATTATAGACAAGCATGGATAGGCCCAATATTATTGTAATCCAATTATTATGTTCTGTGCATACCTTACATTGGATTAGTGTAGACTGATAATAGTATAGGTCCTAACCTAATAGACGTATGATGGGAAGACCCGTTAGAGTATTTATTTGCCCCTCTACATTCCCTATGAGGAGAAAGCCTAGCCTCACATGGCTACTCTTCATCAACATACCCCATTAACAGCTAATACAGAGGAGTGGGAGATGCAGATGAAGCCTTTGTCCTTCAACCTTGCAGGTCATTGGACCAATACTGGCATTCAATGATTGTTTTGCTCTTATCAATTTTTCATCAAGTAAGATCTAAAATTGGTATTCTAAATATCATATAATTGTTCATATAATGTTTCTTAAATTTGGTAATAGAGCCAATGGTTTGGCTGGAACAAATATTTGACTTGCTGGGCCAAGCCCATGTAGTCAGGCCTAGACTTGTGGACTTGATATGACACCATATACTCGAAAACCCTTCTGTGTGAGGGGGAGCATGATTACTCACACTTAAGGAGGAGAATGTCGAAATTCAAGTCTAAGTGGAAGTCGTACATAGGATAGGAATGAGCTAAGAGAAGACTATATAAATAAGAAGCCCATAAACCTAATGCTTTAAGGCTTTGGGTTAAGAAGCAGTATCAAGCCCACAAGTATGGTTCCTTGCTTCAGCCCCATTCATTGATGGATCTCCTCGTTCCCATGTGTTTGGCTTCTCTTGCCTCCAACAAGTGGTATGTGAGTAGAAGCCCCACATGTGAAAAGATATAAGTGAGAAGACTCATAAACCTAATGCATTAAGGTTTTTGATTAAGATACGGCGTCAAGCCCACGAGTACAGTTCCTCTCACTTTAGTCCGTTCATTGATGGATCTCCTATTCCCGTGTTTTGGGCGACCCTTGCCTCCTACATTTTGTAGTTTACGTATAAAAAATGTATTTATTTATATCATTGTGCAAGTTAAGTTTAATAATTTTATGTATCTATGATTATTTATTTAAAAAGAGTTAATTATGGAAAAAAAATTATTACAAGAAATACCTAAGGAAGGAAAGAAGCCTAAGCATTGAAGTAGACAAGGCAATACTACAAAAAAAGTGCTAAATTGTGGAATTTTTTTGGTCAATTTGCAGCGATTTTTAACCTCCACTAATTGCATTGCAGCGATTTCAAAAAATGCCGCATTTACATTCACTTCAATTATTTTGCGACGATTTTTTTATGACCGGTGTAGCCTTATTTTGCAGCGGTTTTAAACCTCTACTATTTGATATGATGATTTTAAAGAAAGAAAATATTTATTAAATTATTATTTTCATTTTGCAATTCTTTTTAAAATTTACCGCACATTCCATATAATTTAACTAGTAAATTCTATATACATTTAACCTATATAGTGAGAAGTATAAATAATATAAACAACAATCCATATTATATAAATAAAATTTCATTAAAATATTACATCACAACCTCAAATCCAAAATAAAATAAAGTAATATAGTTCATATCCATAGTAACTTAAACATTACAATTTCAAATCCATAATAACTCAAAGTTGTCCCACAATAAATAAATATAAAAAATAGTCATAATCATTTGCTTGGTGATTCATGTTGCTGCCACACGATGATTTTCTTGCATCCAATAACAAAGTAAGCTCACTTGCAATATCATTTGGCTAAAATAATGATAAAAAAACATTTAGTAAACATTAGTACAGTTGTAACGCTTGTAGGTTTCATTAAAACTAATGAAATACACAACAAAGATATAACTTTTGACTTATAACAAACTTTCACCATGCTCATCAAGACACAACAGATGAGGACTGAACTATATCACAACTTTTACCTAAATACTAATCCATTTAAATCCTTAAGTAACACCAAAACCGCACTAGTACTCCACAAAATATGAATTGAATGGCTGCAGTGCTAGAAAATTGAACCATAAAAAAGGAGGAGATATTCAAATTAACATTAAATTCCAAATTGTTGTCTACATAATCTGAAGGAATGGATGACTGGGCCGCCCAATATGAGCCAAGCCCAGCCCCATGCATGCATCTAATATATATATAACATGCAAAACGCAAAGAGAGATAATATAACCTAATGTTAGTTGAGAAAATATCCGAAATTAGTTTCTCTCTTGCTCTCTGATTCTCTCCACGAATTTGAGACTCAAATTCTGTTTCTAGGTATTCAATCTTTGGATTCACGGGTATGTTCTCTTGTAATATACTTCACATGATCAGTATATCTATTTTGATCCATATATGGGACCATTTACATGAAAAGATGATTATATGAGTTATCCATATTGGTATCAAAGCATAGGGTTATAGATATCTGAACATTGTTTTCGTGGTTGAAATATGATGAAAATGAGTGTGTTTTGGTGAATTCTGTGAAATTTTTGGATTTCTGGAAATTGTTCATTAACGTGTTCATGATGCCCTGTTTGTCCAAATTTTCTGTCCAATACGTTGCGAAATATTATGAAATAATTATATGAAGGAAAACTAGACATTTCAAGCTTTCCATTGATATATAATTTGCATTATTTGGATGAGAAACGAGGGAGATATAAGCCTTCAAATATGTGGGGTTCACCATTTTTTCTAGAAATGAAACCGATTTTGATTTTCCCATAAAATGATGTTTTAAGTATTTTTAATTACGTTTTATGCAATAAAAACAATTTGGAATTTAGTAAACAAGAGATATAAGCGCAAAAATCATCATTTTTGGTTCAGGAAGGGCCCCAAAAACGTGAAATAGTGTCGGTTTAGTAATAGGTCAAACCAGGTTGAAAACAGGTCGACGTGACCCGTCTGGAGGAAGAAGACGACCCAAACGACAAGTCGTTTTGATTCCACATTAAACGACACGTTGTTTCACTTATAAACGACGCGACGTTTTAACAACAGTAATAATCGCCGTCAACTGCCACGCCACGTGTCAACATCACACGGCGACACGTGTCAAGCATCGTGTTGACGTGTCAGCGTTGACGTGGCTCGTGTATTTCACACGTCGTATTTTCGCTGTGCATGAGGCGCGTCTGGTGGCCCGTGATATACACGCGCCTGTACGGTCACCTCTCGTTGGACGGCGCGTGGGACGCGTTCTAGTGGCGCGTGAGAGCGCGTGAAATCTCATTTTGAGACGCGGTTTTCACTGTTTGGACTCAGAAATCAATTTCTGATTTTTTTGTGATTTTTATATAATTTTTTGAGGATCAAAAATATTTATTTTGAATTTATTTTAGTTAAAATTCTTTAGAAAAGGAGAAAAAAAAATTTTCTCTCCCACGATTTTTGTGTAATAAATTATGAATTAATTAGGCATTTCTAATGAAATAATTGCATCTTAAATTCGAAGAAATTCTTATTTCTGTATCTGTTACAGAAAAAACTTGTTAACTGTTTGCTTAAATCCATCGATAACTCCTTGTTCTTTCATTGTATCAATTATAATGGTCAGGTTCAGAATAACTCCCACAAGGAGGAAAGTAAGGAAACTTGCGAAAAGGAAAAGAAAATTGAATGAGTATCGATGGAAAGATGACATTAACATGATGGATCATGTTAAAACTGTTAATAAGATGATGCAAAAGGTTATAAACAGCGGTTATACCTTATCTCAATATGAAAGGATGATAGCATTAAGGAACACTCTTACTGAATAATGGCAAAAGGAGATTGATAACCTTTGGGAACTAGAAGGAAAAATTAGACCTTTTGTATATTATAAGGAGCTAGTTGTAACTTTTATGAAAACTTATATTAAGAAGGGATCAAAGAGAAGTTTAGTATTATCCATGAATCCCACGTTGCGTAGGTTTTCGAAATCCGTTAAGTTTTTCCCTTGGTTAGAGACAATGATTGTCAAGCTACCTAAAGACTTTTATCAGTCTATTCCTAAGAAAAGAACATGGATTAGGCGATAAATATAAATATGTTCTACCTGCACGTTATTTTTGGATTACTTCATGTATCTGTCTTAAGTAGATTAGTATTATTGAACATGCTCTATTTGTTCTTTGTTTCTATATTATGGATACATTAATATATATGTTTTGATTTATGCTAAATACATATGTGTTATCCATATTTGTTTGAGTGGAGAATCTTAAAGTTTTAGTAACTTTATAAGATTATCATTTTAAATTAATTTTATTAATATTAATTTCAAATTAGATCTTCGAAGTTTGATTGGGAACAAAGTGAACTTTTGGCTTCGAAATCTGATGAGGAATTTTATTAATGCAATTGATAACTGGATATGATATTGCATAAATGCTGGGCATTAATTATGTACATGTATATGTAGAATTAATTTGTCAAATACAATGGCTTCCGCATCAAAGAACATTGTTGCTGAGTTGAATAAGGGTGAGAAACTCAATGGCGATAATTATGAAATCTGGAAATTAAAAATCCAGTATGTGCTTGAAGAACAAGAGGTTCTTGAGACACTGAATCAGGTTATGCCAGAACCTGAAGATGGAACCACTGCACAGCACAGGCGTGACAAAGATGCATATGTTGCATGGAAGAAGAAAAACTCTCTGGCTCGCATTACGTTGCTGAGCAGCATGGAGGATGATATCATGCGAGAGTTTGTACGTTTTGACAATGCTGGGGATATGTGGACAGCATTGGCTGCTAGGTTTGGTAGCACTTCAGTTACGAGACTGAGACAACTCACTGTGAAATTTGATTCATATAAGAAGCCACATGCTCAGACAATGAAACAACATCTGAGGCATCTGGCAAATATGATAAGTGAGCTGTGAGATGCTGGCCACGTCCTCACTGATGAGCAACAAGTGCAAGCGGTGATTCATTCTTTGCCAAACAGCTGGGAACACATGAAAATCTACCTCACCCACAATGACAACATCAAGACATTTGAGAATGCTATGCGTCATATTGAGTTGGAAGAGGACCGCCTACAGGCGGCTAAACCTGAAAGTGTTATCTACTTTACAGGTTCTAGCTCACAAGGAGCTTTGGGCTCCAAGCGCAAGCATCATGGTGGTGGTTCTCATAAGAGAAAAGGCAATGGTCCATCTTCGTCTGGCAAAAGGCCAAGGAATAACCAACCTGGGAAAAGTATGCGTCCTTTCAAGAAAAATATGTCAAAGGTGAAATGCTACAATTGTGGCAAGAAAGGTCACTTCGCTCGCGATTGTCGCGAGCCAAAGAAGGTAAACACCCTTAATCCACTTAAGAATAATGTGTTTGTCTCAAGTTCTGTTTTCTTATCTGAATCACATCCTTTGTGGACTGTAGACTCAGGAGCCACCGACCATGCAGCAAAGGACAGGAATGCCTTCGTAGAATTCTGGCGTATTCCACATGGAGCAAAGTGGATCTATGTAGGAAACAACACGCGAGTAGCTGTCAAAGGGATTGGCACATGTCAATTGAATATGAGCAACGGGCACACCCTATTCCTACATGATGTCCTCTATGCACCTGACATACAACGGAATTTAGTTTCTGTAATAGTGTTGGTTAGACTTGGTTTTTCAATAAACTTCCATTCAAGTGGTGTAAATGTGTTCTTAGGAACAACATTTTACGGCTCAGGATATTTTTTAAATGGTTTTATTGTATTAGATTATGACTTACATTCTACGAATATTTGTTATTCCCTAGTTACATCTTCTAGTACTTACAATGTTGATGTTAATTTATGGCATGCTAGACTTGGTCATATTGGTCAACATAGAATGAGTAGACTGGCCAAGGAAAGCTTATTGGGTAATATCGAAAGAGTCGATTTACCTACGTGTGAGCATTACCTAATAGGGAAAACATCTAGAAAAACCATTTGGAAAAGGAATTAGAGCTGAAATTCCTTTGCAATTAGTCCATTCAGATATCTGTGGTCCAATGAATGTGAGAGCAAGGCATGGGGCTGTATATTTCATCACATTTATAGATTATTATACTCGATTCAGCCATGTCTATTTGATAACTCATAAATCAGAGGCATTAAGTTGCTTCAAAAGATATATGAGTTTGGCTGAAAATCAATTAGACAAGAAAATTAAGGCATTAAGGACTGATCGAGATCGTGAATATTTATCTGCTCAATTCAGAGAACTATGTGATGAAAAAGGGATAGATAGACAATTAACTATTCCTTATACTCCTCAACAAAATGGTGTTGCAGAGAGACGGAACAGAACCCTGCTTGAGATGGTTAGGTCAATGATGGCACATACAAATTTGTCAATCTCTTTTTGGGGAGATGCATTGTTAACTGCTGCCTATGTACTTAACCGAGTCCCTTCAAAATCAATAACTACCACACCATATGAGTTATGGACAGGTAGACGGCCAAACTTGGAATTTCTAAAACCCTGGGGGTGCGCTGCCTATACTCATGTTCCTTCGCACAAATATGAAAAATTAGGTGCACGAGGTATGAAAAGTATTTTCATACGATACTCTGAACACTCTAAAGGATACGTGTTTATAGGTGAGCAGGAAAGTGGGAGTAAAACTGAATTTGAATCAAGGGATGTCACATTCATGGAAACAGAGTTTCCTGAATGGGGTGAAATTGGTGAAAACCAATTCCTCTTTGAAACACTGGATCAAAGTACTGGCAATACCTCAACTGTACACGTTGAGATACCATCACATCCAAGTGGGAGCAATGTGAGAAGTGGGGAATTAAATATGAACCAGTCTCAATTGCAACCACTTGATAAGCCATTTGATCCGAGTGGGAGCACCAATGAGCATAACGAAGCTCAAGATGAACAACTTTTAATACGACGATCAAATCGTAAAAGCGTTCCCCGAAAACGTTTTGACATAGAAGGGGAAGCTTTCATGGTTGCTCCACTAGATGAGGAAGAGCCAAAGAACATAGAAGAAGCTCTATCATGCCTTGCAAAGGAAAAATGGATGAAAGTAATAAAAGAAGAGATGGAGTCTATGAGATTAAACCAAGTTTGGGAATTGGTTGATCTCCCAAAAGGACGCAAAGCCATCGAGAACAAATGGGTCCTCAAAATAAAGCGAAATGCTGATGGATCAATTGAAAAATATAAGGCTCGCCTAGTAGCAAAGGGTATACTCAACAGGAAGGAATTAACTATGAAGAAACATTTTCTCCTGTAGTGAGATTTACCTCGATTCGCCTTATCTTATCTATAGTAGCAAGTATGGATCTTGAATTACATCAAATGGATGTAAAGATTGCATTTCTAAATGGAGAATTAGAAGAAGAAATTTATATGAAACAACTAGTTGGTTTCATAATAGAAGGCCAAGAACAAAAGGTATGTCGACTTTTAAGATCGATATATGGCCTTAAGCAGTCTTCAAGACAGTGGTATATACGCTTTCACGAAACACTAATAAAATATAATTTTGTCAAAATTGACGAAGATTATTGCGTATATAGTAAAAGATCCAAAGATCAGTTTGTGATCTTATTATTATATGTTGATGAATATACTAATAGCTGGGAGCAGTAAGGAGTTCATTAACACTGTCAAAAGTTGGTTAAATACCAATTTTGAAATGAAAGATATGGGTGAAGCAGCATATATCCTTGGAGTTAAGTTTTCAAGAGATCGTTCAAGAAAACTTTTATCTCTTTCACAAGAAACATATATAAACAAAAATACTTGAACGTTTCAACATAAGAGACTGCAAACCCATTGATACTCCTATTGCAAAAGGCGTAGGTTTGAGCAGAAGGTTGTGTCCTCAGACTCCACAAGAGCAAAAGCAAATGGAACATGTTCCATATGCAAGTGCCGTTGGAAGTTTAATGTACGCTATGATGTGTACAAGGCCTGATATTTGTTTTGTTGTTGGAATGGTAAGTAGATACCAATCTAATCCGGGACAAGTACATTGGACAGCTGTAAAGAGAATACCTAGATATCTAAAAGGTACTGCAAATTACACACTGAGCTATCAAGGAAATGATATGCGCCTAGAAGGCTATACTGATGCTGATTGAGGAGGAGATTTAGATGAGAGAAAATCTACCTCTGGATTTGTATTCTTACTAAATAATGGTGCTATATCGTGGAGTAGTAAGAAACAAATATGTATAGCCTTATCAACAATGGAAGCTGAATTTGTGGCACTTTCAGCAGCAGTACAAGAGGGTGTATGGCTTAGAAGATTCTTGGATCATTTAGGTGTAACTAAGAATGCTGCAAGCTCAGTATTGGTTAATTGTGATAGCCAAGCAGCAATAGCTTACACCAAAGATCCTAAATTTCATTGTAAGACCAAACACACATAGATACTAAGTATAATTACAGTGAAGGACCTAGTAGCACAAAAAGAAATTAATGTGCAATACATATCTACGCAAAGGATGGTAGTAGATCCTATGACGAAACCTATTCCTAGAGATGTATTCAATAACCATGTAAAAACTTTAGGATTGCGTAGAACTTGATGTACTATATTATTTCCTAAATTTAATATCCACATTTGTTGAACATTTATGCATATACATATATATTTAATGTTATGTACATTATCTTTATTAAAAAGTATGCCGGACAGATCTCAGATTAGCCTACTCACACGGGTAATCGTCTCTATTTTCTGTGTGTAAAATAGAGATGAGACTATTTCAAGCAAAATTATCTAAGTGATAATTAAGTTATAAAATGCTATCACTAGTGAAGCAGACAATAAACTATATACATTTCCATGCCATTACAATTATCAAGCCAAAGTCTTTAAACCAAAACCTTCAAAATTTATAAGGAAATAGCAAAAGAAGCAATGCCCTCCTAAGCGCAATTTCTTAGTGACCTTTAGATACATACTATTGAGAAAGCTCCCTACTTTGCTGATCATATTGAAATTTTAATATATACATCAACATCTTAAATATGGGGGAAGCAATTGAGTAGATGAACATGCACAAGAGATTATCAGTTAACTAAAAAGAAAATAAAATAAGAAGCTGACTTTATCCAACTGCAGTGGTACAATAAGAAAAACCCACTTAAGACAAATGAAGCAATTGAGATTGAGAATCAGTAACCAACATTATCTTCTAGGAAAGCCATTAAACAGCGTTATTTACGTGGATAATTGGAATTTTCCTAAAGGTCAAATTAATTTCGAAAATGTATATAACAAATAAAACAACACAATTATGATACCTCGTAAAATATGATAACACAAAGAGTCTCACATCAATATAGGCTATCCCACTTTGAAAGCGCCAAGGTTTTGGAATTTTTTGGAAAAAACTTGAAGTTCATACAGATTAAAGCCCTATGTCTTAGCTCTCAAATGTGACTGACAATGTGTGAATCAAATGGGTGTTGCTTGAGTTATGACAAAATAGTGAGTGCTGCCCAAAACAAGATTATGCAAGACAAACCAGACTTTGAACAAAATCTGGTATCAATCGAAAAGGAGTTAAAATATAATATTATTTTAGATAAAAAGATTTATTATCTTAGCTTCCTAATGGGACAAGCAGTGGGCAAATTAGATACATGTAGCCAAATTTATGCACGAAAATACGAATGCTGCCTGAAACAGAAATTCTAAAAAATAGACCTGATTTTGAAAAAAATATGGTATCAATTGGAAAAGTGTTAAAACGTGGGATTTTTATATACAAAAGCCTTATGTCTTAGCTTTCTAACAAAAAAAATGGCTTCCAAATCCGAGCTATATAACTTAAATTACAAGGGAAACAGTAACAATTGGGAAACCATAAAATATCAGAAGATAGAGTACACATACTAATTGGCATTCTATTATATAAATATTCTATTTTTTGAATTCTTAGATTATCCCCTCACCTATTAGGTGAGAAACTAATCTTTTAAGATACTGTCAGATGTCGAAACGAAAACTCCTCTCAATAATATTTGCTCCATCTAGAATTGAACCTTTCCACTGAGGTCATTCCTCTTAGCTTCTTTCACTTGGAATAACAACTCTTGGTTATATAAATATTATATTAAGCATTCATTTCCACTCCCAACAAAATATATTTGTTATTGAAGCTCCACAGTTGCTGCAAAAAATCATTTTTTATAGGATTCTTAAAATTGGGGAGCATAACTATAATACACATATTTTTACAGTGGTGCATTCCACAAAACCCAAGCTACCATATAGTATAATAATTATATAAGTGGTATCTTGTAAAAGCATTATCATGGACTGGGTTCAAAAAAAACACTTTGCCTCAGGTTGTTGCATGACAAGCCAAATGAATATATACAACAAGAGCATAGAACCTATACAAACCTCACATCCACAATTATTTCAACCAAATGAATTTCATGTTCAAAGAGGTAATATCAGGTTTAGATTGTCACGATCGTCCCCGGAGGGCTACTGCAATGGAATGGCGAGCAAAATAAGAAAAATGAGAGTCACCACCAATAATTATTTGGTAAAAAATTTTTTGGAAAAACCCTTTGGACAAAAATAAAAGAAAAATTGATCTGCAAATTAAGTCGAGTTCGGGGATCTATTTATGCACAGGTAAGGGTAAGAACTTAATTTTACTGCACTCCTGATATATCAATCATAAGATGATTATCTTAAATTATTTGTGCAAATGATTAATAGTCTAAAAATATTTAAATTACTCCTTTAAAATCACAAAAATAATTAAAAAAATTAAATGAAAATATTTACAATCTTAGCTTATCCGAAGTACCTATGTATCCCTATAATGAGGAATCAAAGTCCCGTAGTTCATCTAAAAAATAATTGTGAGTTAGTTAATTTTCTATTAAAAAATGTTAAATTGCTTGAAGGGAAAGTAATTAATTTTTGAAAGAAAAAAAAGAGTTAAAGATTGTTAAATTTGCTTAATAGGATTTGAGATGGGATAAGGCCATGCAATAAACCCTTATAAAGACAAGTCATATTGACTTCAACAATATTAAAAATGGCATTAGGCCATATAATCAATACAAATAGACATTATTTGAACTACGATTAAATTTATTAAGTACAAATAAAAAACTTGATAAACGCATACCATGTCAAGATACTGACAAGCACAATTAAAAATAAACAAAGAATTGTAAAAACCAAACATACGTCGTTCTTTGTTTTAATTTTCATTTTTTAATTATTTTTTATTCACTCATTCTCTCTCTCTTCTCCATCTCTAACTTCTCTCACTTTTCCTCACCAATTCCATACAGACAGCATCTCCGATTTGTTTGCCTATATTTTGTTATTAATTTTCCCCTTTTTTTTGCCTTTTTCTCTCTCCCTTCACTTTTACTCTTTCCTCTCTCTGTTTCCACTTTCTACCTCCCACCTTTTACATAACGTTCCCATCCTTTGTTTTTTTTTTTTTTTTCAAAAGCTAGATTTTATCTTGTATCTCTTTCTTCTTTCTCATCTATCTCAACAACCACCCACCATATCTCTTCTTTATTTTTCTTTTCAATTTGACCGTAGTTCAACTTTACACATCCAGTCACCTTTATTTTTTTGCAATCTGCAAGCACACCGAGCAGGACAGGACAAAGACACGTTGCTATGGTGAAAAACACAACTTACCAGCATTTCCCATGAATAACCTACTTGCTAATTCAAAAACTGACACTTAAAAAAAATCCACTTTCGCAATGCAAATGTTGTCTTGCTGGTCGGTACCCCAAACCATGAAGCAACTCTCACTCCCTAGTTATCATATTCACGTACCAAAAAAAAAAAAACGGAAGAAGAAAAAAAGCTCTGCAATATCGGCACTCATCCGTAGCCCAAGAGAAGCCACACAATTCATGAACATTTGGTTCTCCGCTTTACAGTTTTGAGAACAAAATATAAAATTGTTCACATCTTTCAAGAACCTTGACCGAAACACAGATTGGAGGCTTGCATACAGCTATCTACTACTCCCACCCCAGCAACTTTGCAGACTCTCCCTCTCTCATTTTTAAATTGCTCTGTTTTTATCCTCTTTCTGCTGTCTGTTTTGTTTTTTTTTTTAAGCCTCAACCAAAGACCAAAACCCAATTGACACCTTCAATACTTATTCTTAATAGAGCCCAAGATACCAAGGAAAAATAGAAAGTAGGCAGCTGATATGAACAAGGAGCCGAGAATAGCATAAAAACAGAACAAGGTGCAGGAAGGCATGCATCTCAAAAGCTACTCTACAATGGCATTTACCATGGTTTCCTGTGTAGGTAAGAAGAGAGGCCTAGAGGCAAAGAGGCTTACCTTTGATGAATACCTTACACTGCCGAGAGGTTTTGAATATATACCACCCTTGCTCTGCTTCTTTGAGTCTCTCTCTGATTTTCTATTCTCTCTCAGCCTTCCCTTTTGTTCTTTCTGTTTTCTCTCTAATTTTCTCTGCCCCTCACCCCTCTCTTGGTCTAGGTATTAATAGACAAGTGATGAGGGAAAACCCGTTGCCATAGAGCTGAAGGGGAGGATCTGTGATCCTAGGATAGTATGTGGTAGTTGCTTGTCTTCTCAAGTCATCTCCGCCCATCCTTTCCACTGCCACCTTTCTTCTTGAGTTGTGTGCACTGTTCCTTTTCATTTCAGCCTCCAACCTTCACTCGTTCTATAGTGGTGGTTATGTGATGTGATTTTGGCTTCTATCTGCAGATGCTTTGAGGTCCGCTAGTCAAAGAGCTGGCGGACCAAGTTTTTGTTTTTTTTTGCTTTTTTGTTTTTTGTTTTTTTTTTTGGTTTTCAAAGGCTGAACACGCAAGGACCAAAGGTCCACATAGAACCGGTATGATTTTTTCTGGGCTAAGGATTCTCTTTTTTGTGTTTTTTGTTGCTTTGGCCTTTTCACAGGTTTTGGGTTAGATGGATAGGATTACAGAAATTAAGTGGGTTTGGACTATAAATCCAAATCATTAATCCTACTCCATCAATTTTTTTCTAAAAATTTTTTTTTTTCTTTTTCTTTTTCATTTTCATTTTTTTCGTATCTTTCATTTTATATACATATATTTATTTAATAAAATTTTTTATGTTCTTGAACAAAATGAAGTATTCACATAGATGACTTCTAATAAATAAGTAAACTTTTAATTTAGAAATAAGAAAACAAAAAGAGGAAACAAAAATATTGACTATCATATAAATATGTGAAGTTATCAGTAGCATGCCTTTATTAGCTGAGGATAATCAGTTTCAACCACAAAAAAAATGGAACTAATACCAATCCAAACTACAACAGAAATCTAAGTAAGCAACAACTTCAATTTCAAAACAAATTATTGCTCATCGCACACAAGCGAATTTTTTAATTTCTAAAAAAGGGGAAAAATCACAAAGCAATGACTGACAGAAGCTCACCTCACAGAGCTTGTATCTTCTGTTGGCTCCTAACTTTTAATAGCTTAAGATTTTGAGCAGTTCCTATTGTCATATATGTCTCCTCTTTCGGCTGTTAAAAATTTACTCACGAAAATCACAAGGTACCAATACCTTTCCATTTTTAAAGAAACAAAAAAGGAAAAAGGAATCCAACCTCTATTTTTGGGTTTTGCAATTGCAGTAACCAAAACTTGCATGGAATGTTCTTCGTAGTGTGTATTTGGAATTATTTTATTTTATGGTTAAAATAATTTATAATTAAAATCTTTACAAAAGAACTTAAAAAAAATGATTTTTTTCTTAATAAAAACTTATCCAATCATGCTGTTAGACTTTATCCTTCGGGAATGAGCATCTTTAGTTTTAACATGTTAGCCTGGACACGAGAAGTGGGTAAGGTAATGGAGACTTTGACCTTGTTGTTGGAAAATCTTGCCATCCAAATTCAATTTTTTAATTAGATGGCTAACACTTGACTAACTGTGCATTCTAGAATATTAATAATTAAGAAAATTAACATGGAACATGTCAATTGTTGTGAAACCTTTCATCAACGTTTAGCTAGCTAATGAGAGCTTATGATCTTTTGACATATTGTATAACTCAACTTGTATATATATGATAAAAGTAAAGGATTTGTAGTTAAGCAGCACAACATCTTAAGGGTCAAGCAATGATTGCAACAAAACAGCAAATTTTTTCCTTTCATTATGCTTAGCCCAAATACGAATTTCATTATGCTTAGCCCAAATAATTTTCCCACTGTTGTCCATGCTGGCCACAGGTTCTTCTTGACTTAAGTTTGACCACAGTAGTTCCTTCATCATAGCCAATCACAACCCACCCTACGGAGAAAGATGTAATGGTAATTTGAGCCACAAGAAAGGAGTGAAAAGAGACACTCTGAAGCTTCAAGGCAAGAAAAAACTGAAAGAGATTATGCAATTGTGGAGAGATTAAGGCAAACAAAATCCATGATTTATAAGGAGAAGATAAATATTTTCTCTAATCCGTGATATAATCAGATACAAAGACTTCATTTTTGAGGCAAGACTCGACACTATTTGTCCCACTCAACATGATTTGAGGCAAAATATAAATAATCTAACCCAAAAGAAAGCTTGAAGGTTTTCCCATACAGCTCTATTGTTGCTCGAAAATTCTCTTCAAAAGTTAATGAATACAAATATTTATATTAAAGTGTATTAATCAATATAATTTAATGAGGTAAGAAAATAATTGCAGTAATGTATTATCCAATCATATAACTTTCAAATCAAATCTATATATCTATTTCAATGCAAACTATAGAGATCTAAAGTGAGAATAGTAATTTATAACTATTTCAAATCAAATCATGGTAATGTTATAAATTTATAACAATTTATAATATAATAATTTAAATTATAGTGTGGGTTTTCTAATATGTGAATAATACACTTCATTAATTTATTAATTATTAGATCAATCAAAATCTTGGGGATCATTTAATTTTATATCTAGAACTCACAATTTAAAACCAATCTATATTGATTTCAATTTACTATCAATTCAGTAAACCAACATTAAAATTATTTTGATTCTATATTGCCTTTTAATCAATTAATATATGTTTGGGAATAAACGTTTTTCAATTAAATGTAGATCAATTTATGTATCTCAAATACCATATTAAATCAGTTAAAATACCGATATCAATCAAAATCTTGATATAATATATAGTAAATTTTACTTTAGAATGTGAATCTTTACTTTTTTTTGTTAAATTTAAAAACTTGAATTATTTTACTTATAGTTATTATGAGAATAATAATTGAGAGTTTTTTTTAGTACTTAGATAAACCGTTAAATTTATAATGTAAGTGTAAACTGATTTATAAAAGATATAGTAGTTAATAGACTTATGTAATTGAAGAAAAGGCTACGCAAATTAAAAAAAATTCTTAATTTGAGTAAAAAATAAATATAAATAAAAATTAAAAAAATTTCTAATTCTATTCTCTATTTTACATAAATCAAGTTACATAAAGAGTTATTAAATATATAATTAAATATGAAATTTAAAATTTAATATGAAGTTATTAAATATAGAATTAAATATAAAATTTAAAATTTAAAAAATATAAAAGAGACTTTATAAAAATATGATAACTAAAACTTAGATGCAATTATTAAATTGATATGAAATTAAATTCATAATTAATGAAATCTTAGTAAATACCTTTAGAAAATTTTTTGAGAAAAAAAGATTGCACGAAAAAATTGTTGAACCGGAAAAAAAACTCCTTGAGTGAAAATTTTTTTTTAGAAAGACTAGTACTTTTATATTATATAATAAATAATAGATATAATAGATAATAGACTTACGTAATTAAGAAAAAGGCTATGCAAATTTTAAAAAAATCCTTAATTTGAGTGAAAAATTAAAAAATATAAGTAAAAAATTGAAAAAATCTCTAATTCTATTCCCTATTTTACATAAATCAAGTTAGATAAAGAGTTATTAAATATAGAATTAAATATGAAATTTAAAATTTAATATGAAATTATTAAATATAGAATTAAATATGAAATGGAAAATTTAAAAAATATAAAAGAAATCTTATAAAAATATAGTAACAAATAATTATATGTAATTATTAAATTGATATGAAATTAAATTTATAATTAATAAAATTCTAGTAAATATCTTTTGGATATTTTTGGGAAGAAAGAAGACTACAAAAAAAATTATTAGGCGTGAAAAAAGTCTTTTAGAGTGAAAATTTTTTTTGATAAAATATTATTTATATATTATATAATAGATAATAGATATAGAATTAAATATAAAATTTGAAAAATATAAAAAACTTTTATGAAAATGTGATAACTAATAATTATTCACAATAATATAAAATTAAATTTATAATTAATAAAAATCTAGTAGATACTTTTAATAAATTTTTGAGAATAAAAAGATTTCATGAAAAGTTATTAAGTAAGAAATTTTTTTTTAAAAAAATTTATTACTTTTAGATATTATAAAAGATTTGTATTTTATCTAGCATTTTTTGGGGTCCATTGCTCTACGCCACTATCCAAGATTAAAAAATTTTTACTTTTAGATATTATAAGAGATTTGTATTTTATAGCATTTTTGGGGTCCATTGCTCTACGCCACTATCCAAGATTAACTATTATGTTTTCATGTAAGAATTGAGACAAACAAAACAATCCAGGGTAGTATCGATGGAAATAGGCCAAGCCACCCATGCGAGTATCATAGGCCTACGGCTTGACTTTGTCTATTTATGATTTAGGATAGAGATTTTCTTTAAAATTTATTTAATTAAATAGAAAAGGTTTAGGCATTTAAAAAAATCTGTTAAACTTGTCTGACCGACCTATTTACTAGTTATAATTTTTTAATTATATATTATATATATATTTATATATAACATAATTAATATGTTAATCTTATAAAATAATTTTAACAAAATTGCCAAGCCCTAAATTTCCCATTCCCCCTGTTACGACGCAGCAGCAACCTTCCTCCCCTCCAGTCTCCGCGCACGAACAGCACGGAACCGACGAGGCGACGGCCATCGATCCAGCTCCTCCTTCTCCAGCCTCCACGTACGACGGCACGAGACCGACGACCACCGATCCAGCCCCTCCCCCTCCTGCCTCAACGCACGATAGAACAAGACAGAGGACCACCGATCTAGCCCCTCCCCGCTGTGCGTGCACAGTGGCCGACGACGTCCGAAGCTCCTTCATCCCCGTCGGTGGCCATCCTCGTTTGAACTCCAAACCTTCTTCGGCCCTCCCAAGCTGGTTCAGTGGTACCGAAGTTCCATTTTTTCATTTGCAAGGTGAAGCACCTGAAGTCCCTATTGTTGATGAACTTCAGTAGTTTTTTTTTTAATTTTTTTTACAATTTGTTTCGTGAATTCCACTTCCAGATTTGGATATCTCTGTATTGTATTGCTGATTTTGGGTCTGAGTTGCTTTTGTCTGGTTGTCTCCCAAGCTGGTTCCGACATTTTGAACATCAGAAGGGGAGTTATTTTGAGCTTTCCCAAGTCTGAATTTCAGTAGCTTCGTGAATTTCATATTTGCAATTTGTATTGCTTCGTAACTTCAGTTGCTTCATACGTTTTTTTTTTACAATTTGCTTTGAGGTATTGCTTGTTACATTTGGTATCTGAGTGTTGTTAGTTTTGATGACGGATTTTGTTCTTATTATCAGTATGCACTTCGGTTTTTGGCCCTCTAATAGTGGTGTTATTTGTGGAATTATGACTATTAGTGTTATTATGCCTTGGATTTTGAGTGTTGCAATATTCTAAAGTCCATCTCCTATAATAATTGTTTAATTTCAATTCTAATGGAGCATGTACCTAAGCTTGATTCATCTAGGAAGCTTGAGTCAACACTGCATTTCTTTAGGCTTGAGACTTTTTTTTTTCCTGCTTTAAGTGCCTATTATTTTTGTTTTTTGTTTTGCTTGTAGCTGAAATTCTTTACTGCCAGTTCCAGTGTTTTAAAATGCGATCAGCAACCGCAATTGCGGCCACAATATTGCGGTTGCGGAGACTATGTGACTGCAATTGCGGCCGCATCAACTGCATTTTTACACAATTATCTGCAATTTTTAGAATCGCAGCGTAACTGCAACTGTGACCGCAACTGCAATTTAGAATCATGACCAGTTCTTTAAGCTCAAATGATTTTTTTTTTCTTATACATGTTAAATTGATTGTTCTTAAATTATTTTATGGTTTGATAACCAATTTATTTCTTATTTTAAAGGCGATTGAACAAGAGGAAGATATCACCTTGAAAGTTTAATGCATTGTGTGCTGGGTGTTGACTTGTACCTTAATACCTCTTAGGAGTTTCTATCAATATTATACTTTGTATTTGGATTTGTCCTTTGTTATCAACTTATTGGATATGGGATTTAGATTTGACATTTGTAATTTAAGGATTGAGTTGTTGTTGTAATTTGGATAATTTAGAGTTATCATTGGTGTTTGTTGAATGTGGCTTATTTATACTTTTAGTGGTTTATGTGATTGTATTGGAAAATTGAAATTGAAATTTGCATCTTTAGGTACATGATTTTCTAGAGAAGCCTATTTAATATAGAAGCCTACGGCTTGGCCTGTTTGCCTGGCCTAGCTTGTCGGCCTGTTTAATAGGTAGGTTTTTATGCAAACTTTCAGGCCTGGTCAGGCTTTTATTTTTTCTCAAACAGGTCAGGTTAGGCTCAAAAAATAGCCTATTATAAGCAATAGGCCAAGCTCAGGCCAATATTTTGCAATGCAGGCTTGGCCTAGCCTATTTCCACCCCTACACGTGGGGGTTCAGGTATGGGGCAAAAAGAAAGGGAATGGGGGTGGGGACGAGGCGGATTATACATGAATAGGGTGGGGACGAGTAGTGATTAACCTGCCCTAATCTGCTCCATTGCCATCCCCAGTTGAATAACAAACTGACCATCAAACAAAAATTATGTCTATTATGAACATGGTTTCACCGTTTCTAAGATGTTGCCAAGTGTGAAAGAGCTGGCATTTACCAATAAAACATGGAACATAATGGACAAGAAAAATGCAAATTGATGATATTGGTGAATTTTTTAATAGAAATACCTTTACCAAATTTGTAATCCAAACAAGGAATTTTGCAAATGAATCCCTTGCATTTCAAATTACCTGGAATTTTAAAATTCTTCATACAAACACAGCCTTATGTGATCAGTCTGACATCACTCCTTTGTCTTTCTTTCTTGCATGTCTATTGCGACATGACCATTGTGACAACATAACTTTCTGTTTGGCGAGTGCATTCTCTTATTTATATCTTTTTATTTTCTTTGTATTGTAGGAAAATGAAAAGCTAATGAAGTTTGTTTGATGTGTATTCAACACCGTTTGCAGTTTGGGAGCAATAAGCAACTACTGCTTTTGGAAAGTTATTAATCATGTTTGGTTCAACAAACTGTAAGTGTTACCTCCTATTCTATTAGACTGCTTGTTAATTTGCTTTCTTTGTTTCTCATTAGGCTAATTGCTTCTTCCTTGACTTTCCCTTCGTTCGTACAGCACAAAATATCCTTTAGGACATGTATAAAGATTTGAACATGTATAAAGATTTCATAGAAAAACTTTTGCTCCTTTGAAATTCCAGGCTGGTTATTGCTTGCCATTCTCTTGTATCTCTCACTCCCTGCAGCATTGAAATCCATCTGTTATTGCATTAATCTTCTACTCTATTTTTCTACAGTGCGGTGTCTCATTGTTGAAGTACTGGGGTCTTCATGTGTGTTTGGATTAGCTTATTTTGTGGTCAAAATAGTTTATAATCAAAATCTTACTGAGAGAGCATTTTAAAAAACAGCGATTTTTTTTTTTCTAACAGTAAGCTATTCCCAAACACATGCTTCATGGTTGCTTTTGACTACCAAAAGAAAATAAATTTTGTTTGCTATTATTATTGTTCAGATTTTTTTGTTTTTTACTGTCACGAATGGGGTGCATATTGTACAAAATGATCATTTATTGGACAATAATTGTTTCATCATTTAGTATTCTGCTTTTTTTGTTTCATGCAAGTACTCATGATGGCTGAAGGATGATGTTTCTTTTTTTTACTGACTTTATCTACTAACCATTAATAAATGGAAATTCATTCAGCAGCTTTTGGGCAGTCATCTACGAGCCCATTTGGCTCCCAGTCAGTTTTTGGGCAGACCAATGCAAGTAGCAATCCTTTTGCCCCAAAACCATTTGGTAGTACAACTCCCTTTGGTTCGCAAACAGGTAGTTCCATATTTGGAGGTACTTCAACTGGTGTATTTGGTGCAGCTCAATCTTCTTCTCCCTTCTCTGCCACCACAACTTTTGGTGCTTCGTCTTCACCAGCTTTTGGTAGTTCAGTGCCTGCTTTTGGGTCATCTTCAACTCCAGCTTTTGGTAGTTCATCATCATCATTTGGCGGTAAGTGTGCCTATGGAATATTTTTGTTATTACGCCATTTAGTAGTTGTCTCTCTCTTTTATTCATCAGACTGTTGATTGGAGCCTTCGGAAATTGTTTATTGGTAGTGGCGTGTAATGTGTAAAAACACAATATTTTAGTGAAGTGGAATACCAGTTTTCAGATATAAATATTTTCTGTTGCCTCTATTATGTGATAAAGCAATCTTCTTAGCTTCTTTCTGGTGCTCAACTAATGCTTTTTTGAAGGGTTTCTATGGTCAACGTGCAAAGCAACTGGCGAGCTTTGTTTAGTTTATGTGTCTTGTTTGCTCTGAATTTGTATTTTCTGATTTCTTTTAGCATTATATCTTATACTATGCTAGGCTGGCTTTTACTTTATTCACATTTCTTCTTTAATAATTCTTTTATTAGAACAAAACACAAGATTTTACTGGTGGTATTGCGACTTATGAAGTGGCTTGGCTATGAATGCTAATATGCAGATGAAGGCATTCCAGCATTCATATGCAATTCTTTTAAAAAGTTTTGTAAAGGAGCTTTGGAAGAAGATTTTTGGTTATAATCTCTGTATGATAATGCAGAAGAATTACTGCTGTTAATGGATTTGTCCCTCCCAAACCCCTTCTTCACCCCCAAGTTACTTTTTGTTTACATGTCAATACATTGATATCATTGTAACTAAGCACAGGATAATGCAAAATGCCATGTGATGAAGTAACACTTAAGAACTATAATATTATGAAGAGATGACACTTCTTAAAGCTGCATACGCTTTCCATTCATCAGTAGTTTATGGTTCTCTTTTAGACTTGAAGATAACTAATAACTTAACAACAAATAGAGAAATGTTTGGTGTCTTTCTATTATGGCATCCTTGACTTCTTTACTTCTAATACTGATAATCATTAGTATCGTTTGGCTTCTTTTTTCCTTTTTATCACATTTATTTTATTGGATGGTTTTCTAATTCAAGCTGATAACCAACTCTCTTGCTCTATAGGATCATCAGTTTTTGGTCAGAAGCCTGTTTTTGGAGGCTTTGGGTCCACACCTACTCAAACAAGTCCGTTTGGAAGTGCCACACAACCATCACAACCAGCATTTGGAAGCAGCATATTTGGTTCCTCAACACCTTTTGGTGCATCAACTCAGCCAACATTTGGTTCAACAGGAACCCCTGCTTTTGGTGCCACGAGTGCCCCTGCTTTTGGTACCACCAGCACCCCCACTTTTGGTTCTACAAGCAGCCCAGCATTTGGAGCAACTAGCACCCCTGCATTTGGTTCAACGTCAAGTCCAACTTTTGGTAGCACAGGGAGTGCATTTGGTGTGTCAAGTGCTCCTGTGTTTGGAGGTGGGGGAGCATTTGGGGCTTCAAGTACCCCTATATTTGGTTCATCTACCAACTCTGCATTTGGAACTTCAAGCACTCTGTTTGGGGCCTCTAGTGCTCCTGCTTTTGGTTCTTCTAGTACCCCGTCTTTTAGTTTTGGTTCCACTCAAGCTTTTGGTCAGTCTAGCCTCAGCATTTGGTGTCAAGCAACCCATTTGGGAGTCCTACCTCACCTTTTGTAGGTCAGAGTTCTCCACTTACTGAGTTGAAAAGCCATTGGAATTTTGACCAATTAGTGATATATCTATTTTCAAGTTACAAGGGACTTAAAGATCTTGATGTCATTTTTTTATGTAATTGAAATTTGAAAATAATCTTTGTATATATTTCCTTGCAGGATCGCAGACCCCAACATCGACTTTTGGAAGTACTGGTATTGGGCAGTCAGGTTTTGGAGGTCAACGGGGTGGAAGTAGAGTCGCAAGTTACACACCAACAACTGAAGCAGATGGTGGTACCTCCGGACAGACTGCAAAATTGGAGTCTATATCAGCCATGCCCATTTACAAAGATAAAAGCCATGAGGAGCTAAGATGGGAGGACTATCAATTGGGAGATAAAGGTTTTTTTTTATATTGTAAATAATTTGATAATTCTGCTGGCTTTTATTGCATTGGTGATGACCTTTGACTTAATCTATTAAATTTAAATTTAGGTGGACCACTTCCCTCTGCTCAGTCCACTGGTTTGGTTGGCTTTAGTTCATCTACCACAGCGTCAAACACCTTTGCTCCTTCACCAGCATTTGGTCAATCGTCAGCTAATCCTTTCTCTACCTCAACACCTTCTAATTCTAACCCATTTGCTCCGAAGACTTCAACTTTTACTACTGCATTTGGAACTTCGGCTGCTCCTACCTTCAGTTCATCTGCTGCAGCACCTTCTATTTTTAGCTCATCAACATCACCATTTGGAGCTAACACTTCTCCATCACCAGGCTTTGGGACATCTACATCTCTGTTTAATTCTGCTCCTGCTCAGGGTACATCTTCCCCATTTGGCCCAAGCATTTTTAGCAACACCATGTCATCCCAATTATTTAGCTCTGCAGCCCCTACAATTGCACAGCCAGGTTCTGCTTTTGGGCAAACTACCTCCCCTTTTGGGCAGACTACCTCCTCTTTTGGACAGGCTACATCTTCTTTTAATCAATCAAGCTTGTTCAATTCACCTTCTTCTGGGCTTGTTGGAAGCATTTTCTCAACCAGTGCACCACTCACTTCTAGCAATCTGGCAGGATTTGGTCAAACAGCAGTGAGTAGTTTCTTATTTGATAATGCTTTTCAATTATTTAATTTAAAGAAATCAATGTTTGTGAACCAAGATTAAATGGTCAAGTTTGAGATACATTGAGCTAAACTTGATAAACTTATTGAGCTTTATACAAAAACCAGTTATGTAGATAATTTATAAATATTGCATATAAATGATAAATAATGATATATGAAATATAGTTGTAGTTATTCTATTTAAATATTAAACCAGCTATTTGCAGGCTAATTAAATGAAGTATTGTTTGTTATATACTCAGCTCCATTACATAGACAAAGGCCTTAATAAAGCCCTAGAATGGTTCAACTTGATTCATTTTCACCTCTGAATGCAGTGTAGAGAGTGAATGAATATAATATTGTGTAGAAGTAGAACATTGAACCTTCATTAAATTTTTGGTGGTGTTGATGATGTGAACTTATAGAGCATAGTGGAGATACTTGTTAATAATTGACTTATTTGTGGATGGTTCTGATAAAGTTAGCACCTCTATATGTAATTTTATTTAATGACCGTTTCATATTCTGTTGCATTTTCAAGTTTAAAACCTTAACTTCATGTTATATGTATATACTGAGTTTCTCCATGTGCATTAGAAAATTAATTCTCAAGTTTTTACTACATTTTGAATTTGTAGAACGTTTAATTTAACTGTATACTTGCAGCTGTCCCTTTCAACACCTTTCCAACCTGCACAAGCTGCTCAGACAAGTGGTACTTTTGCCTTTAGCAACTTTGGCCAGACACAACCTGGTCAGTTCTATCTATTCTCTATCCTTGTACTATTTCTTGTGGTTCATGCAATGATTGAAGGATTAATATTTTGTCACTGACTATTTCACTCTATTGCATTAAGTAGCTGGTGCAAGTAGCTTCGGTGGCTCCCCTGGCATATTTGGGCAGAGTAACTTTGGACTTTCGTAAGTTACAATTCTTCTAGTTTCTAAGAGTCATGCACCATGCACTTAGGTTTAAATTGTTTATACCTTCTGAGGGTGGCCAAGGAGATCAGGTACATGTTGATGTGAAATTTGAAAATTTTTCAGCTGTTTGATAATAAATATGGGCTTTTGCAATTTTTTATTGACCAATTGGATAATTAAATCACTTGCCTGCTATATTTTTTAGTGACTTACTGCTTATATTATACAATGGTTATATCAGATATGCTAAATGGATTTATTTAATGGGGTTAAGTATTCTATTTAATAATTGAGTGGGAGAATTAATAATGGTTGAGTATTAAGTGGACACACAAGAAAAGAGTTTCCAATAGACATACAAGAAAAGATAAGATTAGGAACAATGAGGAGAAGTTGACAGAAACTAACTTAAGGTGGTTTGGTCATGTGAGAAGAAGGCCAATAGAGGCTCTCGTAAGAAAACTGGATCAAAGGTAAGATAGTCCAATTCAAAAAATTAGAGCAAGACCAAAGAAAGCTTTAGGAGAAACCATTAAAAAATACCTTATTCTAAATGGATTTATTGAATATTTGGTTTTTGGTAGACCCCAATGGCATTGTTTGATCCATGTAGCTGACCCCACCTAGTGGGATGAAGCTTGGTTGTTGTTGTTGTTGCTGTGCAGAGAACCTTGGAAATTTTAAGAGTGTCTAGGTTTACTTTTGCAGGGATCAATGGTAAAATAATAGAAATTACAATGGCTTTGCTATTGCATGAACAATAATGCTAATGTACATTCATATGTGGAATTTATCATTTGCAACATTCTGATTGGAAAAACAAGGATGGGAGGTCCGATAGTAGCTCCAAACCTTCCACATCCAAGTATATTCTATTTTCTTTTCTTGTCTCTTTTTTATCGAAAGGCTATTGACTTGTTAACTATTTAAAGAATAATGTTTTAAACTCTTTAAAAAAAGGAGTGGAAGAAACTGTTTCTTGACTCAATTATGTCATCTTAACTTGAGGTACATGTATAATATTAACTTGTTATTCTTGGCAATAACCCCTCTCCTTTCATGGGAAAGGAAAAGAAAAAAGTCTGAAGACTGTTTTCAATCAACTTTACACCCCTACTGAATTAGCGAAGTGTTGAACTCACATCTATTTTCTACTTACCTGTGTTAATTTCCCTTACCATTTTTTAATTAATAAATTATCTGTTTCTTATTTTAAATATATTGTTTTATCTCTTTTACCCAAAATAGATTTGATCTTATTTATGTATGTGACTTTGTTTTCTGAGAAGTATCTATATATACTTGAAGTTAGAAAAGTTAAGGAAGAAGATATTCATATGTATGTAACATACTTTTTTCTCATTAACTATTGTTCAATTGAATAATAATTCTTATGATGTCTGAGGAGGCATCAGAGTGGATTTCTTGATGAGTATTTCCTCAAGGGATATACCTAAACTGATTAGTATCCACCTATTTAATTTGGTAACAATGCTTTTGCATGATACAAGATAATTTACACATGATTCCTTTGGTAATTGCAACAACTATCAAATCTGACAGTCTAATGCAAATACTTAATTTTTGCAACTCAACCATGTTACATTATGTGGTTTTCAAATAATTTTGCAACATTTTCCCCATTTAGTGAGCCATGGGATTTTTGTGTTTGTATAATGCCTTATCTTGATGACAAGCTCACCTGTAATGCATGTACTATATCTTGCTCATCAAATTTTTGTTTTGGAATAGAATGTCACTTTTATTATTTTTTTGAAAAATTTTGGATATTGTGCTTGTTATTTATTTATTTTTTCCATTTAAAGTTTTTTACTTGCATACTTTTTGTTTGACAGGTCTTCTACCCAGAGCTCTACGATTGCACAAGCAGCACCCAATTTCAATCCATTTGGAACACTTCCTGCTTTGCCTCAGATGTCAATTGGTCGAGTTGGAACTGTTCCTTCAATTCAATATGGAATCTCTAGCATGCCTGTAAAACAATCTTCTGCTTTTGATTTTGTTAACTTTTAATACTGGTTTTGTGCTTTAACTTTAGCAGAAATCACTTTTATTTTTTCCACCATCCAAGCTATGGTCAACATTTGTGTGGTTTTATGATACGACCTTTGGGAGAACCACACCCCAAAAGCTAGCTATTGAGGTGGGAGAGCCCAAGGCTTATATCCCATACTTCCGATGTGGGACTTAAGTCCCTTACCTTGCAATTGGGTCATAACATTTTACTTTTGATGAAAGCAAATGAGTTTGAAGCTGGCATTTTTTTCAGGTCCTAGACAAACCTGCTTCTGTTAGAATATCATCAGTTATTGACTTCTCGGCACCTCTCACAAAGACGAATCAGGTTTCCTGTCAGGAAATATCATTCCAAGAATGATGGACCAAAGGTGAGTAATTGCAGTTCTATTATTTATCAATCTGTTTTTAATAATGTGGTCCTCCTTTATGGAGCTGAATTATGTTGTATGTGTCTGCACTTCACTACTATCTTGCAGGTTCCATTCTTTAGTGATGAAGAGGATACTCCAACCACGCCAAAGGCTGATGCTCTTTTCATTCCTAGGGAAAATCCAAGGGCACTGGTCATTTGTCCCATGGAGCAGTGGCCGGCAAGAGCTTGTTCTGAGAAACCATTGTCTTTTAAGGATAGATTCACCCCAGTGAATGAGAATGGTAATATCTTCTAAATTGATTGCACTAATGATCTGTCCTATTTGAGTTGTTGGAGTAAATGATTGTCTTTGATACATTGGGAATGGTGAGAGTTCCATCAAAAATACCTTATGTTCCAGACTTCCAGTGATTAGTAAGATGGAAAGAATATATTTCACCTCTAGGACAGGGCACCGCTTTCTGATTGATTTTGAAAACCTTCTTGTGGATGAGTAGCATCTAAATCCTTCTTTTACCCCCAGAAATAGACTGCATTATTGTAATTGGTTAGCACTTTGCATTGTGATGGTGGTCCTTTTGTCTTACCATATGCTGTTCTTTTACTCAGTTTTCTGTTCTTAAGAGAGTGAGAGGTCGAACAAGTAGATTATGGCTTAATTTTTTTAAACATAATGTTCAGGAATTATCTCTAAAGAAGCATGTACCGCACCTGCTGATGGGACCAGCTCAGAAGATAAAGAGAGTATGTGCTCCTTATCAATTTCAAGTAAAAATTATGAAGAAATTCTCTAGTTTATAACAAATTGTGGATTAGTTTATTTGACATTGGTTGTTTTGCTCCTTTTATTGCAATGACAACCTTAACTGTCATGGATGGTAATTCCCATTATTAAGTAACCACAACAACAGCAGCCAAGTTTTATCACACTAGATTAGGTCAGTTATGTGGATCAATCGGCACCATTGGACTCTATCAAAAACCAAATTTAGAGCTAGGTCTTTTGCTATGATGCATGGATACTCCAAAATTGGTGTATATTTGTATCTGATACTGGTACTAATATGATACGCCTGCATTTGTATTTTTGGCATATCACTTTTTTTGGATACCCATCACCCACCCTTAAAGTATTGTTACTTGAAATATCTGGGATATGGATTCATGTTCTATTTTTCCCAATTACATCCCTCAAAGCATATTCTCCTTCTTGTAATGTTACCCTCCTCAAAATTATCACACATAACAGCAAACTTCCATCCTCACCAAAGGAGTAGAGAAGAGCGTGAGGAAGAAAAATGAGCAGGGGAGGGGGAGAACAAATGAGACTCGGGTTAGGATACATATATAAATATTTTGCATATATAAATATAAATAATTTATTTAGTATATATTACTGTACTTGTATCTTAATTTTTTAAAAAATTATCATATTTGCATATTGTATCATATTGTACCTGTACCCGTGCAACATTGGTCTTTTGTAATAATTTCTCCTAATGTTTTCTAAGGCCTTTCTTTGCCTGTTTTAATTTGACTGTCTTCCATTTGATCCTTTTTTCTCATCATCGCCCCCATTGGTCTTCTTTGCACATGATGAAACCACCTTAGGGGAGTTTTTATCATCTTCTCCTCAATAGGGTTGCTTCAACTTTCTTTTGGATATATTTGTTCATAATATTATATCTCTGTTGTAGTTATTTTTTTGCTCTTATTGGCATTTCACTACCCAACACTCAATAAATTTATAATGATGTATCATTAATAAAATCTACCCCCTGATTCTTTATGCTTCCATTCCTGTGCGATAATTTCTAAAAATGATTTGTTAAACTGCAGCAGAAAATGGTTTTGTCAAGGAACAAGTTCAGTCTATAACAACAGAGCAGACATCCAATGGGATTAATGACATGTATATGACACTCAGCGGGCACAGAACTGGTGAGGCTGCCATTGTTTATGAACATGGAGCTGATGTTGAGGCATTAATGCCAAAGTTGAGGCATTCTGATTACTACACACTGCCTCGAATCCATGAACTGGCGGCCAAGGAAAGAGCTGAACCAGGATTCTGCAGTCACGTGAAGGACTTCATTGTGGGAAGGCAAGGTTACGGCAGCATCAAATTCTTGGGGGAGACAGATGTACGGCGGCTTGATCTTGAGTCTCTTATTCAGTTTAACAATCGTGAGGTGATTGTCTACATGGATGATACCAAGAAACCTCCTGTTGGACGAGGGCTGAATAAGCCTGCTGAGGTAACCCTCCTCAACATTAAGTGTTTCGACAAAAAAACTGGACATCAGTATACAGAAGGGCCGAAGATCGAGAAATACAAGGAGATGCTGAAAAGGAAAGCTGAGGACCAAGGTGCCGAGTTTGTATCATATGATCCCACTAAAGGAGAGTGGAAGATCAGGGTCAGCCACTTCAGTGGCTACAAGCTGGTAGATGAAGACAGTTGGGATAAATGTTGACAAATGAGAGGGCAGCAGCACATTTATTTTTTGTCAGCACCAGAGTTCCTGCAAGTGCAGCTTGGTTTTCCATGTAAATCTTTCGTTAGAGTTTAAGCCAACGCAGTTAATGTGTTTTGGTCTTGCGATGGGGATTTTATACTTATAGTTCGGATGTTCAATGTGGTGTTGTAGTGCTTTTTCCTTTTCTACGTAAATACTATTAAGTTTTGATTTACAAAGTGGGATAGTTCCTTTTCACGAAATTTTTTTTTTGAAGTCCTTAAATGTTAAGTTTGAGTGGTTTAGTGGATGATATCCTCGTACTATAGACCGTGATATAATTATCCTAATTTTCATATCTAAAAGACCAAAGTAATGTAGGAAAACAGTATTGTTAAAAAATGGTGTTGTGAAAAATTATTTATACACTAAAATGATTCAGTGGGTAAAATTCTCTTAATTACTGCTTCTAAAATTCAACCATCTAGTTCGTTTTGTCATGTCATTAAATTGTTGATTTTTGTAATTCATTTAAAATTCTCTTAATTACTGCTTCTAAAATTCAACCATCTAGTTCGTTTTGTCATGTCATTAAATTGTTGATTTTTGTAATTCATTTTCGTCGTGATTTCTTCTTCATTGTATTATTGATAGATCAGATAAGTTGAGAGGCTTCTAAAATTTATTCCTCATTTATTTCCTCTAAAATTTATGGATATTATAGTTATACTTCGTTGGTCAGTGAGTGGCATCAAATTTTGTTGCAAATTTATATGATAAATTAAATTGAGCTGTGTAATGTGGCAGGACGTATAATGTGGTTGCTCAGTGAGTTAGAGATGGGAAAATATCTATGTTAGCCTTAGGTTACACTGGCCATTGTTAGAATATGTTATAACATGGTTATGCTTTTAGATGTAAACCTTGCTGCTGTATGGTTGCCCAACAATCAGGTTTTCGGACTGAAAAATTGTGAAAACTGGGTAGACATTGTAACACCCTACCTTATAGATACGGTGTCACAAACTTATTTTTTTTTTTTCTTTTATTTAACACGGGTGATTAAATACTCTAAGTTAAATTTTAATTCCACTCAACTATTAACGGAATTCAACTAGTAGTTCCATAATTTAACCTTAATCTTTATCTTGAGTTTCATTTACGAAGCCATCAAGTTACTAGTTTCTTTAATCTTTGGCATTTGCATTTGAATTATAAATTGATCACCTATTCACTCTTATGAAAAACTAGTAAGATTAAAAAGCAAAATTATGCTAGATAAGACCTCTTTCAATTTAGCATATGAGAATCAATCAATCATTTAGGTTCATAAACCTTATTCTTTTCTAGGTTAGACATCAAGTATTCTTGGCCATGTCACCGCCTGAGCAGTGGAAGTGCCCAAGGCACATATAGGCCTTTTTTTCTTGGGAGCGCTAGCCACTGGGTGCTTAGGTTGCCTAGTCTTGGCCAACTCACCGCCTAGGAGCCAAGAGTTGGCCGAGAAGGCCAACCTCTTTTTTGGTTCATCTAGTTTGTGGCTTTTTGGTTCATCTCTTAAGGATTCTTTTAAGCATGTTTAGGCATACTTTAACTTTAATTTAAAGATGTCAATTACTTCATTTATCTTCTTGTTTAGGATTAGATTTTAGGAAAAATTCTAACACAATCACACAAATTTGTACATCAAAACATGGTTATTTATTGATCCCATTATGGTTAGGGTTACAAGTCACCTAGTTAACTATAATACAATCAAAATGAGGGGTACTAAGTTAACTATTTCACAAACCCCTCCAAAAAGGTGACTTATACAAAGTTTACATTATCACGTAATAACCCTAATTCTACTAAGGATCTTGATTGTCCACTTGGACTATGTGAATACTTTGGATAGCCTTCATGGCTCCAACTTGCGGAATGTCCACCCAAAAGTATTGTATCTCCACAATAACTTGGAGGAAAGGCATGATTCTTAATATGAAAACATTATAAATAATGGCGAGATGGAATCTCAGTAGAGAGCAATAACATTCAACTTTAAAACTATAATGTTTTTAGCTGTATTATACATACAAAAAATGTCTTCTCTTTAACATAAACTTTCATTTAACAAGTTTCCTTAATCATTTATGCCTTATTACCAATCATCTTCATGAAAACATCATAACATGATTCTTAAACACAGGAATAGAGCTCTTTCTGCTTGCAAGGGCGTCCCTCGCCATTGCCACCGAAGTGACCTTACCACCAAAGTGGCCTTAATTATGTGGGATCACCTCCTTGAGGATCATATCCAAGATTTGGTAAGATCACCTCCCATAAGGATCATTTCTCAAAACTTATTGGCAATAGGCATAGTCATGTTAAAGGTTCATAGTCCATGGTTCATAGTTTCATCTTTCAAAATGAAAGTGTTTAAAAATGAAAATAGAAGGAGTAGAAGAAGTGAACCATTCATTAAAGAATAAAACATCTCATCAAATGTAAAGAGAACATATTAAACAAGAGTGGGAAGAGAAGAGTTATAACTCCCTACACTTGATTAGTGTCTTGGTTGCTTGTTTTCTCCTTGAAGTTCACGGACTAAGGTTCAAGTTTCACTTGGATAGAGTTTTTGTTCTTTGTTTATGTGTGTGTGTGCATGGAGTGCATGAGATAGCTATTTATAGGACTCTTAAAGTGTGTGTGTGCGAGTGCTTGGCTGTGCATGAGAGATAGGTGAGTGAGTGATGCCACTTTAGATATTATACCTTATCTGTCAAGTTTGATTATGACTCATGACTATGACTAGCTTTCTTGAATGAATATCCCCCTTGAGTAACCGTGCATACATGTTTGTTTTTCCAAAATTTACTTCTAGGTTAAGGTCATGTGCTTAATCAAGAGCTTGGCTAGGGTGATGCCATATGGCTTCTTATTTTAATTGTTAAATGATTGCTTAATTAGGGTTTGTAACCTAGTGACTTCATTTTGTTTCCTTTCAAGACACATAACCCTAAGGCTATTGGTTGTGAAATGGCTTGTTTTATCTAGTTTCCTCTAGCCATGCATGCATGTTCTTTTTTGGAATTTTTATGCTTTAATTGTCAAATAGTCATCATTACTATCTCTAAGTGTGTCCATTTAGAATTTTCTAAGTGTCTTGCAATGATGTCAGTTTGCTTGGAAGACCAAGCTTGTCTTGGCCGTGTACTTAGAGAGTACGGATGAGTCTTGTTTTTATTCTTGTCTTATAGATTAAGATCACATGGCTAATCTTACCTTGGTTACTATCATACCACTTGGCATGCTATCTTTTCAATAATAATTATTACTTAGTTAGATTGCTAACTTAGTTACTTTTCTAATTCTCCTTCAAGATACAAAATGCTAACTAGTTTTTGTAACTTAATTATTTGCTTATGTCATTGGTTTCTCTAGGTGTTTGGCCATGTGGTTTCTAATTATTTGCTTAACTAGCTCATGTGAAGCTTCCCTTTTATTCCACTAATATTTTATTTCTTTATCTCTTTGGCATGTACCTTCCTAGAGTTTCCCTACATGTTTTTCTATTTTCTCTCTCTTTCACAAGGGCTCCTCTTCAAAGAAGACTCTTTGGTCTTTTATTAATTAAAAACTTAACTTATTATCTAAGTAGTCAATGCTTAAGTAAGTTTCTTTATTGAATTTCCTAGAAATTTCCTAGCTAAGTCTTAAGGTGAATTTACTTTTCATGCAAGACAATTCCTTTGTCATTAATGTCATAGATTTATTACTTGGCATATCCTAGTTCCTAGAATTTCCTACCCTTATTCCTTCTCTTTTGTTAGCTCACATGATGTATCCTTTAGAAGACATCTTGTTTATTTTCTTCTATGTTTATGTATTTGGGCTTTAGGATTATTTGGGTTAGGGTTGTTCATATGCTTAGACATTTAGGTTCTAGGTTACTCTTGTGGGCTTAACTTCAAGACTAACTTATAATTAACTAGAGTTAATTATTACTCTAAACAAATTTTTTATTATATGTCTTGAACTCTTTCTAAAATTATAATGGACTGTCTAGCACATAAAATATATAAATAATGTATTTCAAATACAAACAATGCATAATGTATGTTTCTATGATATAGGGAATGTTTCATACATATTTATGAATAACATCATAATTCTTGAAGAAATTCTTAAAGGAGTTTTTTTTTTTTGGGGGTCAACAAAGAAATTCTTAAAGGTTATCTTGGTCAATTGGACATTAAAAGGAATGGACTAACTTTACATCAAAAGTTGGATTTTCTACTTGCAGATTGGACCAATTTTAATAAGACATTTATTTATTTGTTATTTCTAAATTGGATTTTCCGTCCCAATTTTTGTTGCGAGTGTGATGCAATATGGTGACAGTTTTATTTTATTAATTACTTTATTGAATTTTTTAAAATTACCTTTAGAATGTGCTTAGAATAATTAAAATTAGAATTGAATTGAATTGAGTTGAGTTGAATTAAATTAAATTAAATTGAATTGAAAGTCAATTATTATATTTGAAATTCATTATAAAAATTATGATTTGAATTAGTTTGAAAAATCAATTTTTATTGTTTAGAATATAGTAAAAGAGAATTGATTTGATTTTATTGTAAAAAATTTACATTTATACCCTTATAATAATATGATTATTCTATCTTCAATAAGGGTAGAATAATAAATTTATTCAAAATTCACTCAAATCTTATCATTTTTAAGAAGATTTATAAACCAACATAAATAAAATCCATTAAATTTTCATGGATTGCCAAATCATTTTAATTCTTATTTTATAATTTTCCAAACAAAGAATTTAATTTTCAAATAAAATCAAATCATAAAATTTATCATTCCAAATATACCAATAATTTTTGTTGCATTGGCTATGGAATAAGATTTTAATTAATAATTATTTTACAAAAAATTTTAGGACAAACGAAGAATATACTCTCCTATATACCCCCTCAAACTCAAGGTATACGTGTGTGGAAATCATAGACCTTGAGTTTGTCCCTTAAATGAATAGACCGATTGTATGACAAAGCCTTAGTATATCTGCAGTTTGATCAGTGTCAGGAATGTGACAGACCACAATTTGACCTTGTTGAACTTTCTCTCTAACAAAGAAAATATTCAATGCCATATGCTTGGTCCTAGCATGAAGGACAGGATTATGAGAAAGCAGCACAGTACTCAAATTGCCACAATAAACGATAGGTGTACTTGGCATGACATGTAAATCATTCAGTAAGGATTGCAGCCATGTGAGATCTGCAACCGTGTTTGCTAGACTACGATATTAAGCTCCAGTGCTTGAACGAGCCACTATATTTTGTTTCTTCAAACTCCAGCTTATGAGATTAGTACCTAAAAAGATACAAGAGCCTAAAGTAGATCTCCTATCATCAAGGTCACTACCCCAATCCGCATCACTAAATCCATGCAGCTGCAAGTTTGTACTTTTGGTAAGCAACAGACCAGTGGTGTTCATTCCATTGAGGTATCTAAGAAACCTTTTTACTGCTTTCCAGTGTTCCTCTAAACGATTTCTCATGAATTGACTTACTTTGTTCATTGCATAAGAGATTTCTGGCTGTGTGATGGTTGCATACTGTAATATACCCACTGTAGTTCTATATAAATGTGGATCATCCATTGGTTTGTTACCATGCTTAGATAATTTCAGACTAGACACCATAGGGGTACTGATTCCTTTCGACTGATCCATCTTTGCTTTCACCAACAGATCTCTAATACACTTCCCTTGAGACAAATGCAAACTAGCATCTTTTTTATATTTAACTTCAATGCCTAAAAAATAATGAACCTGACCAAGATCTTTTAATGCAAATTCATGATGCAGCTGCTGTTTTAGTAGCCGAATGTATGAATGTGAGCTACCAGTGACTAAGATATCATCAACATAAACCAATACATATGTGCAGTGAGCAATAGTCTTTTTGATGAACAAAGAAGGATCACACCTACTGGATGTAAAACTAAGCTTCTGAATGGTCTGTGCAAGTTTTTCAAACCAAGCCATTGAGGCTTGCCTTAGCCCATACAAGGCTTTGTTTAATTTGCACACTAGACTCTTGTCTTGTGACTCATACCCTGGAGGCTGGGACATATATACTTCTTCTTGAAGTTGACCATTAAGAAACGCATTGTTGACATCTAATTAGTGAATATTTCAGTTTTTGTCTAAAGCTAAACTGAGCATTGTCCTGATAGTAGCTGGTTTTACCACAAGTGAAAAGGTCCCTTTAAAATCAAAGCCGTGATGTTGGTGGAACCCCTTTGCCACTAACCTAGCTTTGTACTTTTGAATGCTTCCATCTGGGTTTTCTTTTACACGAAACACCCATTTGCATCCTATTGGTGTTCTATGTGTTGGTACAGGTACTAAGGTCCAAGTGTTATTTCTGAGAAGTGCATTGTACTCACTATCCATAGCTTCCTTCCACTATGGAGAATTAAGAGCATCTTTGATAGAAGTTGGTTCTCTGTTAGTGAGCAAGATTTTTGGTTTATAAATCCCTGCTTTGGACCCTGTAACCATAAGGTGTGTAGAGACTCTTACATTAGCAATTGCACTGCGTCCTGTTGCTATGTTGCTGTTCTGTCAGAAGCACCAGTTGCTGCATTCGTGTAGTCTGCTGCATTTTCAGCTGGTGTATTATCTAGAGCAGGCCTGCTAGCAGTAGCTGCAGGTGCTGCATCATCTTCTGCATTAGTCAGACATGCTGTAGTAGTCTATCCTGTGTGCTGCAGTAAACTGTTAGTATGGGTAAGCATTGGTTCAGGTGTGTGAGTTTGTGAAGTTTGAGCAAATTGATTTTTTGCAGATATTAATGGAATGATTGACACTGAACTGGTTTGTGGGACTGAAACATTATTCTGCGACTGACTTAAGGATTTTTCAGAATATGGAAAATTGGTTTCATAAAAAAGGACATCTTTAGAAACATAGATCCTACCATTGGAGTCTAGATATTTGGAACCTTTATGACTGGGATTGTAACCAATTAAAATATAATTAGCTGATCTGCTTTGCATTTGGTTACTATTATATGGTCTCAACAGAGGATAACATGCACACCCATAGACTCTAAGAAATGAATAGTGTGGTATAGTGTGAAATAACTTGGTTTGTGGTATTTGATTTGCAATGGAAGTGGAGGGTAATTTGTTTATCAAATATACAGCTGTGGAGAATGCTTCATCCCAAAATTTTGATGGCATTGATGCTTTGGCTAATAAGTAAGTCCTATTTCGGTTACATATATGTGTTTTCTCTCTACTACTCCATTTTTGTGGTGAGTATGGGGACATATAAGCCTATGAATGATCCCTTGAGACTTAAGATAGGTTGACAGTGGACGAAATTCCCCACCCTAGTCTGATTGAACAGATTTTATCTTGGTATTTAGTTGAAGTTCTGCCATCTTTTGAAACTCAAGGAAGGCATTTATTATTTCTGACTTTCGTTTGAGAAAATATATCCAAGTATACCATGAATAGGAATCAATGAATGTAACATAATATGAGAAGCCATTTGATGAAACAACTTCATACTTTTTTTTAGCCATTTGCAAATATACCGGATTTTCAACCATTTCATTTTATCTGAATGTATATATTTTTTTTCACAACTTTACCAATTTATATATCCTAGAACAACATTACATTCGCAACATTCTACAAAGCACGATCCATGTACATAAACATAACACTTCTCAAGAGTTACATAGCTTGAGAAGAGGTTTCAAAATAAGACATTTGATCACCTTTCCATTAGTCTAACTGAGAACCATAAATTCTACAATTTTGGTTGGTTATATTCTAGTCAATTTACTCTTGCCTTAGGTTGAACACATAGAAGCATAAAGTATTGTAAGGTCATCACATTTGGAAACTTTGAAGAACTTAAAAACAAAACCAATTTCATACTTCTCAACAGAACAAAAAGGTCGTTTCTATTTACGTCCAAAATCATCTCAAGCCTTTGGACTTAATGGAAGTTCCATTTACCAAATAACATAAGTCCAAATCTATACTTCAGAAATCAAACCACAAGCTACATAAGGCTGATCACAACAATTGTAACCTCCAAATCATAATTTGGGCAAAAGCTTGTCTCTTGTAAAACTTTTGCTCAAATCATGGTTTTAGGATTCTAAAGGCTAAACTAAACATACTAAAAATAGTTCTTGGAACTCGTTACTATCATATAGCTTGATAGGATTACAGTTCATGAACTTTTATCCTCGAGTTCAGAAAAGCTACTGATAACTCAGAGTAAAATATTTGGGGCATTCCTTTGAGTTTTGATCACTCCAATAATAACCCACCCAACAGCTTACATGTTCCAGAAATGCTGTTTTGTTGCATATCCGTTCAGCTACTTTTAACAACCATTGAATTCAACTATTGTTCTTAGATCCTCAAGCACTATTGCAAATTCATTCATACATGAATTATACCTTATGTGTCAAATTTTCAGAATCATAAACAAAATGTGGTTTGGTCATGTGGTTTACCTTATGTATCTTTTTTCTTTTGCGGGACGTTTTGGTTTGCGAAATATTTTGTCAATCTTAAGAAATACTTACATAAAATACTAGACTCCCAATGATGTTTATCACAAAGATTTTAAAAAATATTCCCATGTAAAATTAATTCATGGGAATGACTTTTGTCTAACATTCTCACAGTTTTATTCCTCTAGAAGTGGGTTTGCGACACCCACATAGCATGGAAATATTTTGTCACATAAAATGTTCAAAATGCCTCTCCCTCAATCGATGTATCATCACCAACCACTACCACATTAATATTGTTGGCAACCATTGTTGGTCACTACCTATTTCTGTTGGTCTCTAGAATTCACCCACCAATTATAACAGTTTGTGGCCGATGGTGATCGAAGTCATTCTTAAAAATGTTTATGTCCATCAAACATGATAAATCATCATTCCCAAGAATACCATTTTCAAGAATACATTTCATGAAAATTATATTCCCAACAATGCTAATAAGTTTAGTTTACTTACTTTCATTCATTTTTTATTGAGTAGAAGGTTATTTATCTTATGCTAAAAGTTTGAGCGATTTGATTATTAAAATTAAAGTTACATGTAAACTATTTAATAAATGATGAAAGTTGGAAGAAGATTAAATTGCATAGAATCAAATTGCGTTGATGCAAAAGAATCCTTAGTTGAAGAGAAACCTATCTACCTCTTAATTTGTTTTGACCAAAAAATAAAAAATGCATGCAAATTTTTTTTTTTCTTGCATTTTCGATACCAAATTGTTGAGGATGCAATAGGGTTGCTTTCACTTTGTTCAGCACCCGCCCAGGGGCTCAAGAGATTAAGTCGTAGGTCCATCATTTGTATAGTTAAATGCAGTAGTCACATTCCACTGGGCTTTTCTTTTCATCCTCTTCAATCTTCTTGGCCATAGGTCTTGGATTTGTACGAATCAATGAGCTACCCAAACTTACAAAGGTCTTAGCAAGCTGTGTGACTGAACTTGGTTTCGGAACTCATGTATTTTAATGTCGTGTTCGGTTTAGATTTATTTCAATGCAAAAGTCAAAATGTACATTTTTTGATGAGCTCCAACCTGTTCTTGTCAAAAGGAAGCTTTTACTTTCTTTCCGCCAAGTGTTGGCAAAAAATAACAAACACAGTATTTTTGCATGTCTTAGCATGTCTTATGCAAGACAAGCTACATGCAAAGCAAATATGGCTGACTTAATTAATTAAAAAAAGTATAAGGATCTATATCAAATTCTAGGACCGTCAAAACAAGTCAAACTTGTTGGAACGACTTGTTTAATTGCAAAAAAAAATGTGAGTTGGGCTTTTATATTTGTGATCAGTATAATTGCAAGTATTTTTGGATCGCCTCGTTTAATCCAAGGATGAAATGGGTTAATTCCGTTTACTCATAGGTCTCATTTATTTTTTAATAATGTTTTTTTAAATGTTTTAAAAAATGAGACAATATTTAAATTATGTATTTGTGGATTTAGTTTGAATAATGTTTAAATTATATATTTGTGAATTTAATTTGGATCGAACTTAAAAAATGGGATAATGTTTATAATATGTATTCTTATATTTTAGCTTTTTAGTTTGTAAGTTTTGAATATGTTTGTAAATTTTAAATTATGTAAACTTTGAACTTTTTGATAATTGAGTGAGTTTGAATATCCTTTTAAATTTATTGGTGACAAAATAGGAAAACATTTTTAATAAAAGTCATTATGCAGGCTAGCTTATTTCGTCCTGCGAGTTCATTTGAGGTACGTTAGATTGATGTTTTTTTAAGCCCATCTAAATGCAAACATTTTTGGCCAGGCTCGTTTAATAATATCAATATTGTTAAAATAAAAATAATATATTTAATTAGTTACTTTTAACAAAATACATTAATGTGAAATTATTTCATAAAATGAGTCGGACAGTCAAATATTTAAAATACCAATAATTAGGATATGAAATTACAATCATAAATATTTGTTGTATATATTTTATGTATACTACTATTAACACTTTAATGTAATATTAAATACATGATTTTGAATTGAGGTTTTTAACATTAAATACATTGATTTCTATCACACCATTAGAGCAAATTTTTTTATTTTGTGTAAGTTGTAAAAAATGATCAAAAAAATATATTTAATTAATATATTTGTATTTATTATATGTAATAAATGTTTACCTAATTGAAAACAAAAAAGAAAAAGAAGTAAGAGTTTAAAGAGAAATGGTTAATTAAAAAGAAAAATTAAAATAAAAAATAATTTGAGATTTTGGATACATCATGATCAAAAGATGCATGCTCCCATAGAATTTTTTCAACATATTTGCTTGTATTTATATGAGTAATTAAAGTAGAATAATTAAGTCAATTTAGATGAACACAAAAAGTAAATGTAAGAAGAGAGGCATGCAAAGTTATTGATCCTACAATAGTAATATATAAATAAAAAAGTCTTAATCAAGTCATAATATTTAAAAACAAAAATTTACGTTTACAATTTGGTTGAAAAGTAAGAATTTTTATGTCTATAATTTGGTTGAAAGAGCAATACAAAGGTGATAACCACAACTTTATTATCTATCAAACATCATGCTCCTCACAAGTTTACACACTGCTTTGAACACTTATAGAAAAAGAAATACCGATTTATTAAGCGTGAGAAAGGAACAAATAATAAGTAAGAAATCAATTACAAAATTAAAATTTTTTTCTATAGAAAGCAAACATGAGGGAAAGATATAGAGATACATAATAAAGAGAATGAATAGCATAAAATGGAGATTGCGAAGCTGACCATGAATAGCAGTGGATCATGTACACTATGAATGGAAAAAGGACATACCAAAAGAGGGTATGAATTGATGCTTTTTCCAGAAATGCAATATATAGTCATATTAATATTTAACTATATTTAAAGAAAATATTCAGAATTGATTATAATATAAAAATTCAAAATTTAATTAATTAATTATTGAGATATCATATCTAATTGTTGATTGATATCAATTAACAATTAAAATATGATATTGTGTCAAATATTATTTTTTAATAATTTTATATATATATATATATATATATATATTGTAATTCAAATATTTTGATTATATATAATATTTAATATTTCTATTAAATATTTATAATTATTTATAATATTTATTTTGAATATCCAAAAGATTAAAATTTTAAAGTTAATATGTAAATAGTACATATTTAATATTAGTTATCATAAGTAAAAGAATATTATAATATAAGTTTTTTTTATTTCAATCTAATTATTTATTATTATTAATTTTTATAAATAATTACTTAAAATACTGGAGAGTCAACTAATAAAGACATCAATCACTTATTTTTATTTTGAATCAGATTTTGAATTTTAAAATAAGTCAACAAATCAATAATTATAATGCTTAATATTTATTTTCCTTTATAATATAATATTAATTAAATAATTTTGAATTAACAGTTTTTAATGAGTGTTTTAATAGTGTCACATGTCAGAAGGTGAAATAAGATACGTGTTTGCACCAGAGAGTGCCATTTGCTAGAATTTTAAGAATAAAGGCCTTACTTTTATATGTTATATTAATTTTTAATAAAAGTTGTTATGCGGGTTAGCTCATTTTGGCTTGCGAGTTCATGCGAGGTTAGTTAGATTGATTTTTTTAACCCATCTAAATACAAGCATTTTTGGCCAAGCTCGTTTAACCTATGGTTCATTGTGGGCTAGCTTAAATGGGTTAAGCCAAACCTGTTTAACAGCTCTATCAAATTCTACCTTATTATCTTTTATAATGTAACTCAATACCTTATTTCCCTTTGCCTTTCTCTTTGCCTTTTTCTTTTGAAGTTTTGCATTTATTGTATGCCCAGGTCCCTTCTTAATTATAGGCGCACCTAAAATTAAAAGAATAAACTAAATTAATAGTAATCCTAATATAATAAAATTTTTTGTTTCTTCTAGGTAAGCATGCTGGAAATTACCTCCATTAGCTTCAACTAGTTCTTCTGAGGCATTAGGTGCATAATTGGGTTGGGAATCATTCACTTCTTTTTCATTGGGTTGAGAGTCTTTTTCATCATTTAGTCTCAATGATTTCACTATCTAGCAAGTACAAAAAAATCAAAGACAAAATATAAATTTAGACAAATAGGTCGATGTTAGGCCAATGGAAAGATAATTGTTATTAAGCAGTGAAATGATACAAAATAAACACAAAAAACAATATTGGGGGTAAGTTATCTACCGGCAAACTATAGTATATATGCATCTACAAGAATCTAACAACTATGTTAAGACTTCATGACATACTATATCCAGAAAAAATCCAAAGGAAATATAATACTCACTGCAAAAGTAAACAGTACCGCATCAACATAATAGTTGTGGCAAAATATAATAGTCATCATCAGTATACATCAATATAACATTGCAGCAAAATATAATAGTTGCAGCAACTGTGTTTAGACTTAACGCTTTCTTGCTTTCTCTGTGTGGAGGTGAAGTGCTGTGAAGGTGAGAGTATGCGTGGTAGGTACTGTGCAGAGTTAGTGTGAACTGTGAGTGAAGTGCGTGCGTGTGGCGGTGAAGTGCAGAACCGTGGGCGAGTGCCATGTGCTACGATGCTGTGTGGAAGGGATTGGGTGATGTGCAGTGGGTTGTGTGGTGCTTCGGTGTAGGTGCGGTGAATAACTTATGCTCTGTTCTTGGCTGTGTGCTGTGAGTCCGTGAGTGTAGGTGTTTGCTGGCTGTGTGTGGAGGTTTTGGAGAGTGCCGTGCAGTGGCGTGAGTGTGGGTGCTTCCGGTGGAGAGAGTGTGTCGTGGGTGCAGTGAAGTGTGTATCGGCAGAGGAGGTGAGCCATGCAGTGCTTGTGTCGATATCACACTAATATTGATAAAATTAAACATTGCAGCAAAAGTAACAATCATTTGAGCAGACTAATACCTGAGATTTTTGGCTGTGATGACGAGAGACAAACGTAAAGAATGAAAATTCCCAAGCACTTGAACGGTTAATCCCTGTGAAATTCATTTTTTTTTTTTTGGGTTTACATCCCCTTTGAAATTCAAGGAGACGACGTTGCAGTGTGGAGACGTGGGGGTAGTGTGAGACGTGGACTCCTGTATTAGCTTGCTTTCCTTTAGTTATTTTAATATTATACTATTAAGATTTGTTTTAGTATGATTTTTTTTTGGGTATGAAGTATGATTATACTATTAGAATTGTTTCTTTAGTCATAAATCTAATTGAAAAGGAAAATTTTAATTTGTAAATCATAATTAAACTATTTCAACTTTATCTTACATGATAGTAGAGCCTGAATTATGATACATATAATTTACATGTTTTTATGTCAAATAAATGTTAAATTACATATAATCATTAGTAGTCTTAACATTTTTTTGAAACTTCCTGCAATATATATTCTATTGATAAGTAATTAATGAGTAAATCTTTAACCATTAATCTTCTTCAAAATAATAGTAATTTTTTATCAACCCAAAAAATAATTTTTAGTTCATTGATAACCTTTTTAAAATACACAAAAAATTAATCTTTGGTAAACACATAAAATAAATAGTTCAAGTTCATGGCTAACATCTGCCTAAATCATGATCCTATCTTTTATCTTTTAAGTTTGGAATGAGCCTTCTTGGAGTGGAGAATTAATGATATGTATACCAATCAATAACCCAATTCAATTTCTCCTATTTAAAAAAAAAAATATAAGTATAATTGATTCCCAAATTTTTTTTTGATAGGAGGATTTCGAGGGAGGGAATTCGAACTCGAGTGTGGAGGCTTCAAGGCAATCACATTACTGCTAAATCACCTGTTTGATCCACTAATTGATTTGAATTTCAAAAGTGTCATTAATATCCTTTAAGTAGCCCAAAATAAGTTTAGTATTGAAATTCCCTAATGATTTCTAAATAGGTACACAATATACAAATTCAATCTATATGATACTTCTATTTTTATAACTAATTCGATCAAGATACTAATTCAATCCTTGTTTGGAAAGCCTTTAATAATTTAAATTTTAATTGTTCGTATTGATTGAATTAAAGGTAAAATTTATTTTCATCTAACATTAATATATTATAGTAAAAACTTACCCAACAAATAATATAGATGAATTTTATTAAGGCAATAATGATTTAGTGAATCAAATGTGATGATAAGCAAAAAAAAAAAGAATAATTTTTTTTAAAAAAAAGAAAAAGAGAAAAGAGTTGTTATTTAAGTCCCACATCAGAGAAAAAAAATATTTATATTGTTTTAGTTTTAAGTTTCATATCGAAAAAGTAGTAAACTCCTTTTCCCTAGGAATAGTTATATATATAACTTAAGGTAGAGAAGTTTAATTGCCTTTTCCTTTAGGCTCTTTGTAAAAAGAGTAAGAGGTTCTAGTAAATTTTGAGAGTAAGATATGATGTAGATTTAGATTTTAGGTTATCTTGTCTTAAGCTAGGTAAGTAGATATTTTAATTAGAAGTGTTTTTTATGTTGTTATTTTATTTCATTTTATTTTATTTTTATTGTATGTTTTTCATTAACCAAATTTTGGGTAGTGAATTTAGACTTTGGGATATAGAAATATTTAGGATTTAAGGATTTAATTAGGAAATATCAATTGTTTATAAATATCAATTGTTTATAATTGATATTGATATTTTTCTATGATTATAAAACGATATAGAAAAACATCTGCCGTAACATAGATAATGAATAAATAGTAGTTAATATCATTCCAATTACTGTTACAAAAGTGATTAGTATTTTTGTCATTAAAAGATATTTGCGGCTGGTAATTATTTCAAAAAAAACTATCAATTCTGCAACAAAACCGCTCATGCCTGGCAATGCAAGAGAAGCCATCATGAATCTACTTATTTCTACGGCTTCCATTATTGCTACTAAATACTGTGAGTGGTTATTATCTGTTATATGTTTATTTGTAATTTTTAAATTTCGAATGAATTTTAAAATTTTTATTTTGAATATATTAGAGCTTTAAATACTCTTGGGACAAGCAAAATTTTGAAAAACTCACATTTGACTTCTGGGCATAGTTATAATGAAATAATGGATGAATTGATAATTTTTGTTGATAGAAAATATATTGATAATGGTTTTGGAACAATTACGACAATTATTTCAGATATCAGTTTTAGACTAAAAATGGTTATTGTTATAGACAATGGTTTTTGAACTATTAATAGAAATTGTTTCAGAATATGAATTGATGTTATATTGATAATTATTATTGGCATTGGTTGCTTAAGAAAATCATATATAAAAAAGGTATTTTTGAGTGAGTTTTTTAATATCAGAAAATGCTCTATTTGAAATAAGATTAATTTTAATAAATTAAAATTTTTATTTTTACTTGAAAAATTTATTTTCTTATGAAATATGATATTTTTATAAATTATTTTTTGAAAGAAACCATGTCAGAACACTGTATATAACAGTAGTAAATGTTAGCCTTGATGCACCTAGGATTAGACTCTGCAGAGAAGACGCTAACTCAGTGTTAAGTCAGTACACACGGGTTGGTTATGGATTTGGAGCGTGATGCTCATTAGTTCAAGCCTTGGGCTTGTCAGATTGGTTAGTTTACCCGCGAGCTGTATGCTCGGTTTCTTCAGTTCAAGTCTTGAGCTTGTCAGATTAGTTAACTTACCCCAGCGGGTTGTGTGCTCAGTTTGTTCTACTACTGCTTGGTGAATTATTCCGTTTGAATTTTATTTTAATTAATTTTCTCAATGTTTGAGATTTGTTATTAGAAATTGTTTATTGACTTTAGTGCTTTGCAATGTGTATATATATAATGAAATTTATAATGACTTATTTAGAACTCTTATATTTTAGAAAGAATTGTGTATGCTTATTATATTTTTTTCCAAGTATTTTTATTTAGTTTTATTTGTGATATATTATTTTAGAAATTATTTTATTATTACTCATGAAAAACTCGTCCCCCCGCTTGTCCCGTTTCTAATGTAATAGGTATTGACTGTTTACTGGGTTATAAACTCACCCATCGTTGTTATATGTTTTTTAGACACAGGTAATAAGATTAACTCCTCTGATTTGAGGGAATTCTCAGTTGTTTGGTAAGCTCATCACATTGTTCGTGTGGTCAATTTTTGTTTATGATTTTGTATTTGGAAGCTTAGTAGGCTAACTCTTGGATGTGCTTTATTATTTCTACAAGTAGGATCCATGTCAATTAGAGATTGAATTTACAATATTTATTTTTGAGTGAATTACTGGTGAATCAAAATTCACTAGTTTGATATTTTGTAAATTTAGACTAATAAAGTATAAGTTTTTCGAAATAAAGTATTTATAAGGCCATACGGTGGCTATTCAAAATTGCCTGTTTAGAGTTACAAGTTTGAGACTTGTATGGCTTGGGTGAGTCTATGATAAGCTCTTGTTATATGCTAGTCATGAACTCCTAGTTTGAGTCGTGACAAAGTTGGTATTAGAGTCTTAAGTTGTCCTTATAGATAATGAAGCAAGTGTCCTTTAGTCGAGTCACGATTGTGATTATGAAGCCAGTCATTCTCATGATCGAGGCACTACAAAAAGTTTATTAGGATGTTCTTTCCTTCATTAGTTATCAGTTTATTCTGTTCACTACGTTTTGACGTCATGATCAATATTGTTTGTTTTGATCTTGTCTTTTTTGATGATTTCGATAGTGCATAAGTTAGTAGGAGAATGTGATTAATAGTTAAAAAAAATGTAAACAAACCCCTTTAACTTTGGGTGATTTGCAAGCAGTCACCATGAATTATCAAATCTTCCTATTACATCCCTAAACTAATTGAATTATAATAGTAAGTCCTTCCATATAAGAGAAGTTAAAATTTAACAAAAATCTCTCTTCAAATAATAATCACATGCTATAAATTTAATTTAAAAATTATTATTCATTATTTTATTTTATTTTTAAACAATAAAATTATAGAAAAAAATTTCCCTTCAGCTTCTATAGAAGCCATCGACGCTCAGCAAAGCCATCGAAGAAAGGAGAACCTCCATCCATCCAAGCCTATCGTCTGGCACCGTCGACGGAAGAAGAAGAGATCATCAGTGCTCCGCCTCTGCACCTCCTTAGCAGGCAGCGTCTACAGAGGAAGAAGAGATAGTTGGTGCTCCGTCGTGGTTCTCGTCGTTGCCGGTGCTCACCTCTATGTGGTCTCTGCATCGTCATCTATTTTTTTTTTTGGTTGCTTTATTCTATTTTGCAATTTTGGATTTTATCCTATTTCATAACTTGTTCCTATCTTGGTCATTGCATCGTCATCGCAGAGGTAATTTCTATTATAAAATTCAATTTACTTAATTGAAGCATAGATTTAGTTCCTAATTTCATGTTCTTGGGTGATGCAATTTTTGTTATAAAATTAAATTTTACTTAATTGTAAGCATAGATTTAGTCCCTAATTTCATGTTCGTGGGTGATGCTAGTTTGTTCCAGTTTATCAATTTCAAGATTGGAACATGTTATGAATAGTGAAATTGTTTGCCTGCGGTTTGTGCTTCAATGCTCCATTTTCGTGCATTTGCAAGAAGCTTATAGTTGTTCTGTTACCCAAAGTTTACAGGCTTATAGTTCGTTTGCAAATGAGTTGAAGTCGTTCATAAGCTACGACATCAAATGGGAGGCAAGTTCGCTTGTGCAATTGTGGTTTGGTCACTCAGTTAAGAAGGGCGAAGACAAGCAACAACTTCAGAAGGGCTTTTTATGGGTGTGCAAGATGGAAAGAAGTTGATTCTTGTGATTATTTTTGCTGGGCAGATGACCCGCACACATCAGAATTTTCCAATGTTAACATTGACGGCAATGTGAAAGAGATCATCAATGAACTAATAGAGAGGGAGAAAACTCTCATAGCTGATGCTCAAGTGGCTCGAAGACAAAGAGAATGTGGTGTGATGTGCTGCTTGTTCTTTCTTGGGTGGTTGGGGAAATTCTTGTGTTGTCAAGTTTCATGTATTGTACAATGGGGCATAGATGTTTGCCATGAAGTGTATTGATTAAGGTGTTTGTCAACTATGTAATACAACAGTTCTTGTGATATATTCAGTGTTTGTTAATTCAAGTGTTGTAATGCTACTAGTTTTAATTTGTGATATATTCGGCTCAAATTTCCTCATGTGCTTCATAGTTGCATTTCATTATAATCAAAAATGACTTGTGACTTTCAAATAGAAGCAAAGATGTTAAACGGATAGCACAATGACAGAGCCCACGTAATATAACAGGAAAATGATATCACTGTATGCTATTTCTATTTATCCATCTACACACATGCATTTTATATAACTGCCAGCCCGTAGAGTTCTTTGCTTGGACTAGCATACTCGTAAGAGGAAATTGAACCAGCAGGGAAACCAAAAGAAAAGTAAATGCCATTCAATAGCCTTGTTGAAAATTGCCATATCAGATGAAACTACAATAAAAACAAGATGCATAAATGCCTCTCGGCTCAAAGTCTATGGAAGCATAGAGTAATGTAGGTGGACTCTCCTCTCAACAAATAACTAAAATAAAAAATTCCATGACCCATGTAAAACTTAAACATGTCTATAAAGAAGTGGCAATTATTTATTTTGTCTGCACATAAAGCCTCATTTTACAGCAAAAGATACAAGTCACAAGTGCCCCTATATAGGAGTGAGGAGGAGCACGCAACAGCAGATTCTTGAATTCACTTGCTCTTTGAGGAGAAGAGTCAAAGCAGAAGACACCCCAGTCAACAAGAACTGAACAAAGAAGAAACAATGAAGCAGAAGAACAAAAATTAGTATTTGATTATATACCTTGCATCAGCACATGAAACCTGCACCTTTGACAATTGCACATAAAATGCATATTGGAGGCTACACTTGCACATAAAATACATATTGGAGAAACAGCTATGTGGCCCTGAAAATCTGCGAACATGACAATTTGATTCTGGTTCAAAGAGTAAAACTGGATGATTGTGAGCTCTCACATTACGAAGTTATATGTTCTGTGCCTTTTTGGTTTTGATTTAAAATTCATTGACAAAGGAGAAAGAAAAGGATACAAAGATAACCTAAATTCTATGTTATGTACTATTTTATTTTCCACATATGACATGCTTTCCGAGGGGGGGGGGGGGGGGGGGATTGCTATAGAAAAATCAAGGCTGCAGGAAACTCATGTCTATAAAAGTATTTTATTTTCCAAATATGACATGCTTTGGGGGTGGGGGGAGAAACTGCTCTAGAAAAATCTGGACCATTAGGCTTGTAAAATTTCAAGAAATTCCATTAATATATTTAACTTTACATCCCATTTCTTAATAGGATCCATTTCCAAAAAGAATCCCCCATCCTACAAAAGTCATTAAATAATCCATACAAAAGGGACCAATTGACAATAAAAAATATTTTCCACTAAGAGATTTGATCCAGTGACAAAATAAACTAAACAAAATGGGCCCATTAAATACAAATGTCATAACATATTTCAAAAAGTAGTCCCTATTTTGCTGTCCTTGATATCCTCTTTGATATCTTTGATCCCTCATTGTCATTTGTGCCTTCTTTGGCTTCTTGAAAATTTTTCGGTTTGGATTTAGAGGCGCCTTACAAGATCTAATGTTGTGTCCCCACTATTTGCAATTCCCACACTTCATCTTGATGCCCTTCTTACTAATTCTGTAAGGATTATCTGGCTTTCCCTCTTCTCTAATTCTTCTCTTCTCAGGCCTCCTTGGTTTCTTGCCCATCTTTGGAGGCAATATTTCATTATAGTTGCACTTAGGCCAAACATCTTCCCCAGGCACAGGCTCTATATGATAGTCATATGCTTTCAAGAAGGTTTCTTTTGAGAACAAGTGATGTACATAATTATCTGGCCTTTCTCTGTCATCATATATTGCAGCCACAGCATGGCTACAAGGAATTCCTGTCATTTGCCACTCATACAAGTGCAGGTCCTTTCTTGCAAGTTGACAACCTTATTCCCATCTATACAGTGACTAACCTCAAAGGTCCTATGCTCTTTAATATAGACTATGCAGTTCATTGCATCTTTCTTGGAGGCTTTTAGCTTCTCTAATATTCTGGGGCAAATTAACTGAGTATGCCAACATCCTATTTCTTTTCACATGTAATCTCTTCATGAGTTGCCTTCTAATCATCTCTAACATGGTAATATTAGGTTTGTCTCTGGCCTCTTTTATGTAGGAATTAAATGTTTATGAGATGCTGTTCAACAACATGTTGCACTTTAGGTTAGGGTTATGAGCATGCCTGACATGGAATTAGTTTGATGTAAGCATAACAAGCCAAATTGAAGCAAGTTTAATTCAAATTAGAGGTTTAGATTTCATACCTGCACCATAGCTTTTGCTCAAATCTCTTTAACCAGTCATATGCGCCTTGATAATTTTTTTAATCTCATTCATGTGAAAGTTGTGTTCATAACTCGATAAGCTCTTGTAGCATTCCACATCAAGTCTTTAAGTGTCTTGCCTTTGTAGCTAGCATTCTTAAAGTTATTACGCATATGCCTGACACAAAATCTATGATTGACATGTGGCATAATCTCCTTGAAAACCTCCACTAATCCCTGCACACAAGGAGTATGATAGTTATATTAAGTTACTATAATATGACATATTTAGAATAATTATGAGTTAAACTTACTTTTTGTTAATCTGACATGAAGGTCCGTCCCATTTCTTCAACATTGCCAATGTCTTCAAGAAGTAAAGTCAGAAACCATCTCCAAGAATCTTTGTTCTTTATTTTAACTACTGCATAAGCTATGGAAAACATATTCTCATTCGCATCTCTACCAATAGCACATAGCAATAATCCTCCATACTTACTTTTTAAATGGCAGCCATCCACAGCAATTAATTTCTGCATCCAGCCAATAATCCTTTTTTACATGCATCTAGACAAATGTAAAACTTTTCAAATACTTGGTCAGATGTCTTGATCATCACAGTACTACCAACATTAGTTTGTCTAATAGCTGCAGCATATCTCCCAACTTCCCATATTGCTTACCCTCATCTTCATAGATAATCTTTAATGCTAAACACTTAGCCCGATATGCTTTGTGAATGGAAATGATAACCTTATGCTCCCTTTGAAGTGCAGCCTTCAATGAACTAGCTTCCTAAGTAGGAGAATCCCTAAAGTACTTTAAGTACTTATTAGCAATCCACTTTCCTGTCACCCACTTATTTTGGTAATGCCTTCCGCTTTCATGTCTTGGATTGAAGCTTTTTATTTAGAAACTCAGTTTGTCTTGTGTTGGAGAAGCATGGATTCTCCATCCACACCCTTCCTTGCACATTGCAGTGACCCTAGTCTTGTTATTGTGAATGTATTTGATGTCATATCCTTTATTTTAGTCCCCTCAAGGAGAGCCTTCCTAAAGGTCACATAGGAATCAAGTTTCATTCCCTTTACAAGTTCCAAACCTTCATTCAATTTGCCATTTCATTGAACTTGGGCCATCTTGGTCTCATTTCAGAATCAGAACTATCACTCCTATCAAGACTTTTGAGCTCATCACTATCTACAGAGTCAGAAACTTGATCATCTTCAGCTTGTTGAAGTCATGTAGGAGGAGATCTAATGGTTGGTACATTTCTGTACATCTAGCTATTTACTTGTGTAATCAAAGTTTTATCCATCATAGAATCGTATATATCTTCTTCTTCTTTTTCTGAACTATCCACAAACTCTTCTAAATCTTCACTATCACTATTAGCCTCATTCTCTTCATCTTCATCATACTCAGGATCATCTGACTCACTACCATAATCTATCGCATCTTCCTCCATAGGTATTCAGTCAAACTAAGTATAGCTTGGTCAACTTGGCTCACTTCTTCTCCTTGAGTAGACATAACTTGATCAACATAGCCTATAAAACAGTAGTAACAGAAAATATATGGTTGTCCACTCAATTAATTCAGAAAATGTACTCTAGCTAACTAGTAATAGAAAATACCATTGCCTATTATAGAATATTAGAAAAATACAAGAATACCAAATAGTAAGAAATTGTATATGACAAGAAAATATAATCTGATTCTACATTATCACAAGTATATTACCCCAGGTGACCTATCAAATAGCACATGGTTGTAGCAAGGATCCAGTCAACAAGTAGAATATTCTAAGAAGGTAAAAATCAGCAAAAAATTACTTTGTCAATAGCAAGAGATTCTCCCATAAATAGTTGCATAGCAAAAGACATTGTAGTACTCAATTTAATTGAGGTAAACAAGAGAAAACATGGATAGGGAACCACTCAAATTTTCTTTTGTCTATACTGAACCAATTCAGTCACATCTCTCTTTACTTTTTCACTCATATTTTTAGGTCCACACCACGTGAAAACAAGGTCAGATCAACTTTGGCCACATTGTGTTCTGCTCTATCTGGTGTATGTACACCACAGCTTGGTCCTTACATCCCAATTGCACACTAATTCTCAAAAAGAAACCTTATTTACAAAATGACATCCTAACTCCCAATTGAAACCCAAAGCAAATAATACTTACTTGGTTCCTTGTCTATTTCCAACTAAAACCAAGACAACGATGCAGAGCACAATGTAGAGGTGAGCACCGGCAGACGACAAGAATCACGGTGGAGTATCAACGGTCTGTTCTTCCTTCGTCCACTCTGCCTGCAAAGGAGGAGTGGAGGTGGAGCAACGATAATCTCTTCTTCCTCCGTCGACGATGCCAGACAACGGGCTTGGATAGATGGGGTACTTCTTTCTTCGATAGCTTGGTGAGCGTCGATGGGTTTCTGTAGAAGTTGAAGGGAATTTTTTTTTGCTATAATTTTATTGTTTAAAAATAAGATCAAAAAAATGAATAATAATTTTTAAATTAGATTTATAGCATGTGACTGTTACATGAGGAGAGATTTTCGTTAAATTTTAACTTTTCTTGGATGGAAGGACTTATTATTATAATTCAATTACTTTAGGGATCTAATAGGAAGATTTGATAGTTCATAGTGGCTGCTTGCAAACCACCCAAAGATAAGAGGGTCTATATGCATTTTTCGCTTAATGGTTAAGATGAATGTTTCAATCCTATTTATTAATCAATAAATAGGATTGCATTGTAAGCGATAGATTGATAGAATACATACCTTTATTTGAGGGATTTATTAGTGACTATTAGGACATACGAGCATAAGATGTTATTCAAGATATGGCTTTGACAAATGTTTGTATCTATTAGTCTTATTAAAATAAGGTTTTTGACATTAAGAATTTTGGATATATAGAAGATATAAGTGTACAGATAAAGATACATATTGTTATGGAACTTATTGATGTATGAATTCAGAATATAATATGAGTATAAAAGTGCAAAGTCAACTTAAGGTTAATGAAGACCTAGCTTTAGAAAAATATTGTTATAAGAAGTAGTACCAATGTATTAGTACTAAAATTCAAGTAAATGTAGTAATGGATAACTAGATGGGCTTTCTAGAAGTCGGATAGACTTTTAGCAATGATTTGGAGGGAGATTTATTCTAAATAGGTACTATTACATGGAAGCTTTATGAAAGCTGCTATTGTTGATGATTGAGGAAAAGTATATTGATACTAGAAGGGAAAATCAATGGAAATTTACTAATACCTCTTAGGCTAATAATATCGCATGTTAAGGATTTAAATTATATTTCAGTTATGTTGTTGAACATCTAAGAGATGTTTGATGGATTTTTAGTAAAATGATGGTTGATATGTGAGAAACTAGACTATGTCCTATCTAAAAAATTTGAGATAACTTTTAATTATGAAATTATATTAATGTGTGGTTCTGTATTGAAGGCTAAGATAGGCCTAAGGATGATTGCAATGAATTTAGGTACATTAGTGATATGTGGAGTGTTCATTGGATATGTTTGGAGATGGTTTTGAGCACAAGATAGTATTGGAAATTGACTACTATTGGTATGTCAAACTTTTAGCATTAAATTCTGAAGTTTTATTATGCTATGGGCTGAGATGTTAGGAATGTTTCTATAAATTGTTATAGTCAAATCTGAATGTTAGCCTGCAAATAAGATTAGTGAAATGATTGGACAGAATTGAGTAAATCTAAAAATAGAATAAGTGCTACTTGATTAGGTGATTGTTTAGAAGTATAAAAGGTTGAGTTTAAAGCTGAAACTCATATAGAATGTACATGAGATACGAGAGAACAAATTTGTAAGTTTCTAAGACAAATAAGACAAATGCGATAGATTAGACAAAATACTGGTTTGCGAAGTTAGTAGTTTTATAGATATTGTTGAAAAAAATATGAGGATTAAGTTCATAGTTAAATAGATTATCGGTAAATGAAGTATGGTGGATTGAGGATCACAATTTAGAAATTTTATGTTTAAATACTGATTATGACTTATGTTTAAGTGTTTGAAGTTAAAGGTTTATGAATATAGAGAAATGTAAGGCTCTCAGATGGAAGAGTGAAGCAATGACTTATTGTTTGATTGTTATATAAGATGTTTTGGAATAGTTTCCAAGAAAAGGATTAAATGAAGCAGGATTGTAATGAAATTTGATTGCATGGTGATTAAGGTCATATATGTTACCTATGGACAGTTTAGAAATATAAAGTCTAGAAACTTGATTAATTGATGTGAAATGTTTAAAAGGTAGTGATTGATATTGTTTGGTATTAGAATAGTTTTGGGATTTTTGGCCATAAGAAGTTGAAGAATATAAATTCTTAAGGTGGAATTCGGATATATTGTGATTAATACGTTATGTATTAAATCTGAAAATCTTGAAGATTTTAGTGGAAATGGAAATAAGATGTTTGAGTGGATTATATTGTAAAGTTGGTTCCTAATCTAAAGGTAGTTTACTTGCTTACTTGTTACAGTAAGGGAAAACATTTAATGTGAAGAACTAGTGGGCTCCTTTTAGTTTATGCCATTTGAGCTTTATTGCCTAGTGATTTAAAGATTTCACATTTGGTGGTTTAGATATGCGATTATGGTTTTTTGTAAGCCAATAACTAAAGTGTTAGAAGGATTTTTGGAAGAGAATAATCTTAAGGCAAGCAAATAGGAAGCAGGAGTTAAGTCATCCTATGACCTCGAAGGGGAAGGTCTTAGAAATGAGAAAAGTTAACTTTGGTCTTACTCAGTTAAAAGGTGAATATTGTTTAAGTTAAAGTTGTGAGGAAGATAGAGTGTATACAGCCAATTCATACAATTTTTGTTTATGGTATGAAAGAATTATATTTTAAGTTTTTGAAGTGAATTTGTTTATGAATCTTAGGTTAAGTCCATATAGTATCAAAATATGAAACCATGAGATGATGATGCTGTTATGGAAGTGTTAGGAATTAATACTTAGCTTATATGATCAGAAAATGTGAAGAGTAAAGACAAGACCTATGATGTATTGTTGTTGAGATATGAATATTATGTGTCAAGAATTGACATTTGAATGAAATGTTTTGCTTCAGAGTAATCCTAGTTTAGTCAATGTTGCATTGATGTCTTAGTGGGTTATAAATAATAGAGTTGAGAAAAGATCTCAGAGGCCAAATGACTAACAATTTGGGAATTAATTCTTTAAGGTCTAAGGTGAGACATTTGTCTTAGCATAATGTTTTAAAGGCTTTTGAGATTATTAAATATTGGTGTATACCTTAGATAATTAGATGGAAAAGAAATTTACTATGAATAAGGATATTGTAAAGTTTGTGTTTGGATGTTGGTGTGCCAACAAGGGAGATAAAGCACTAAAAGCTAGTAGGCTTGTTACATTAAACAGATAAACCTGAATGGAAGTATGAAAGAATATATATTGATTTTGTAACAGAGTTGCCGATGACATAATGACTCATTTTGTGAAATTGTAGAATGGTTAATGAAGTATGCACATGTCTTGCTCGTGAAAACCATTTTCACAATGACTTAGTATGTGAAGCTCTATTAGGATGAGATAGTATTTTCAGCATGGGTAGCTTCTTTTATCTCTGATTAGAGATCTTTTCATACAGTTTTGAGTACCTATTTGGATTTGAGTACTTTTCATCTTGAGGTTGATGGTTAGTCAGATAAAACCATTTAGATCATATAGGACATGCTTCATGCTTGTGTTCTAGACCTTGGCAGGAGTTGAGACTAACATTTACCTTTGATGGAGTTCGTCTGTAATTCAGTTAACATTCTAGTATTCAAATGACATCTTTTGAGGCCTTGTATACGAGACAATGTAGATCACCAATTAGTTGGTTTGAGACTGACAAGTCTAAACTTGTGGGACTAGATTTAATATAAGAAGCTATTGAGAAAGTTAAATTGATTCAAGATCGTTTGATGACTACTTAAAGTAGGTAGAAATCTTACTCAGATTAGAGACGTCGTCCCTTGGAATTTGGGGTAGGAGACCATGTGTTCTTACGTGTTTCTCCTATGAAAGGTATGTTGATGTTTGGAAAGAAGGATAAATTAACTTCAAGGTTCAAAGGACCATTTGAGATTCAAGAGAGAGTTGCGCAAGTAGCTTACCCCTCAGCCCTTTCACCTAATCTTTTAGAAATTCGTTTAGTTTCGTTTTAAGTCTCTATATTTCAAAAATATGTTCATAACCTTTTTCATGTTATACAACATCAAACACTTCAACTTGATGAATGTTTCAGTTACGTAGTGCAATCAACGACCATAGTAGATAGATAAGTGAAACATTTACATACTAAGGATATCATTTCGGTGAAAGTTGTTTGATATGGGCTTTCAGGTGAATGAGTGACTTGAGAAATTGAAGTGATTATGCGTGAGAAGTACCCACACCAATTCAATGAACAAGGTTAGTAAGAAATTTCAGATTCAAGGATGGATTTATTTTAAAGGGGAAAGAATGTGATGATAAGCAAAAAAAAAAAAGGATAAGTTTTTTTTTAAAAAAAAGAAAGAGAAAGGAGTTGTTATTTAAGTCCCACATCAGAGGAAAAAAAAGATTTTATATTATTTTACTTTTAAGTCTCACATCAAAAAAGGAGTAAACTCCTTTCCCAGGAATGGTTATATATAGACCCTAAAGTAGAGAAGTTTAATTGCCTTTCCCTCTAGGCTCTTTATAAAAAGAGTAAGAGGTTCTAGTAAATTTTGAGAGTAAGATCTGATGTCGATTTAGATTTTGGGTTATCTTGGCTTAAGCTAGGTAAGTAGATATTTAAATTAGAGGCTTTTTTTTTATGTTGTTATTTTATGTTTTTTATTTTATTTTATTTTATTTTATGTTTTTCATTGCGCAAATTTTGGGTAGTGAATTTAGGCTTTGGGATATAGAAATATTTAGGATTTAGGGATTTAATTAGGAATATTAATTGTCGATGATTGATATTGATATTTTTCTATGATTATAGAACTGTATGGGAAATCTCCAGTTCACTAAGGCAAATCATTGGACGATGACCCAATTGGAAATCGCTAAATACTGTGAGTGGTTATTATTTGTTACATGTCTATTTGTGATTTTTAAATTTTGAACAAATTTTAAAATTTTCATTTTGAATTTTTTAGAGCCTTAGATACTCTTGGGACAAGCAAAATTTTGAAAAACTCACATTTGGCTTCTGAGCATGGTTATAATGAAATAATGGATGAATTGATAATTTTTGTTGATAAAAAATATATTGATAATGGTTTTAGAACAATTACGACAATTGTTTCATATATTAGTTTTGGATCAATAATAGTTGTTATAAACAATGATTTTTGAACCATTAATGAAAATTGTTTTAGAATATGAATTGATATTATATTGATAATGATGATCAGCATTAGTTGCTTTTGAAAAGCATATCTTAAAAAAATATTTTTGAGTAAGTTTTTTAATATCAGGAAATGTTCTGTTTGAAATAAGATTGATTTTAATAAATTAGTATTTTTATTTTTACTTGAAAAATTTATTTTCTTATGAAATATGATTTTTTTGTAAATTATTTTTTTGGATAAAAACCATGTCAGAACACTGTATCTAATAACAATAAATATTAGCCTTGATACACCTAGGATTAAATTCTGCAAAAGAGATGCTAACTCTGTGTTAAGTTAGTACACATGAGTTGGTTATGGATTTGAAGCGTAGTGCTCATTAGTTGAAGTCTTGGGCTTGTCAGATTGGTTAGTTTACCCACGAGTTGTGTGCTCGGTTTGTTCAGTTCAAGCCTTAAGCTTGTCAGATTGGTTAGCTTACCGCAACGGGCTGTGTGCTCGATTTGTTCTAGTTTTACTTGGTGAATTATTCTGTTTAGATTTTGTTTTAATTAATTTTCTCAATATTTGAGATTTGTTATTGAAAATTATTTATTGACTTTAGTGCTTTGCAATGTGTATATATATAATGAAATTTATAATGACTTATTTAGAACTCTTATATTTTAGAAAGAATTGTGTATACTTATTATATATTTTTTCTAAGTATTTTTAATTAGTTTTATTTGTGATATATTATTTTAGAAATTATTTTATTACTTATGAAAAACTCGTGTCCCTGCTTGTTCCATTTCTATATAGTAGGTATTAACTGCTCAATGAATTGTAAACTCATCCATCTTTGTTTGGTCGAGGGAATTCTTAGTTGTTTGGTGAGCTTATCACATTACTCGTGTGGGTAATTTTTTATTTACGATTTTGTATTTGGAAGCTTAGTGGACTGACTCTTAGATGTGCTTCATTATTTCTACAAGCAAGAATCATGTCAATTAGAGATTGAATTTACAATATTTGTTTTTGAGTGAATTACTGGTTATCAGAATTTACATAATTCACTTGTCTGATATTTTATAAATTTGGACTTATAAAGTATAAGTTTTTTAAAATAAAGTATTTATGAGGTCTTATGGTGGCTATTCAAAATTGCCTATTCAAAGTTACAAATTTGAGGCTTGTAAGACATGGGTGAGCCTATAGTAAACCTTTGTCATATGCCAATTATGAACCCCCAATTACACGACATTCTTCATGAATTTGTGGTTATATATGACTTCTTTAATTTTTACAACTTATTATTATTTACTTATAAAAAACACAAAGGTAAAGAAAGAAAGCAAATCAAATCAACTCATTATTATATTTAATATTTTTTAAATTAAGAGTAAATTTGATTACCTTAATTATAATAAGAATATATATCAACATATCAAAGTACCATATGACATCATCTCCTTCTAGTTTAATAACTAATTGAAGCTAAACAGAAAAAAAAAGATAAAATTATAAATATAAATCTTTTTTGATACAAAGTGTTATCTTCTTTTTATATACAAAATTATAATTATCTTTAAATATATTTTACCTTTTTCACAAAATTATTTTTATTTAAGTAATTAATTTATAATTATAATAAAATTATAATGAATTTAATTTATAAAATAATTATATAAGTAAAAATAAAAAAAAGCAAATTGTGGTGCCTCTCAAGGTGCTAGTTAATTATAATAAGAATATATATCGATATTTTAAAGTGCCATATCACATCATCTCCTTCCAGTTTTTCTTTAATTTCATCATCATCATCATTATCAAGATGTCATATTATACACTCAGATGCCAGTAAATATCTATTGGAGTAAGAAATTATTCTTTACATAGAATAAATATTCTAAATGTGATCATCATCATTATCATAATCAGAATGTCATATTATATACTCAGATGCCAGTAAATATCTATTGGAGTAAAAAATTGTTCTTAACATAGAATAAATATACTAAATGTGATTGATGTAATGAGATAAATTTTAATATACAAAATTAATTTTCAATAAACTAATAATAATAATACTAATAATAATAATATAAAAAATATTAGGTAAGTATAGCAAGAGGCTAAGCATTGTTCTGTTGGCCTCGTATGCACCTCGGAGGACACTCAAAAAGTGGTTTCAGGTTCAACTTCTTAATTCTTTTGGCCAAATACATAAGTTTAGGTTACAAGAAAGATTGGCTAGGTAAATATATAAGAGAATGAAGGTTGCATTAGACAAGAAGAAAAAAAAAGTGTGAAGTAGAGTCCAAAGGAGAAAGTCCAAAGGAGAAAAGAGAGGGAGAGACTGAAAGGATAGAGGTAGTTATATATTGAGAGTGAAAAACTGGTTTACAAGGTGGGTATGAAAATTCTCTGGTTTTGTCTTTTTTAAAAATATATTTTAATAAATAGTAATAGCAAACTAGATAACTATATAAAATTTGGAGACAAAAAAGGGGAATTCTCTTTATATAATAGTATAAATTATTATTATTATTATTATTATTATTATTGTTGTTGTTGTTGTTGTTGTTGTTGTATTTAAAATTTTCCCAAATTAAGAACAACCTCAATTGCAATAAGAAACATATAATGACACCTTAAAATATGACATGACTTATTCTCCTTTTAGCATTCCTTTACTTTACTTCCTCTTTGCAAAATTTATGATTATTTGTATATTAAAAAACATCATTAATTTTTAATTATTTTAACATTAATTAATAACATTATCAATTGCATATTTTTAAGATTATCAAAATTTAATTATTTGTATATTAGTTAATAACATTATCAATTGTATAATTTTTAGGACTTTCAAATGTTCAATCATTGTTTGAAAAATTTTAAATAATTTAAATTTGAATTGTTGTTATTGATTGTAAAGTGATAAAGTTTACTTTTAAAATTATTGTTAATGACTTTATTATTTTTGTTTGATTATTTTTATTGTTGTTGTTATTTTACTTCTTTAATTTTTACAACTTATTTTTTTTTTAATCTTTAAGTCATGACTGTTTTGCTTTCATTTATTTAGTGATCATTTCAAATTTGTAAAAATCGTTTGTAATCATTTACTTAATTTCTAAGTGATAACTATAAAAAGAAGTTTAATAAACAAAAAATAAGTTTTAAATTATTAAGTATATATATGAATTACGTTTTCTTTCTATGATTTTTATTTATTTAAAATCTAAAAAAATGGCACTTAAAAAATTTAGCTCATGCGTAGGTGGAGACTTAAATAAAAGTCCTTGGTAGTTAGATTTAAGTTAACTAGGATAGTGACTCGTATAAAGAAATTAGTAATAACAAAAATCCTAATCAAACAAAACCATCTACTTTAGATTTTAGACTTCTAATTGAACTCAACTAGTTGATAACTCATAATCCTTATTAGAGAAAATTTTATATTTTTGTGCCGTCGAATTTTGTTGTTGATTGTGTAGCTTCTGCTTTTGCTGTTGCCCGCGCGTCGCCCGTCCCTCAGTCTTATAGGTACTATTCTGTCCTTCGTTTCCATATTTTCTATCCTCTCAGGTTTTACTTGTTCAGCATTCGCATTTTTCTTATTGAAATTTGATTTTTTTTGACTCAGAAATTTGATTTCTTTAGGATTTGGCTAATTGTGAAATTTTGCATCCAAAAATTGCTTGGAAATTTTGGAAATTTACTTGGACTATTCATATTATATATATATATATATATATATATATATTTCTATGACAGGTATGGGATTAGATAAAAGTTGGATACAAATTACTGATAGGACAAATCCTCTATACGATAAAGGAGTTTGAGAATTTCTTGAATTTGCATTTGATGGTTTTGAGGAAGGAAAATTACTTCGTTGTCCATGCAAAAATGCAATAATGATCTTCATTGGTCTCGTGAAACGATTTATGAGCACTTGACCACAATCGGGATACAAAAAGACTAAGTGATTTGGCAACATCATGGAGAAATAGTGAGTGAATCTGATGAAGGCAACGATGATAATGATGAGGGGTATTCTAGTGATGGGCTTCATGATATGTTACATGATATTGGATGTGCTTATAATATTGAAAATATCCCAAATATTGATGCACAATCAGGTGAGGAAGAGACTTCTAAGACTGCCCCAAATAGTCCAAGAATGAATGAGGACGCTGATAAGTTTTATCGACTATTAAAGGATGTCGAACAAAATCTATATCCTGGTTGTGAGAACTTCTCTAGATTATTATTTATTGTTCAACTATTAAATATCAAATGCCTCTTTGGCTTAAGTGCAAAAGCAATTGATGCTTTACTTTCTTTATTGGCAAAAGCACTCCTTAAAGGGAATAAAGTTCCTATGTCTTATTTAGTGGCTCGAAAAATCATTCATGACCTTGAGCTAGATTATACGAAGATAGATGCTTGCTCGAATGATTGCATCTTCTATCGAGATAAATATGCTGAAGCTAAATTTTGTCCAACTTGTGGTGTTCCTCGGTGCAAAAATATTAGTAAAAAATTGCCTCAAAACGTTATGTGTTATTTCCCTTTAGCACCAAGGCTACAAAGGAGGTTGTGTTGTTTCCCTTTAGCACCAAGGCTACAAAGGTTGTATATGTCATCAAATATTGCTACAGAAATGAGGTGGCATAAAGAAAGACCATATGAAGATAGATAAATGAGACATCCAACTGATTCCATTGCTTGGAAGAGTTTTGACTCTCAGTATCCATCTTTTGCAATAGATTAAGTAATGTTAGGCTTAGATTAGCAAGTGATGGTTTCAATCCATATGGAAATATGAGCACCTCATATAGTGAGTGGCCTATAGTTTTAATTCCTTATAACTTGCCACCTTGGATGTGCATGAAAGATCCTTATTTCATAATGTCACTACTTTTTCCTGGTCCTAGAACTCCTGGAAATGATATTGACGTGTATATGCAATCTTTAATTTGTTTGAATGGTTCTGAAAACCATTCATGTAATCTTCAGAACCGTCGGTAACAAACCCAAAGAATAAGTCTCAAGGTGGTCCACTTTCATCCACATCCGCATTCCACGTTCATTCCTCGTTCAGAAACTGTCCACTTTGGTTTGCACGTCCACAACTGCTTCTGTGATGGGCAGAGGCTATTTAAGAGGATGTGTGTTCATGGTTTCAGGTCCCTAAGTTTGCTTACGTATTCAGTCTCAATATACACCATCAAAGTGACGAGAGTGAAAGCTTAGAAGTACCACAGAAATCAAAGTTCGGAGCTTTAAAAACTATAGCATTGACGGGAGGTATATTCGATCTCTTTATGTTTCTGCATAGATCTAATTGCCGTTTGTTCATGTAAAGCATGATTAGATCATTAAGATTTTGACTAACATTTGGTATTAGAGCGTTCCAATACCTCTACCTTATCTTTTTAGTTTTTGGCAATGTTCTGTACATGAAAACCTTAATTTCATGTTTGTAATTTAGACATTTTTAATAGAAAGTCAGATTGGAAATCATTGGAAAATTGAATTTCTATCGATTCTGTCCTTTGAAACATATATTTTGGTGTAAAAATGGCTTAGAAACCGTCGGGTTTCATTTCGGGTCGGAATCGGTCGAAGCGACCCGGCTGGAGGTTGAAGACGACATAAATGACATGTCGTTTTGGGCTCGATGTGGTCAACAACAAGTCGTTTTGGCCCTTGGACTGCTACTGTCATTTTTTGTCGCCTTCTTGGCTGTCGTTTTGGCTACTATAAAAAATAATAGCATTTTGACCTACTGTTTCGAACCTAGGACCTGGCACGCTGAATTTGTGCAGCAAAGGTCTCTTCTGCCAGTTGTGCTGCGCCTCCTTTTTGATAAGGTGTTGCAGCTTCATTTGCTTTTAACCATTTTTTGAAATACGTTTTGTACGAAAAAGAAAATTTGTCATATTGAGCAGACAAAATAAAATTAAAAAAAAAATTGTTTGAATTTTGTGCGTAATTTGTATGTATTCTTTAATTTATTTTATATATTGATGCATGCAATTTTGTGGATATTTTATGCATAAAATCAAATGTCTAGTGATCTATATAATTTAATTAATTAAGAATTAGCTACAGCATCTTTAATTATTTAAATTATATATTAAGAGCCTCTAGATCACATAAAGTATATGATATTAATTGTAATTGATCATATGTAATATAATGGATTTTATCCCACAGGAATTTTTATTATATTTTGTATTACCAATTAGGGTAGAATATCGAATTATATTATTAATTTACCCATAAGAATTAGGAAATATAATTTGGACAGTTTTATTATAAAGTTATGTATGGATCTAATAAAATTAAAACTTTAGCCCACAGACAAGTTTTATGTCAGTAGATTCATGATTTTTATGCATGATTTACATTGGTAAGAATATGATATATAAATGTTAGCCTCAAATATTAATTATAACCATGTATGTTTAATATTTTTGCAGTCATACAGCCTGTGAATTTTTTTTGATATGAAATGTGATATTCCCGAATTAAGAGGTGATAATTATAAGATCTGGAAGGAAAGAAATTCTTCTTCATTTAGGGTGGATGGATATTGACTATGCTATTAGGAAAGACGAACCACGACCTATCATTGAGACCAGCACTCCATATGAGGTTGATCTATATGAAAAGTGGAGCGATCTAATCGTCTCTCAATTATGTTCATTAAGACTAAAATCCCTGCTTAGAATTTTGAGGTTCTGTCAAAGCAATATGATAATGTCAAATTACTTCTGAAGGCCATTGATGAATAATTTGAATCTTCAGATAAAGCACTGGCTAGCACCCTAATTATGAGATTTTTCTTCCCTGAGGCTCACTACTGTGAGAGGTGTGCGTGAGCACATCATGCAAATGAGAGACATTGCGGCTCAATTGAGGACACTTGAGGTGAACATGTCTGATTCCTTCCTTGTGCATTATATCCTGAACACTGCCACTGCAACATGCACCCTTCAATATTCCTATGACACACATAAGGATAAATTGTCAATCAATAAACTTTTGACCATGTTGTGTTCAGGAGGAGGAAGACTGCTAATGGAACAGGGAGAGAGTTCTTTAATGACAACTGAGAAGAAGGATAAGAGCCAAGCCAAGAAGAAGAGGGAAGGTAAAATACCACCCCAAAATAGAATCAAGAAGGAATCCAAGTGTTTCTTCTGTATAAAGAAGGGGCACATGAAGAAAGGATGCACCAAATTCCAGTAATGTCTTGAGAAGAAAGGTATGCCAACCTCATTTGTTTGTTATGAATTTAATATGGTTAATGTTAATCATAACACATGGTTGATTGATTCTGGTTCAGCAATCCATGTTTCGAATACATTGCAGGGTATGCGAAACGTAAGGAAGCCAGTGGGAAGTGAACAATGCATCTATTCAGGAAGCAAGATGAGTTCACATGTGGAGGCTATAGGGACATGCAGTTTAGTTTTAAGCAGTGGTTTTGTTTTAAATTTGGAAAAGACCTTTATGTTCCAAGTTTCTCTAGGAACTTAATTTCAGTTTCAGACTTGTACCTTTTGGCTATTCCTTTTCATTTTATGAGACATCTTTTAGTTTGTTTATAAATCTGATCTCATTGGGAATGGTACATTTATCTGATGGTCTTTTCTATATTGATTTACAAAATGATACTACTTATGACGCTACGCATGTTGACATTGGTACAAAACGATGTGTTATGAATGAAGATTCCTCTATGTTATGGCACCGAAGACTAGACATATCTCCGTTCAGAGAATTAAAAGATTGGTAAATGATGGAGTACTTAGTACTTTAGATTTTTACCAATTTTTGAAACTTGTATAAACTGCATAAAGGAGGAAAGCAGACGAACAAGTCTAAGAAAGGTTCCAAGAGGAGTACCAAACTATTAGAAATCATACATACAGATATTTGTTGTCCAGATATGGACACACATGGTCAGAAATACTTCATCTCTTTTATAGATGATTATTCACGATACATGTATCTCTACATGCTTAATAATAAGTATGAAGCGTTAGATGCCTTAAGGTATTTAAATCTGAAGTAGAGAAATAATGTGACAAGCAAATTAAGATCGTGAGATCAGATAGACGTGGAGAATATTACGTTAGATACACTAAAGATGGATAAGCACCTGGTTCGTTTGCGAAGTTTCTTGAAGAGCATGGGATAGTTGTCCAATACACAATGCCTGGTTCTGCAGATCAGAATGGTGTAGCAGAAAGAAGAAATCGAACATTATTGCATATGGTGCGAAGTATGCTAAGTAGCTCTGAGCTTCCTAAGTCCTTGTGGATTGAAGCTCTTAAGACGACAGTATACATATTGAACCGAGTTCCAACTAAGGCTGTCCCAAAGACGCCATTTGAGTTATTTAAAGTTGGAAACCGAGTTTGCGACATGTACGCGTTTGGGGATGGTCGTCTGAAGTTAGAATCTATAACCCACAAGAAGAAGCTTGACCCAAGAACCATTAGTGGTATTTTGTTGGATATGCCGAAAGGTCTAAGGGATACATATTTTATTGTCCATCTTATACCACTAGGTTTGTGGAATCAAGAAATGCTAAATTTCTTGAAAATGACTTGATAAGTAGGAGCGATCAATCCAGAAACTTGTTTTTTGAGAAAGATCATTCAGATACTCAACCTTCCACCTCAAGTATAAGATTGGTTGTTGTTCACAATACCCCTTCAGTTCAACTGAATGTTGTACAACTAGTCATTCAAGATCCACAACCTGCTGATATTAATCCAGTAGATCAAGTTGTTGATGAGGAACAAGAAATTATTGATCAACCAATTGAATAACAAGTTCCTCAAGAAGATAATGATTCAACATTAAAGAGATCTACTAGAATAAGGAAATCAGCGGTACCTAGTGATTATATTGTGTATCCACACGAATATGACTATAATATTGGAGCCGAAAATGATCCTGAAACATTTTCATAAGCGATGAGTTGTAAAGAATCAAATTTATGGTACGATGCTAAGAAGGATGAGATGAATTCTATGGCATCTAATGGAGTCTGGGATCTTGTTCAGTTGTTATGGTGCAAAAGCCATTGGATGTAAATGGGGTCTTTAAAATAAGAAATACTCATTAGGCAACTTGAAAGATATAAAGCAGATCGTTGCAAAAGATTCACTCAAAAGAAGGAATCATTACAAGGAGACATTTTTCCTGTTCTAAGAAAGATTCTCTTCGTATCATTTTAGCATGTTGCACATTTTGACTTAGAGTTGTACAATGGGATGTGAAAACGGCCTTTCTCAATGGAGATCTAGAGGAAGAGGTTTACATGAAACAACCAGAAGATCCTCTAGTGATGGTGAGTATTGTGTGCAAGCTTAAATCCTAGATGAAACAGCCCTCCTGGATTGAATTATGATTTTTCTTCATTTGTTATGGACATTCATTTATACCCAGATCGGGAGTATATTTAAGGTGAATTTACTTGCAGTCAATGTAAAGTTCCATATGAAGACAATTCCTCTCTGAACTTGACATGGATATGGGTGGTGTTATGTTATTGCATCATACATAGAAAAGATTTCGAGGTATTCTTGTGTCTCAGGAGACTATATCAACAAAGTTTTAGAGAATTTCGGATGAAGTTGTTCACCAAGTGTAGCTCCATTTGGAAGGTGACAGTTCGATTTGAACCAGTGCCCGAAAAATCTTGAGCGGAACAAATGAATAACATTCCTTATGCTTCAGCTGTTGGAAGCCTTATGTATGCTCAGGTTTGCTAAGACCTGACATTGCATTTGCTGTTGAATGTTAGGAGATATCAGAGTAATTCAGTTTAGACCACTAGAGAGCTGCAAAAAAGTATGAGATACCTTCAAGGACTAAAGACTACTGCTTATGTATAGACGAACTGATAATTTGAAAGGATTGGCTACTCTGATTCAGACTACGCTGGCTACATGATTCTCGAAATCGACTTCAGGATATGTCTTTATGCTAGCCGGTGGAGCCGTATCTTGGAGAAGTGCCAAGCAGATTCTGACTGCTACTTCCACTATAGAGCTGAGTTCGTATTTGTTTTGAGGCTACGTCAATGGTGTATGGCATGAGGAGTTTTATTTCTGGGCTTAGAGTTATGGATTCGATTTCTAGGCCATTGAGGATATATTGTGAAACAATTCAGCTGCTGTTTTTATGGCTAAAAACAACAAAAGTGGTAGTCGAAGCAAGCATATCGACATTAAGTTGCTGGCCGATAAGAGAATGTGTTAAGGATAAATATGGTTATTTGAACACATTAGCACTGAATTGATGATTGCTGATCCTTTAACTAAAGGCATGCCACCACTGAAATTTAAGATCATGTAGATAGAATGGGACTTGGTTCCCTTATGTAGTTTCGTTGTAAGAACGATATTATTTTAATGAAACTCTATTTGTTTGCTTTCTCATTTCAGTTTTATTCGATATTTCATTATTCACAACGCTTCTGTGATGGACAAAGGCTATTTAGAGGATGTGTTTCATGGTTTCGGGGCCTAAGTTTACTTTCGTATTCAGTCTCAGATACACCATCAAAGTGACGGAGTGAAAGCTTAGAAGCACCACAAAACTAAAGTTCGGAGCTTTAAAAACTATAGCAATGGCGGGAGATATATTCGATCTCTTTATGTTTCTGCATAGATCTAATTGCCATTTGTTCGTATAAAGTATGATTAGATCATTTAGGTTTTGACTAACATAATTGACTAATTGAAAGAATTATGGGAAAAAGGTATATAAACATATGATACGTCAACCGAAGAAACTTTCCAATTACATGCATCTATCTTATGGACCATTAATGATTTTCCTGCATATGCAAAGCTCTCAGGATGGAGAACAAAAGGGAAATTTGCTTGTCCTTGTTACAACAAGGATACATGGTCATTAAAGCTACCAAATGGACGAAAATTTACTTACATGGGAAGTCGTCGATTTTTGCCGCTTAATCATTCTTGGCAAAATAATGCAAAGGCTTTTGATGGTAATAAAGAAAAGTGGCTAGCACCTAAACAATTATTTGGAGACGAAGTGGTTGAACAACTTAAACACTTTGATCATGTTAGTATTCTTTATTGCTGTTCTCTTTGTTCATTAAATTGGGTTATTTTGATATATATATATATATGTTAAATTTGTAATAATTTTCATTAAATGTGAATAAATATATATTTAGGTGAAGTTTGGAAAATTTACAAAGAAAAGAAAGCAAGGGGAGATTCAATTACCTGGGAATTGGAAGAAATAGAGTATTTTCTTTGAGTTGCCTTATTGGAGATATCTAAAATTATGACATAATCTAAATGTCATGCATATTGAGAAAAATGTATGTGACAATGTAATAGGAACATTAATGAATCTTGAAGGAAAGACAAAAACTAATATAAATTCTCGCTTTGATTTATCGTACATGGGTATACGACCCGAGCTTCATGCAACCATAATTGAAGAAGGTAAATATACATTCCATCATGTATGTTACGCTATGTCATCTGAGGAAAAATGTGCCTTTTGTCAATTTTTTGTTGATATAAAGGTTTCTAATGGTTTTTCATCCAACATTTCTTGATGTGTAAATGTCAAGGAAGGAAAAATATATGGAATGAAGTGTTATGATTGTCATGTGTTTTTGGATCGTTATCTCCCACTTTCGATACGTGGTGTTTTACATAAGGAAGTTTGTGAGGCATTAATTGAGCTAAGTGTCTTTTTTCAAAAGTTATGCTCGAAGACATTGAGTTTGGATAACTTGGACTTACTTGGAAGAACAATAGTAATAACCCTCTATAAGTTGAAAAAAATATTTTCTCCTTCATTTTTTGACATAATGGTCCATTTACCCATTCACTTAGCAGAAGAGATGAAGATTGCTAGGCCAATGCAATATCGTTGGATGTATCTTATTGAATCATATGTAAGAAATAAGTCTCATCCTGAAGCATCCATTGCTGAAGCTTACAAGAATGTTTGCATTTTTTTTCAAGGTATTTGTTTGGAGTTGAGACAAATTGAATAGAGTTGGAAGAAATTATGAAGGTGATCAAGATGGGCTGAATCAATCAAAGTTGCATATTTTTTCACAATTTGGCAAACCATTGCATGGAAAAAAGTATGTTGAGTTAAGTTTAAGAGAGTAGGAGCAAGCAAGAATGTATGTCCTTAAAAACTGCAATGAAGTCTCAACATTTATTAAGTGATTGTTATTTTAAAATACTTGTTTATATTTTATGTACAATTTATAGTTGACCACAAATTTTTATTAATTATTTTTGTGTTCAAATGACTAGTTTGCACAAGGAAGAACCAGAGAAAGGAAACTCAAATAATATAGAACAGAGACATGAAAAACAATTTTACCAATTGTTTAAAAAGCGTGTAAGTATGATTTTAGATGTATCTCCTATTATATGACTTTAGACTTTATATGCTAACTTATTTTTTTTTTGTTCAACATATTACATGTTTGAAAAAGGATGGAGATAAAGGTATTCATGAATCATTATTTGACTTGACTTGTGGGCTTGATACATGAGTTTTCTGGTATACAAGTTATCTTATAAATGGTTGGAGGTTTAATATAAAGGATCATGATATCAATTGAAAACACAAAATAGTGGAGTTTTAGTTAATGGTGATGAGAATGCATATAATTTAGATTATTTTGGTGTCTTAACAGATATTGTTGAATTAATTTACTTCGGTGAAAATAATGTTATTTTATTTAAAATGTGATTGGTGGGATGTGTCTTCTAAAGGAAGAGGATATAAAAAAAGATAAATATGAGTTCTTCCTTATCAATATTAATTGTAGATTGAACACTAATGAGTCATATGTCCTAGTCACTCAAGCTCAACTAGTGTATTATGTTAAAGATACTAAGAATCCTAATTGGCTAATTGTTGTGAGAACAAAGCTTTGAGACTTGTATGATGTGCCAGAGGAGGCTACAAATGAGCCATGCTAGGAAAATGATGATATTGTCTTGGTCAACCTTATGTCTAATACACTAGATGATGAACAAGTGGTGTCATTGAATAGAGCTGACCTAGTAAGATCTAACATTAATGGAAGTTCAGTGGTGCCTATAAAAGTTGATGACAATGAAGAAGAAAGTGATTATGAGAATTTTAATTTATCAGATGATGAGAACATTATTGCTATTAATGAATATGACACTGATGATGATTGATTAATATTGTATGTTATTTTGTTAAATGAACTTTGTTATTAACATATGTTATTTGTCTCAACATTTTTGGGAAAGTACACGTTATTCTTATTGGTGAGAGATTTGGATAAATTTGTAAGAAGTCATAGATTCAAATTTTGATGACATTCTTGTACGAGAAAAAATAAAAATAATTAGTTAATAATTTTAAAGTAAAGTAAAAATGAAATAATTTGAGGTACAACATCCTCAATTAATTGAACATAAGATAAAAAGGAAAAAGAAACAATTAGTGACTATTAATTAGTTCTAAATTTTTCATTTTTTATACTTCAAAATGATAATAACGAGTAACTAGTACTAATAGAGAGAAATAAATTATAATTAATATAATATAAAATTACTGAGAAATTTAATTTTTCGTCATTGATAATTTTTATGTGTATAAAATATTATAGTAGCTTGTAGTGAGAAATTATATTTTATCACTTCATAGCATTTCTGATAAATTGTTATAAATCACAGTATGACAAGCTATTTGTCACTAATAATAAAAAACAAATTCCATTTGCCACTAATATAATATAAGATAATATTAGTGAGAACTCATTAATAATTTCTATGTATATAAAATATTGTGCCAATGATTATCTTTTAGTGAACAATCAAATTTCATCAATTGTATAGTAATATTAAATATTTGTAATAAATTATTATGGACACTAATGGTTCAAAATTTTAATGACGATATTTTTGTCACTAACAACAAAATAAATAAATATTTCTCGTCAATAACACTAGACAGAAATTTAATTTTATGTCATTAATAATTTTTATTTAAATAAAAATTGTACTGGTGACAATTTTAAAGTGAAAAATTACATTTTATCACTAATATAATAATATTAAATATTTGTAACAAATTACTATAGACACTAATGCTTTATAACTTTTATAACAAACAATTTGTCACAATCAAAAGAAAATACATGACAACTTTTGATATCGTCACTAATATTATATAATATTATTGACAGTAAAAATTTTATCGCTAATGTTTTTTTTATGTCTATCAAATTTTGTATTAATTAGTGGCTATTTTAACGTGAAAAACTAAAATTTGTCACTAACATTAGTGACATACTATTTGTGACACACATTTTCGACATTAGTATAATAATATTAAATATTTGTGACATGTTATTGTAGGCACTAATGCTTCAAAGCTTTAATGACAAATAATTTATCACAAACAATAGAACATAAATGACAATTTTTTTTATTGTCACTAATATGATATAACATTAATGATGAAGTAACCTTTCTGTCACTAATCTTTTTTCATGTCTATCAAATTTTGTATTTGTGAAGATTTTATAGTGAGAAATTAAAATTCGTCCCTAATATCAAATGTTAGTGACAAACTATTTGTAGCGCACATATTTTTGTCACCGTTGATAAATTTTTTGTGACAATTGGTACCTTGGTCATTATTGTAAATGATATTAGTGACAAAATAAAATTTAGCCACAAATATTATATAATTAGTGACAAATTTTACATTCATCACTAAATTTTGGCCACTAAAAAGCACATTTCTTGTAGTCGATTGTGGTCTAGCCATTTCTTGTGAGTAACGTGCTGGTTTGAAAATGAAAGTGTGTAGAAATTCTATGTATGAATAAAATAGCAATATCATTAAACTTTACCATAATTAGTGGTTAGAGAGATGAATAATTAACTATAATTCTAAGTCATAGATATGTCATAGTCATTTTTGTTGATAATCACGCCAAAGCTATATTATTTGTAAATCCAAAGTCACCAACATCCCTAACACCTAAGTGGCTAAGTTTTTTAGTAGGTTATTATATTTGTCTTGTGCAAAGGATTCACAAACCAATACGTATCTAATTCATGGTTCAAAATTGTTGGGATCAAATTAATTAATGTTTCTTTGAATCACATTTGAAATCATTAACTACATGGTTTAGCGAGGCCATGTCACCCCCACTATTGAAGAGAAAAAAATAAATAAAACAAGGAATGAATAAAAATACTTAAGTGCATGACAATAAAAAAAAGAAGGTGTCCCTATGAATAAGAACGATAACTACTTCCATTACATCTTTTAACATTGATAAATAATGAACCATTATTGCCACTCCTTAATGTCCAATCCCTTGCCTTGTATTATTAGTACTTTGCCATAAGTAACTCTATCATTTTGATACACACGCAAACTTTTTGTTTGGATTATGAATACCGCACAGTTAAGAAGCATCCATGCATAACATGAATCCTTCTCTCCCGCCCTTATCCTTGTAGTTCCCTTTATACCGAAGGATTTTATAAGAATTGTAATCCAAATATAAAATTATTATTTTAGTGTTATAAGAGTACGATAAAGAAATTATATATCCCTTCAATAACTTTTTATATATATATATATCCCTTCAATAACTTTTTATAAAACGTGAATTAAACTAATCAAACTGTTGGATTTAAAGTTTTTATGAACTAGATCAAATTTATAAAATTTCATACAATTTAAAAATTACTTGATACTATATCACATTACTTTATTTTAACGTATAATATATTTTTTTGAAATATATGTAAATATTGACAAATAGATAACATACCTATTAATGTTCAATTTATTTTAAATTTGGTATGCATAATCATTAAGATAATATCACATGATTCAACGGTTGAATTAGTTTAATATGCATTATATAAAAACTTATTAAATGATATAAGTATCCAAAACTTATACCTAGTGTAAGTGGATTCCTACTCGTATATATATAAAACAATGAATACATTCTTAAAATTCAATTCATAATATTTTTTTATCAGTAGACGTTTCTTTGTTGTGATTTGTGTCAATATTAGAATGTTTATTTTTTGATAGAAAAATAATAATAGATTCTTATTCAATAAGAAGAGTGAGAGTAGTTGCTTGTGAAGCAAATTGTTGTGGTTTATAAATATTTATATGTATTAGAAAAATGTTTGGGCTATGAGAATGAGATAAAGTTTTGTTAGAGATCTTTGGTGTTTTCAAGAAGGGTAAAACCTTACAAGTTTGGTAGAGATATAGGGACAGTAGTGACATAGTTATGAGATAGAGGAAATTGATAGTTCCCTAAAAAATTATCCTGTAATCGTAATTTGTTAAGGACTTTGTTCTCTTCTCATCTGTGGGTGTAGGCATGTTGCCGAATCACGTCAAATATTGTGTATAATTTAATTTCATTTGATTGATATATTTACAATTTTGCAGTGTTTTGCCTAACAAGTATTCATAAAAGTATGTGGACAAGGGACTTATTTCCCAATAAGTGGTATCTAAGGTTGGGGGATTTAGAATGATGGCTGCTTAGGTGGCGTGTCCTGTTGATGAATGATGATACATGCATGATGATTAGGCAATGATGTGGTCCTTTGTGTCAAAAATCTTTCTGTTGGTGTTGAGGTTAGGCAGCATGTCCCGTCCCGTTGTTGAATGGCAATACAAGCATGATGATTTGATTTGATGATTTGCTTAGCAATTGTGGTTGTGGTTTTCATAAAATTTTGAAGATTTGTTATGATGCAGATTGTGGTTTGCTAAGATCTCTTGGTTGGCACCTCATGATCAAGTGCGTGATAGTTTATACAAATTTTTAAAGATAATTTGAAGATTTTTTAGGCATGTGCTATTTTGACGACTGTATGTTGGTGATAGAATTTGGATCAAGGTAGAAATTGGTGGATTTGACCAAACTATTCTATTCATAATTTGTGGTGTAGTTTCTTATTGTGAGTTGTATTAATATTAAAATATGCTTATTTCATGATAGAACCATTATAATATATCATTATTTAATATATAAGGAGAGTAAGGAGAGTGAGAGTAGTTGCTTGTGAAGTAAATTGTTGTGGGTTATAAATACTTTGTATTAGGAAATTTGTTTATGAGAATGAGAGAGAATCACACCGAGAAAAGAATAAGAGAGAAAGTTTCGTGAGATAGCATGTGGGGTTTTCAAGAGGAATAAAGCTTCACAGGATTTCCTAGAGATGCCAGGTTAGTGGTGTATTTGAGAGAAAGAGGAAATTGAGAGTTTCCACAATCATTATTCTGTAATCTTATTTGATAAGTTGATTTGTTCTATTCTCACCATAGATGTAGGCTTATTGTAGAACCACATCAAATATTGTATTTAATTTTGATTTGGTTGGTAATTTAAATTTCTGTGGTGTTTTTCTTTTAGGTATATTTATTATTATTATCAAAGTATGTGCGAATATGGGATTTATTTCCCTACATACTCTTCATTACTCTTCTTCCATTCCCCTCCTCATAATAAGTCTTGGTCTATTCGATCAGTAGAAACTTATGTTATGTTTGGATGTGGGATTAATGAGAGAAAATGAGAGAAGGGAGATGTTTATTATAAGTCTATTCCTTGTTTAAAGGAAAGCTTTATAAAAAAAGAAAAAGATATCAGGATTTTTAAGTAATCCTCCAAAATCCTTCTTTACTAATTATTTTGAACATTTTAATGTTTTTTCAATTTGAAAGATTTTGAAAGATTTAAAACATACCAAGAAGAGAAAGGAAATTTATTATTTAATCTTTTATTCTCCTTCATTTCCTTACTTTTCATTTTCTTTAAATATCTTTTTTTCTCATCCCCTCCAAACTCCCAAACATAACCTAAAGCTCTTATGAAAGATGATCGTTTAATTATCCCTTTTATTTAACTAGTAATGTTTACTTTCGTAAGGGAAAAAGCATAAAACAAAATGAATAAAATTAACTTGGAAAATAGCAAAATAGACCTCCGGAATTTAGCCTTGTTGACCAAATTTTAGTGCTTATAGTGGAACAACAAAGTGAAATTCCATTTTATAGTCAGAACATATTAGTGGAGTAACAAAAGCATGTGAAAATAATAATAATAATAATAATAATAAAAAGGTTCTAATTTTCGCAACATTCTAACTTGGTCATATCATAGAAAGCGAAACTATAAAAAGAACAAAGGAAACAAACATATCAATGAATAATCATGAAAATAAAATAATAACATCACAAAATGACATTTATTTCACTCTGTAATGCGTTATTTAAAGAGAAACTACAATTTTTTAAATATTTTTAAAAATTATAAGATACTTTTCATTCTTTAAGAAATGTTCTTTTTTATTTTTTATTTTTTGATAAAGTAAGAAATATTTTTTTTTTATCTTTGATCAGGATATCTTACAGGCATTAGTCCTTCAAACAAGTATTTCTTTTATGATTTAAATTTTAATTCTCTCTCTAAAAGGATAATTCGCTTGTGCCCAATACCTGTTGCTAAGAAATGTTCCTTTTGTTTATGTAAAACATTGCTACAGTAAAATCCTCTCGCAATAGATGAGCAACAAACTATATTCTGCTGGTACACACGCATTGATCAAGGACATTAAATTTTGAAAGATGCCATACACTGATTGTTAAAGCTAGGAGCTGAGGTCGTAGCAAATGAAAGAAATGAGTAGGGGTGAAAACCAATGCAATATCTGTTATAATCCCCACATAGACCCCTCTTAGTAGACCACTTCAGCACTTCAATATTTGGGTGCTAAATGGACTATTTTGTGGACCATTTTCCCTCTAAACACTATAATAATACATAAAAAATCAATAATATACATAAACAGTTCTTTACACATAAGAGCTCCCAGCTCCTACACCTTTCGCTATAGTTAAATTTATCTCTATGTTACTATAACAAAACATTTCAAAACTAAATCACAAACAATCTAAAAACTTCGGTTTACTAATTTGTTTTTTCTGTAAGAGTAGTACATCTGGCAAGTGAACAACAAGTTTTCATTCAACATAATGTTTAGAAATACCCTTCTAATTTCCAAGAGTGTACTCATCATACTTCAAGGCAGCAAAATAGATATGGCAATAATCTCTGTAAGTCAAACTAGGGAAAACTCAACAAGTCCTTTCCACCTCAAATGTTCTCAGTTTCAAGTCTTTGGGATTGTGATGCAAAGGCTCAGAACAGAAGAGGATTATGAGGGAAGTGCTAACTCCCATCTTCAGATGTTACAGCCAACAGTTTTTTCAGAAACCACTTAGGCTATATTTGGGAATTTGGAGGGAATGGGAAGGAAAATAATCTAAAGAAAATGAAGGAAAAAGAAAGGCTAATGAAATAATTCCCCTTTCCTTGTTTGGATGTTTTAAATCCTTCAAAATCTTTCAAATTGGGAGAACTTTAAAATGTTTACAAAAATTAGTAAGGGAGGGTTTTGAAGAAGAGTAAAAAAATAGCTAGAATTTTTGATAAAATTCATATAGAATAAAGGAGAGTTTTTAGATGAAATTAAGTGGTGGGAACCACTTATCAATCCAAGGGTCAAAAAATATGCCAAATTATTTTATAAAAAATTATGGTAAAAAAATTCTGGTCATATAGTATTTTTCTTTGAAGAATTAGTTAAAAATCTTCATTTCCTTTTCATTCTTTTATAAAACTTCCTATTGATTATAACTAATATAATCATTATTTCATGCAAATGGTTCCATATATGGATCAAAATAGATATACTGATCATGTGAAGTATATTACAAGAGAACATACCCGTGAATCCACAGATTGAATGCCTAGAAACAGAGTTTGAGTCCCAAATTCGTGGAGAGAATCAAAAAGCAAGAGAAAAAAACTGATTTCAGAAGTTTTCTCAATCAACCATCAGTTTTCAGTTCTCCTTCTCTTTGCGTTTTTCATGTTATATATATGCATGCATAGGGCTGGGCTTGGCCCATCTTGGGCTGCCCAGTCATCCATTCCTTCATCTCCCACTCGCCCTTGATGGGTCAAGTTCTCTACTCTGTAGTTTCATACAGGCAAACAATCCGTGCGACCAGCATACTCATAGAGCTCGTTACTATATATCTGTTAGGAGTATATAACAGCTCACAATGGGACTTTGAGTAGACCATGTATGCTGTACCCTAGATCAATCCGTCACATTCACAACTCTCTTGATCTCATTTTGAACTTTGTTTGTTCATTGTATTCACAACTATGACTAACCATAATATAGTCATAATTGGTCGACCAGTGAATACAAGTCAATATGACAGATATTTCAAATTGATCTTCCTCTTTACTTAAATTTCTTAATCTGTGTTTAATTCGCTTTTCTAGGAATGTTCCATCCGATCGAATCGTTCATGACCATTGGCAACATCCTAAGATAGCAAACATCAAACACAATCTTGAAAAACAAGGTAAGAGTCTTAAGGGTACTAAAATGAGGTGTTCTTAACCTCAGAGTCTCACACGGCTTAAATAATGAGATCATAAATTTAGCCATATCTTTTGTCGCTTATATAATGCATACGTAGCATGAAATACGTATTATAGTATTTTTTCTCCTTTCCCATGAAGTGTATGCCTTCATATTTAAATACTGTACAGATGGTGGTTCAAACATTTCCAATGTCTAACCTGAGTTCACAAATCTACTCTGTTATAAATCAACAGAACTCTCATCTGGCATAAGACAGATAAAGTGAAATTGTGGGTTATTTTCACTTTTGGATATAACAAATTATATATCCCCATCTTAACATTTAGTTAAGGCGACCATCATATTTCAAGCCCCGAGCTCTTAATTATCACTTAGATAATTTCGCTTGAAATAGTCTCATCTCTATTTTACACACAAAAAAATAGATGCGATTACCTGTGTGAGTAGGCTAATCTAAGATCTGTCCGGCATACTTTTTAATAAAGATAATATACATAACATTAAATATATATGTATATGCATAAATGTTCAACAAATGTGGGCATTAAATTGGGAAATAATATAGTACATCAAGTTCTACGCAATCCTAGAGTTTTTACATGGTTATTGAATACGTCTCTAGGAATAGGTTTCGTCATAGGATCTGCTACCATATGTATTGCACATTAACTTCTTTTTATGCTACCAGGTCCTTCACATAATTATACTTAGTATCTATGTGTTTGGTCTTACAATGAAATTTAGGATCATTGGTGTAAGCTATTGCTGCTTGGCTATCATAATTAACCAATATTGAGCTTGCAGCATTCTTAGTTACACCTAAATGATCCAAGAATCTTTTAAGCCATACACCCTCTTGTACTGGTGCTGAAAGTGCCACAAATTCAGCTTCCATTGTTGATAAGGCTATACATGTTTGTTTCTTACTACTCCACGATATAGCACCATTATTTAGTAAGAACACAAATCCAGAGGTAGATTTTCTCTCATCTAAATCTCCTCTCCAGTCAGCATCAGTATAGCCTTCTAGGCGCAAATCATTTCCTTGATAGCTCAGTGTGTAATTTGCAGTACCTTTTAGATATCTAAGTATTCTCTTCACAGCTGTCCAATGTGCTTGTCCCGGATTGGATTGGTATCTACTTACCATTCCAACGGTAAAACAAATATCAGGCCTTGTACACATCATAGCGTACATTAAACTTCCAACGGCACTTGCATATGGAACACATTCCATTTGCTTTTGCTCTTGTGGAGTCTGAGGACACAGCCTTCTGCTCAAGCCTACACCTTTTGCAATAGGAGTATAAATGGGTTTGCAGTCTCTCATGTTGAAACGTTCAAGTATTTTGTTTATATATGTTTCTTGTGAAAGAGATAAAAGTTTTCTTGAACGATCTCTTGAAATCTTAACTCCAAGGATATATACTGCTTCACCCATATCTCTCATTTCAAAATTGGTATTTTAACCAACTTTTGACAGTGTTAATGAACTCCTTACTGCTCCCAGCTATTAGTATATTATCAACATATAATGATAAGATCACAAACTGATCTTTGGATCTTCTAATATATACGCAATAATCTTCGTCAATTTTGACAAAATTATATTTTATTACTGCTTAGTGAAAGCGTATATACCACTGTCTTGAAGACTGCTTAAGGCCATATATCGATCTTAAAAGTCGACATACCTTTTGTTCTTGGCCTTCTATTATGAAACCAACTGGTTGTTTCATATAAATTTCTTCTTCTAATTCTCCATTTAGAAATGCAGTCTTTACATCCATTTGATGTAATTCAAGATCCATACTTGCTACTATAGCTAAGATAAGGCGAATTGAGGTAAATCTCACTACAGGAGAAAATGTTTCTTCATAATCAATTCCTTCCTGTTGAGTATACCCCTTTGCTACTAGGCGAGCCTTATATTTTTCGATTGATCCATCAGCATTTTTCGCTTTATTTTGAGGACTCATTTGTTTCCGATGGCTTTGCGTCCTTCTGGGAGATCAACCAATTCCCAAACTTGATTTAATCTCATAGACTCCATCTCTTCTTCCATTGCTTTCATCCATTTTTCCTTTACAGGGCATGATAGAGCTTCTTCTATGTTCTTTGGCTCTTCCTCATCTAGTGGAGCAACCATGAAAGCTTCCCCTTCTATGTCAAAACGTTTTCGGGGAACGCTTTTACGATTTGATCGTCGTATTAAAAGTTGTTTATCTTGAGCTTCGTTATGCTCATTGGTGCTCCCACTCAGATCAAATGGCTTATCAAGTGGTTGCAATTGAGACTGGTTCGTATTTAATTCCCCACTTCTCACATTGCTCCCACTTGGATGTGATGGTATCTCAACGTGTACAGTTGAGGTATTTCCAGTACTTTGATCCAGTGTTTCAAAGAGGAATTGGTTTTCACCAATTTCACCCCATTTAGGAAATTCTGTTTCCATGAATGTGACATCCCTTGATTCAAATTCAGTTTTACTCCCACTTTCCTGCTCATCTATAAAACACGTATCCTTTAGAGTGTTCAGAGTATCGTATGAAAATACTCTTCATACCTCGTGCACCTAATTTTTCATATTTGTGCGAAGGAACATAAGTATAGGCAGCACACCCCCATGGTTTTAGAAATTCCAAATTTGGCCGTCTGCCTGTCCATAACTCATATGGTGTGGTAGTTACTGATTTTGAAGGGACTCGGTTAAGTACATAGGCAGCAGTTAACAATGCATCTCCCCAAAAGAGATTGACAAATTTGCATGTGCCATCATTGACCTAACCATCTCAAGCAGGGTTCTGTTTCCGTCTCTCCGCAACACCATTTTTGTTGAGGAGTATAAGGAATAGTTAATTGTCTATCTATCCATTTTCATCACATAGTTCTCTGAATTGAGCAGATAAATATTCACGACCTCGATCAGTCCTTAATGCCTTAATTTTCTTGTCTAATTGATTTTCAGCCAAACTCATATATCTTTTGAAATAACTTAATGCCTCTGATTTATGAGTTATCAAATAGACATGGCTGAATCGAGTATAATCATCTATAAATGTGATGAAATATACATCCCCATGCCTTGCTCTCACATTCATTGGACCACAGATATCTGAATGGACTAATTGCAAAGGAATTTTAGCTCTAATTCCTTTTCCAAATGGTTTTCTAGATGTTTTCCCTATTAGGCAATGCTCACACGTAGGTAAATTGACTCTTTCGATATTACCCAATAAGCCTTCCTTGGCCAGTCTGCTCATTCTATGTTGGCCAATATGACCAAGTCTAGCATGCCATAAATTAACATCAACATTGTAAGTACTAGAAGATGTAACTAGGGAATAACAAACATTCGCAGAATGCAAGTCATAATCTAATACAATGAAACCATTTAAAAAATATCCTAAGCCGTAAAATGTTATTCCTAAGAACACATTTACACCATTTGAATCGAAGTTTATTGAAAAACCAAGTCTAACCAACACTATTACAGAAACTAAATTCCGTCGTATGTCAGGTGCATAGAGGACATCATGTAAGAATAGGGTGCGCCCGTTGCGCATATTCAATTGACATGTGCCAATCCCTTTGACAGCTACTGGCGTGTTGTTTCCTACATAGATCCACTTTGCTCCATGTGGAATACGCCGGAATTCCACGAAGGCATTCCTGTCCTTTGCTACATGGTCGGTGGCTCCTGAGTCTACAGTCCACAAAGGATGTGATTCAGATAAGAAAACAGAACTTGAGACAAACACATTATTCTCAAGTGGATTAAGGGTGTTTACCTTCTTTGGCTCGCGACAATCGCGAGCGAAGTGACCCTTCTTGCCACAATTTGTAGCATTTCACCTTTGACATATTTTTCTTGAAAAGGACGCTTTCCTTTTCCAGGTTGGTTATTCCTTGGCCTTTTGCCAGACGAAGATGGACTCTTGCCTTTCCTCTTATGAGAACCACCACCATGATGCTTGCACTTGGAGCCCGAAGCTCCTTGTGATCTAGAACCTGCAAAGTAGATATCACTTTCAGGTTTAGCCGCCTGTAGGCGGTCCTCTTCCAACTCAAATATGACGCATAGCATCCTCAAATGTCTTGATGTTGTCATTGTGGGTGAGGTGGATTTTCATGTGTTCCCAGCTGTTTGGCAAAGAAACGAATCACCGCTTGCACTTGTTGCTCATCAGTGAGGACGTGGCCAGCATCTTGCAGCTCACTTATCATATTTGCCATATGCCTCAGATGTTGTTTCATTGTCTGAGCATGTGGCTTCTTATATGAATCAAATTTCACAGTGAGCTGTCTCAGTCTCGTAACTGAAGTGCTACCAAACCTAGCAGCCAATGCCGTCCACATATCCCCGGCGTTGTCAAAACGTACAAATTCTCGCATGATATCATTCTCCATGTTGCTCAGCAACGTAATGCGAGCCAGAGAGGTTTTCTTCTTTCCATGCAACATATGCATCTTTATCACGCCTGTGCTGTGCAGTGGTTTCATCTTCAGGTTTCTGGCATAACCAGATTCAGTGTCTCAAGAACCCTTGTTCTTCAAGCACATACTGGATTTTTTAATTTCCAGATTTCATAATTGTCGCCATTGAGTTTCTCACCCTTATTCAACTCAGCAACAATGTTCTTTTGATGCGGAAGCCATTGTTTTTTGACAAATTAATTCTACATATACATGTACATAATTAATGCCCAGCATTTATGCAATATCATATCCAGTTATCAATTGCATTAATAAAATTCCTCATCAGATTTCGAAGCCAAAAGTTCACTTTGTTCCCAATCAAACTTCGAAGATCTAATTTGAAATTAATATTAATACAATTGATTTAAAATAATAATCTTATAAAGTCACTAAAACTTTAAGATTCCCCACTTAAATAAATATGGATAACACACATATGTATTTAGCATAAATAAAAAACATATATATTAATGTATCCATAATATAGAAACAGAGAACAAATAGGGCATGTTCAATAATACTAATCTACTTAAGATAGATACATGAAGTAATCCAAAGATAACGTGTAAGTAGAACATATTTATCTTTATCGCCTAATCCATGTTCTTTTCTTAGGAATAGACTAATAAAAGTCTATAGGTAGCTTGACAGTCATTGTCTCTAACCAAGGGAAAAACTTAACAGATTTCGAAGACCTACGTAACGTGAGATTCATGGATAATACTAAACTTCTCTTAGATCCCTTCTTAATATAAGTTTTCATAAAAGTTACAACTAGTCCTTATAATATACAAAAGGTCTAATTTTTCCTTCTAGTTCCCAAAGGTTTATCAAACTCCTTTTTGCCATCATTCAGTAAGAGTGTTCCTTAATGCCATCATCCTTTCATATTGAGATAAGGTATAACCGCTGTTTATAACCTTTTGCATCATCTTGTTAACAGTTTTAACATGATCTATCATGTTAATGTCATCTTTCCATCGATACTCATTCAATTTTCTTTTCCTTTTTGCAAGTTTCCTTACTTCCCTCCTTTGTGGGAGTTCTTCTGAACCTAACCATTGTAACTGATACAATGAAAGAACAAGGAGTTATCGATTGGATTTAAGCAAACAGTTAACAAGTTTTTCTATAACACATACAGAAATAAGAATTTTCTTCGAATTTAAAATGTAATTATCTCATTAGAAAGGCCTAATTAATTCATAATTTATTACACAAAAATCGTGTTAGAGAGAAAAATTATTATTTTTTTTCTTTTTCTAAAGAATTTTAACTAACATAAATTTAAAATAAATATTTTTGATCCTCAAAAAATTATATAAAAATCACCAAAAAATCAGAAATTTATTTCTGAGTCCAACAGTGAAAAATGCGTTTCAAAATACGGTTCCACGCGCTCTCACGCGCCTCCAGAACTCGTCCCACGCGCCTCCATGCGCGCCACACGCTTCCACGCGCCGTCACCAGATGGCGACTGCACGAGGCACGTGTGTGTCACGCGCCACCAGACGCGTCTCACCCGCAGCCGAAATGCGGCGCGTGAACGACACGCGCCACGTCAACGATGACACGGCACTACCATGATGCCACATGTCGGTGCGCGATGCGCGACACTTGTCGACGTGTGTTGTGGACACGTGGAGCGCAGTTGACGGCGGTTATTACTGTTGTCAAACGACGCGTCGTTTATATGTGAAACGACGTGTCGTTTGCCGTGGAATCAAAGCAACCTGTCATTTGGGTCGTCTTCTTCCTCCAGACGGGTCGCGTCGACCCGTTTTTGACCCGGTTTGACCTGTTACTAACCCGACTCTATTTTTCACGTTTTTGGGGTCCTTCCTGAATCAAAATTTGTGATTTTGTGCCCAGATCTCTTGTTTACTAACTTTCCAAATTGTTTTATTGCATAAAAATGTAATTAAACACGCTTAAAACACCATTTTTGGGGAAGTCAAAATCGGTTTCATTCTGGAAAAAATGGTGAAACCGACATGTTTGAAGGCTTATATCTTCCTCGTTTCTCATCCAAATAATGCAAATTATATATTAATGGAAAGCTTGAAATGTCTAGCTTTCATTCATATAATTATTTCATAATAATTTGCCAACGATGGACAGAAATTTAGACGAACAGGGCATCATGAACACGTTAATGAACAGTTTCCAGAAATCCAAAAATTCACAGAATTCACCAAAACACACGTATTTTCATCATATTTCAACCACAAAAAACAATGTTCAGATATCTATAACCCTATGCTCTGATACCAATGTTGATTATAACTAATATAATCATTATTTCATGCAAATGGTCCCATATGTGGATCAAAATAGATATACTAATCATGTAAGTAATATTACAAGGAGAACATACCCGTGAATCCACAGATTGAATGCCTAGAAACAGAGTTTGAGTCCCAAATTCGTGGAGAGAAGTCAAAAAGCAAGAGAAAAAACTGATTTCGGAAGTTTTTCTCATCAACCATCAGTTTTCAGTTCTCTTTTTCTTTGCGTTTTGCATGTTATATATATGCATGCATGGGGCTTGGGCTTGGCCCATCTTGGGCGGCCCAGTCATCCATTCCTTCACTTCCAAAACAAGAGAGAGGCTTATGATAAACCTTCTCCCTTCCCTCATTTTCTATCCCTAATCCCCCATCGAAGTATAGCATTAAAGGTATGACAGCAACTTGTGCCAAGAATTTGAGGCCAATTTTCCACAAAAGTAAAAATGCATGTATGGTCATTTTAGAACAAAAACATATCAATATATATCATACTTTGTCAAAGGTCAAATGCACTGACGTTTCACACCTAACTATATATTGGCATGCAATTACCTACTTGACTTGTGGGTATGGGGAGAAATTGCATACCATAGAGAAACATTGTTTCTATACAGATACTGAAAATAAGAATCGCTTCTCCAATCATTGAGCTTGAATCATAATTTGAGAAGACCATGTAACAACCTCCCCCAACAAATAAAAAAACAATTGAATTGTAATCTTTAGAAGCCAATGCTTTCCATGCAGAGTAAATACTTTCTTGCCAAGGTTGCAAAGGCATCTTCTGACTGCAACGACTAGGGAAAGATCCGAAGCCAAATTTTTGCGTTATAGTAAAGCATACCTATCTAGGTATAAGCACAAGGACTTGACCTGCTATCTTCTGATATTAAGTGTTGGACAAAAAAGCCAAGTTATAAGCAAAAGGACCAGTATAGGCTTAGACCGATTTCTACAAACATGAAGCATTGAGCTTTTTCTTTACTAGCTACTTTGTTTTTGCAGCTTTGTGCACCCACTAAACCATTGGAAAAATGCTACCAAGATCAAATTGCAAATTTGCGAACACCATATTTTATCCGGACCAATAATTAAAAATAACAAAAAAAATGATAAATATTAATAAGACCCATGACTCAATTCCCTTTTAAAATGTTAATGACCCATTCTTATTCTAATAGAGTAGTCCAACAAGTGCAAATCAATAAACACATGCCGAATCTCCTAAGATACAAAAGGGATGAAAAAAAAATTAAATAGTCTGACTGTCAATGAATGAAAATAAATTTTGAATTTGAAAATCAAATTAAAACCTGATTTGTGAATTATTGATGATGAGTAAAATCTGATTGAGAGAAATTTACACAGATTGCGATAAACCGATTGAAAAAACTTTAATAGGGTTTATAAAAAGGAGAGACAAATGCTATAAGAGGCTGAACTAAAAACACACATAGAGAGGCCGAGTGATTGGAAGGAGAGCACGTTGAGAGAGAGAAAAAGAGTGAAAAGGAACAAGTAAGAAGAATTTCAAAAGAGAAGAAGAGGTCTGGAAACTTTCTTCAAAGTTCCCCAAACTTCAAGTTGTTCATCAAGTAATCTCTCGCTTTCTTCCCTTGTTTATTTTATTTTGTTGGTAGTTGATTAACTTTGTGCATTGAAGTTTGCTGGGTATATTCTTTTCTTTATGTCTGAAGTAGGAGAAATTATTGTATGCTTTTGGAACATCAATAAATGCATACTCTAAGAAATATATCTACTATTAATTTTAATAAAACTTATATAAATTTTATATTAATAAGTCAAAATTAATGGTAGATATGCTTCCTGGAACATACATTTATTGTGCTCCAGGAGCACAGAACTCTGTTGGCCTCCTTAATTATGAAGCCAGTTGTGTCCTTTTTTATTGACTCTAAAAACTGTATTCATGTATGTCCCACCTTCCTAAAATAATTGTGAATCTAGATACGTATGTTCTTTCTAATATGCTTCCTTTGTTATAAGAATGAAACAACTATCATGAATTGGTTGGGAAAACACGGGAAGGAGAGAATAAGTGAAATAAAATGGGTTTCCTATCAATTTGGGATAATACAAACACAAAGAAAACAACAATAAAAGGGATTTCATCGGGAAAAGATTTAAAGGAACTAATCTTTGAAAGCAAATTGCAGAATTAATAGCATTGTTATTCTATTTCCTTTGTCATTTGGTTTGACTGGTAGTAGAATATACTGTTATTTGAAAAACATAGGTATTTTACTCAATAAAAACAAGGTAATAAGCTATGTGATATGTTATGGTGGTAGGCTTTTTTTTGGCATTGGTTCCATTTAAAACTATTTTATCAATTCAATTTCTAAAAAATGAAAACATCAAATAAAACATAGAAACAAAAAATAATAATTGGTTAAGAATACTGTCTAAATATGAATTCATTAACTTGTTACCGAATAGTGTTAGGAAACGTAATACTTTTTTATTTATTCTAATATTGTTAATAAAAAAGTCATATCCTCTTCAAAATCTTTCCATTTTTATATAATTCCCAATCTTGCTTGGATAACATTATTGTAATATTTCGTACTGTCTCTATTTGTTTTTGCTAAAAATATTTTCATAATTTTTATTTTTATGTAAGTTTTGGTCAAATATGAAAATATGTAACAAATAATTAATCTTAGTCAGGATAATAAAAAATTAAGGGAAAGTTGATTTGAGACAACTTGTTGACTTAGTGATAATGATTTTGGCCTTATTGCGTTGGGCTTCATAGTTAAAAATTTTAATTTTTAATTGAATCCTAATCATATTTTTTAAATTTACCAACAAATATTTAAATTCTAAATCAATTTAAAAATTCAATTTTTCCATCAATTACAATAATTTCGGGATAGTTGAATTGTGACAGTTTGTTGACTCGGGAGATGATGTTTCTAATTTTTTCCAATCAATTACAATAATTTTGTGTCAGTTGAGTAGTGACAATTTGTTGATTAAGGAGATTACGTGTCATCCAAGTAATCAAATATTTAATCAAATCCAATTTTGATGATTTTAATTTCCAAAAATTTAATTTTACAATCAATTCTGGATCAATTGAGTCATGATAACTTGTTGACTTAGATGTGAGGTGTTAAGCCTAGCATAGACCTCTACCTCTTAAATACTGAAAATTAATTAATTTTCCAATCATTTTAAATTAATTTTCAAATTGAAATCAATTAATAAATTATTTCCAATCAATTAATCAACAATTTCAATCAACTACATTACCTATGGCTTAACTTGAGTTGTGATAGCTTGTTGACCTAAGGGTGATATCCAAGCCTAGGTATGAAAATATCTCTACCTTCTTCATTCTTATCTAACTTAGTCATTAAGTTTACTTTCTTTTAATCTATCTTTGACTTAATGGTCAAATAGCCAAACTTTGCAAGGTTTTTATGACCTGAAAGGCCTAGGCAATGTTTGAGTGACACCAAGCACTCCTTCAAGTTTCAAGGGATGATAATAACTCCAGCTTCTTCATTATTGTTGAACTTAGTCGTTAAGTTGACTTTCTTTTGATCTATCTTTGACTTCAAGGTCAAATGGTCAAACTTAGTAAAGTTTTTGTTACCTGAAAGGCTAGTCAATGTTTGAGTGACCCTAAGCACTCCTTAGAACTTCAAGGGATGATAATAACTTTAGCTTATTTGTTATCGTTTAACTTAGCCGTTATGTTTGCTTTCATTTAATCTATCTTGGAATTTAGAGTCAAATGGTCAAACATAACAAAGCTTTTGTGCTCCAAAATGCCTAGGCAATGTTTGAGTGACCCCAAGCACTCCTCAATGCTTCAAGGGGTGATAATATCTCTACCTTATTCGTTCTTATCTAACTTAGTCGTTAAGTTTGGTTCCTTTTAATCTTTCTTTGACGTTATGGTCAAATGGTCAAACTTAGCAAAGTTTTTGTGATCTAAAAAGCCTAGGCAATGCTTTAGTGACCCTAAGCACTTCTTAAAGCTTCTAGGTAAGAAAATATTTCTAACTTTTTCGTTCTCATCTAACTTAGTCGTTAAGTTTGCTCCTTTTGGATCTGTCTTTGACTTTTTGGTCAAAAAGTCAAACTTAACAAAGTTTATGCAATCTGAAAGGCCTACGCAATGTTTGAGTGACTCCAAGCACTTCTCAAAGTTTCAAGGTATGAAAATATCTCTAGCTTTTTCGTTCTCGTCTAACTTAGTCGTTAGGTTTGCTTCCTTGTTGATCTTTCCTTGACTTTATGGTCAAATGGTCAAGCTTAGCAAAGTTTTTATGATTCGAAAGGCCAAGGCAATGTTTGAATGTGACCCTAAGCCACTTCTTAAAGCTTCACGGTTTGAAAATATCTCTAGTTTCTTTGTTCTCATTTAACTTAATTGTTAAGTTTGCTTCCTTTTGATTTATCTTTGACTTTTTGGTCAAATGGTCAAACCTAGCAAAGTTTATGCAATCTGAAAGGCCTAGCCAATGTTTGAGTGACCCCAAGCAGTCCTTAAACCTTCAATGGATGATAATATCTCTAGCTTCATTGTTATCGTTTAACTTAGTTGTTAAGTTTACTTCTTGTTAAGCTTTCCTTAACTTTATGGTCAAATTGATAAACTTAGAAAAAATTTTGAGATTCAAAAGGCCTAAGTAATGTTTGAGTGACCCCAAGAACTCCTTGATGCTTCAAGGGATGATAATTTTTCTAGCTTCTTTGTTATCGTTTAACTTAGTGTGTGTTTGGATTAGCTTATTTTTCGGTTAAAATAACTTATAATCAAAATCTTTCTGAGAGAGCTTTTGAAAAAAAAGTAATTTTTTTTCAGAAAAAAATATTACCCAAACATGCTATTAGTCGTTACGTTTGCTTTGTTTTGATCTTTCTTTGACTTTATGGTCAAATAGTCAAACTTAGTAAAGTTTTTGTGATCCGAAAGGCCAAGACAATATTTGAGTGACCCCAAGCACTCCTTAAAGCTTCAAGGGATGGTAATATCTCTAGTTACTTCATTCTCATCAAACTTAGTCGTTAAGTTTGCTTACTTTTGATCTCTTTTTGACTTTATAGTCAACAAGTCAAATTTAACAAAGTTTTTGTGATCCGAAAGGCTGTGGCAATGTTTGAATAACCCTATGCACTCCTTTAAGCTTCAAGAGATGATAATATCTCTATCTTCTTTGTTACCATTTAACTTAGTCATTAAGTTTGTGACATGAACTGTCGAACTCACTTAAATTAACCAGGCTTATAAAGAAATTTGTAATATAGGACAACCTGGATCGTCTCCCAAGGATTTTTGCATAGAACTAAATCACTCAATTAAAAAACAAAACAATAAACAGGGGGGTTTTAATTCGATTGAAAATTAAAGCAAGATATAAAACGAAATTAATGCAAGAGATAAAACGAAATTAATAATTTAAAAGCAATCAACCAACCCAGAATTGAGGTTTCAAGGACATCCGTCACTGGACAAAGAATTACTGAATCTCGTGGTTGACCCTAAACAAATCAGAAATCCCTGCATTCATATAGGAACCCTCTCTACTAGACAATCACCTAGCATTTAATCAAACTCTTGGCGTGTTCACTCCATGCCATCGCACAGCGTTCACTTCAACCTGTTTTGATTTTAAGTCCTTTGGGTTAATCAACCTAAATATTAAATCTTAACATTTAATCCCTTCCCCTGGATGATCAAAATACAGAAATCATAAACAAACCTCATGGACAAACCTTATCCGCTCGGATTCAATGTACACAATCGTGTTGCTTAATTCGAAGTTAAAGGGGGAAGAAAAAACAGATTCAGTTCATGGAGAGCACGGGTCCTCTCTGGATTCAACAGCAAAATCCTCAAACTCATGGGTTGATTGAATGGAAAGTTAGCCTAGCTATGGCTGGGAAAAAATACAGAAAACGAAAAGGAAAGAAAAAAAGAAGAATAAGATGAACAAGATGAGAGAAAAGAGAAGAGGTGTAGATCTTGAAAATTTCTCTAAAATCAAAAGCTGCTATTCATGTTGCCTAATATGCTATTTAAACCTAAAACTAAATAGGGTTAGGGCTCCAAAACTGGCCCAAATTAAAAACATAACTAATGGCTTTGGTCCCATAGGTAATTTGGACTCCTAATTACAAAGTTAAGCCCAATTAACTAAACATAGCTCTAGAATTTCGTGACTGACTTTGGCTCCAATTTTGACTGCCTTCTTGTCCGAATTTGGCCTTCAAGCCTCTAATACCATTTGTAGCTCTTTGAGTTATCTGCAAAACGAAAATAAGAATGAGTTAATCAGGATACCTAGAATAAAAGTTATGATCAAAATACTGGAACAGTTAAATCTGAAAAAATAGCACGAAAATAAATTAAATCCAATTAAAAGCCCAAAGCCCAATTTAGACCAAAAATCATTAATTACACACTAAACAGCCCTAAAATCATTAATCAAATGCAACAATTAAGTGTGATAAAATTCAATTATCAAATGCCCCCACACTTATCCTTTTGCACTCCTGGGCAAAATTAAAAACTCAAAACAAAACTAAAGAAATGATAAAAAAGAAAAAAGACTAAAAGATAAACCTCTCCTTTTTAACAATTGTCAAGAATGCAAAACTTGAACAAGGAACACAAAACTTCAAAAGATCAACCAATCATGACAGAAATTTCTTCATCTCAAATTATAAAACATGGCAATCTTCAATTGATGATGCTAATCACGCAAAATGGCCTCTCAAGGTATGCTCTCAATCAATCTCTCAAGTGTATAGGGTAGCAAGTATATCACTCAATTCCACTCAAGAAAAATTGTCCTACCATAAGCTTGCTCAAATTCTACTTCTCCACTACTCAAAACACATGCATGCACAAATCAAGAGGACTTATTATTCAAGGTTGTAATGGGGCTATGGTGAAGGCATGGATAAGTTTTGGAAATGAAAGGCTAAGCACCAAGAAATTTAAAAGAGCATTAGTCAAGAAACACAAAGGTTTGCTCAAAACCAACTAAATTAAATGCACTTTTACAAACAAGTCGCCTTTTTCAATAAGACTCTTTTCCTTCCCCAAAACTCATTATTACACCAAATTTTTTCTCAAATTGACATTCTTTTTTTACTTTTTTTTTATTTTTTTATTTTTTATTTTTTATTTTTTTCTTCTTTTTAAAAAAAAAAAATTCCACAATTACTTATACAAGCCCAATGACCAAACTAATGCCAAATGATAATTAGCATCGGATACCTCTCCCCACACTTAAAATGTTGCATGCCCTGGGCAACCCCCACACTTGAACACAACACTAAGATGAAACCAAGCCTCACTAAAGATGAACACAACACTTATGATCAAAATACTGGAACAGTGTAAATCTAGAAAAAATAGCACGAAAATGAATTAAATCCAATTAAAAGCCCAAAGCCCAATTTAGACCAAAAATCATTAATTACACACTAAACAGCCCTAAAATCATTAATCAAATGCAACAATTAAGTGTGATAAAATTCATTTATCAGTTTGCTTCCTTTTGATCTTTCTTTGTCTTTATGGTTAAATAGTAAAACTTAGCGAAGTTTTTGTGATTCGTAAAGTTGAGGCAATGTTTGAGTGACCCCAAGCACTTATTAAATCTTCAAGGGATGATAATATCTCAAACTTCTTCGTTCTCGTGTAACTTAGTCATTATGTTTTGCTTCTTTTTGAACTATTTTTGACTTTATGGTCAAAAGATCAAACTTATGAAATTTTTTGTGATCCAAAAGGCCAAGGCAATGTTTGAGTGATTCCAAGCATTACTTAAAGGTTCAAGGTATGAAAATATCTCTACTATCCTTGTTCTTGTCTAACTTATATGTTAAGTTTGCTTCCTTTTGATATACCTTTTACTTTTTGGTCAAATGGTCTAACTTAGCAAAGTTTTTTTGATCCGAAAGGCCTAGGCAATATTTGAGTCACCCCAAGCACTCCTTAAAGCCTTAAGGGATGATAATATCTCTAGCTTCTTCATTGTCGTTTAACTTGGACGTCAAGTTTGCTTCCATTTGATCTATTTTTGACTTTATGGTCTAATAGTCAAACTTAGCAAATTTTTGGATTCCGAAAGGCATAGGCAATGTTTGAGCGATCCCAGACACTCATTAAAGCTTCAAGGTATGAAAATATCTTTAGCTTCTTCGTTCTTGTCTAACTGATATGTTAAGTTTGCTTCTTTTTGATTTATCTTTGGCTTTATGGTCAAATGATCAAACTTTTCAAAGTTTTTGCTATCCGAAAGGCCTAGGCATTGTTTGAAGGACCTCAAACACACCTTATTGCATCAAGGGATGAGAATATCTCTAGCTTCTTCATTCTCGTTTAACTTAGTCATTAAGTGTTCTTCATTTTGATCTTTCTTTGACTTTATGGTCAAATGGTCAAACTTAGCAAAGTGTTTATGTTTTGAATGGGCAAGGCAATGTTCAAGTAACCCCATGCACTTCCTTAATGCATCAAGGGATGATAATTTCTCTTGGTTCTTCGTGTTCGTCAAACTTAGTCGTTAAGTTTGCTTCCTTTTGATCTTTCTTTCACTTTATGGTCAAATGGTCAAACTTAGCTAAGTTTTTGTGATATGAAAGGCCTAGGCAATGTTTGTGTGACCCCAAGCACCCCTTATTGCTTCAAGGGATGATAATATTTCTAGCTTCTTCGTTCTAGTCTAACTTCATCATCAAGTTTGCTTCCTTTTGGTCTTTGTTTGACTTTATGGTCAAATGGTGAAACTTTAAAAAGTTTATATAATCTGAAAGGCCTAGGCAATATTTGAGTGACACCAAGCACACCCTAAAGCTTTAAGGGGGTGATAATATCTCTAGTTTCTTCATTATCGTTTAACTGAGTCGTTAAGTTTACTTGCATTTGATTTGTCTTTGACTTTATGGTCTAATGGTCAAACCTAAAAAAGTTTTTGTGATCCAAAAGTCTTAGGTAATGTTGGAGAGACCCAAGTACTTCTTGAAACTTCAAGGTATGAAAATATCTCTACATTCTTTGTTTCCATCTAACTTGTACAATAAGTTTTCTTCCTTTTGATTTATGTTTGACTTTATAGTCAAATGGTCAAACTTAGCAATGTGTTTGTGATCCGAAAGGCTTAGGCCACGTTTGAGTGACCCCAAGCACTTCCTAAAGCTTCAAGGCGGTGAAAATATCTCCAGCTTATTCGTTATCGTTTAACTTAGCCGTTAAGTTTACTTTCATTTGATCTATGTTTGGTTTTATGGTCTAATGGTCAAACTTAGCAAAGTTTTTGTGATCTGAAAGGCCGATACAATGTTTGAGTGAGCCCAAGCACTCCTAACTTATACGATAAGTTTGCTTCCTTTTGATCTATCTTTGACTTTTCGGTCAAATAGAGAAATTGAACAAAGTTTTTGTGATCAGAAAAGCCTAGGCAATGTTTGAATGACCCCAAGCACTCCTTAATGCTTCAAGGGATGATAATATCTCTAGCTTCTTTGTTTTCATTTGACTTCGTCGTTAGGTTTGCTTCCTTTTGGTCATTCTTTGACTTAGTGGTCAATTGGTGAGACTTAGCAAAGTTTTTGTGATCCGAAAGGCTGAGCGAATGTTTGAGTAACCCGGAGCACTCCTTAAAGCATCATGGTATGAAAATATATCTAGCTTCTTCGTTCTTGTCTAACTTCATTGTTAAGTTTGCACCCTTTGGATCTTTCTTTAACTTTATAGTCAAATAGTCGAACTTATCAAAGCTTTTATGATCCAAAAAGTTTAGGCAATGTTTGAGTGTCCCCAAGCACTCCTTAAATCTTCAGTTGAGGATAATATCTCTAGCTATTTCATTCTCGTCTAACCTAGTCGTTAAGTTTTCTTACTTTTTATCTTTCTTTGACTTTGTGGTCAAATTGTCAAACTTAACAAAGTCTTTCTAATTCAAAAGACCGAGGCAATGTTTGAATAATCCCATGCACTCCTTTAAGCTTCAAGGCATGATAATATCACTAGCTTCTTTGTTATCATTTAACTTAGTCATTAAGTTTGCTTCGTTTTGATCTTTCCTTTGACTTTATTGTAAAATGGTCTAACATAGCAAAGTTTTTGTGATCTGAAAGGCCTTAGACAATATTTGAGTGACCCCAAGCACTCCATTAAGCTTCAAGGTATGAAAATATCTTTAGCTTTTTTGTTCTCGTCTAACTTAGTCATATAGATTACTTTGTTTTAATTTGTTTTTGACTTTACGGTCAAATGGTCAAAGTTAGCAAAGTTTATGGAATCTTAAAGGCCCAGGCAATGTTTGAGTGACCTCAAGCACTTCTTAAAGCTTTATTGGGGTGATAGTATCGCTAGCTTCTTCATTATCGTTTAACTTAGTAGTTAAGTTTCCTTGTGTTCAATCTATCTTTGACTTTAAGGTTTAATGGTCAAACTTAGCAAAGTTTTTGTGATCCGAAAGGCCTAGACAATGTTTGAGTGACACCAAGTACTCCTTAAAGTTTCAAGGTATGAAAATATCTCTACATTCTTTGTTCTTGTCTAACTTACAAAATAAGTTTGCTTCCTTTTGATCTATCTTAAACTTCATGGTCAAATGGTGAAACTTAGCAAAGTTTTTGTGACCCAAAAGGCCTAGGCATTGTTTGAGTAACCTCAAGTACTCCCTAATGCTTGAAGGGATGATATTTCTAGCTTCTTCGTTCTTGTCTAGCTTCATCATTAAGTTTCCACCCTTTTGATCTTTCTTTGACTTTATGATGAAATGGTAAAACATAGCATAGTTTTTGTGATCTGAAAGGCCTAGGCTATGTTTAAGTGACCCCAAGCACTCCCTAAAACTTCAAGGGGGTGATAATATCTCTAGCTTCTTCGTTATCGTTTAACATAGTCATTAAGTTTGCTTCCTTTTCATCTTTCTTTGACTTTAAGGTCGAATGGGCAAACTTAGCAAATTTTTTGTGATACAAAGGCCTAGTCAATGTTTGAGTGACTCCAAGCAACTCCTTAAAGCTTCAAGGGATGATAATACCTCTAGCTTCTTTGTTTCGTCTAACTTTATCGTTGAGTTTGCTTCCTTTTGATCTTTGTTTGACTTTATGGTCAAATGGTCCAACTTAGCAAAGTTTTTGTGATCCAAAAGGCCTAGGTAATGTTTGAGTCACCCCATGTAATCCCTAAAGTTTCAAGGGATGATAATATCTCTAACTTCTTCGTTATCGTTTAACTTAGTCAACAAGTTTACTTTTAGTTGATCTATCTTTGACTTTATGGTCTAATGGTCAAACTTAGCAATGTTTTTGTGATTTGAAAGACCTAGGCAATGTTTGAGCGATCCTAAACCCTCCTTAAAGCCTTAAGGTATGAAAATATCTCTAGCTTCTTCGTTATCATTTAGCTTAATTGTTAAGTTTACTTGTATTTGATCTACCCTTGAGTTTATGGTCTAATGGTAATACTTAGCAAAGTTTTTGTGATCCGAAAAGGCCGAGACAATGTTTGAGTGATCCTAAGCAGTCCTTAAAGCTTCAAGATATAAAAATATCTCTGACTTCTTCATTCTCGTCTAACTTATACGTAAAGTTTGCTTTCTTTTGATTTATCTTTGACTTTATGGTCAAATAGTCACAACTTATCAAAGTTTTTGGCAATCCGAAAAGTCTAAGAAATGTTTGAGTGATCCCAAGCACTCCTTAAAGCCTTAAGGTATGAAAATATCTCTAGCTACTTTGTTCTCGTCTAATTTAGTCATTAAGTTTGCTTCCTTTTAATGTGTCTTTGACTTTATGGTCAAATAGTCAAACTTTGCAAGGCTAATGCAATTTGAAAGGCCTAGACAATGTTTGAGTCACCCAAGCACTCCCTAAAGCTTCAAGGGGGTGATAATATCTCTAGCTTCTTCATTACTTGTTTTAGTCGTAAAGTTTACTTGCATTTGATCTATCTTTGACTTTATGGTCTAATGGTCAAAATTAGCAAATTTTTTGTGATCTAAAATGCCTAGGCAATGTTTGTGTGAACCCTAGCATTCCTTAAAACTTCAAGGAATGAAAATATCTGTATATTCTTTGTTCTCGTTTAACTGATACGATAAGTTTGCTTCCTTTTGATCTATCATTGACTTTATAGTCAAATGATCAAACTTAGCAAAGTTTATGTGATTTAAAAGGCCTAGGCAATGTTTAAGTGACCCTAAGCACTTCTTAATGCATCAAAGGATGATAATACCTCTAAATTTTTCATTCTCGTCTAACTTCATCGTTAAGTTGGCTTCCTTTTGATCTTTCTTTGAGTATATGGTCAAATGGTCAAACTTAGCAAAGTTTTTGTGATCCGAAAGGCCAAGGCCATGTTTGAGTGACCCCAAGCGCTCCCTAAAGCTTCAAGGGTGTGATAGTATCTCTAGCTTCTTTGTTATTATTTATCTTAGTCATTAAGTTTACTTCCATTTAATTTATCTTTGACTTTATGGTCTAATTGTCAAACATAGCAATGTTTTTGGTGATCTGAATGGTCTAGGCAATGCTTGAGTGACTCCAAACACTCTTTAATACTTCAAGGGACGATAATTGATAAAAGCCTAAAATTACATATTTTTCATAAAAAAAATATGCTTTATTATGTCTTGAATTAAATTAATTTGAATACATTTATGACATTATTGATTATTTTCCTTAAAAGATGT